>WUAM01000431.1:123802739-123813638 GCA_024336885.1 Actenoides hombroni | reverse complement strand
GAGATGAGGGGGAAATCCACTTATCGCTGGCTGCACAGGGCTCTGGCACTGAGTGCGCGGGGCCCCGCTAGCACCATTATAGCTTTGGGATTAGAAAATGGCAGTCTGCACACTGCTAATACGAAAAGGAGGAGAAAGGATTATAATTTTTTTTTTTTATTATTATTTTTTTCTGAAAGGGCTATGGATTATCCGTGCCAATAAACATCGCTGCGACATGCCTGTGTTTTCTTACAATGGGTTTTTTTGGTAACATCTTAAGTCTCCAGATGCAATTTGTGAAGACCAGCTCTGTAATCCTGCTGCAGTCAGTGGGAGGTTTTACATTGCCTGCCTTGGGCTCCAGAACAGGCATTTGCTGACTTGTTGTCCCCACTCATTTTATTATTGATCTTGAAAAGCTTCTTTGTTAATTTGCCTTTAGTGAAAGCTGAATTTTGCTTCCTGCCTCGTTCCCGCCCCATACCAGCCTCCTCCCCGGTAATGTGCCCAGTGTTCCCGCAGCCCCAGCCACGTGCATGCTTTTCTAACCAGGCTTCTGCCTTGCCACAGCGTTACCTTCCTCCCCAGAGCTGCTGAGAGAAATGAGGCCTGAAGCTTGAGGTGAAGTAGGTCCTGAAGGTCGTGTAGACCCCACTACCCCTTACTTTCCACATTTTTAGTTAAAAACAGATCATTTCCGCCAGATGTCTTTTAAGAGCAGTTTTTGCTAAAGGCAGCGGTCAGTCCTGAAAAGAGCCAGTCTCGAGCATCAAGGAAGGGATTTATGTGGAATTTCCAGAGGTGTGTTGCCAGCTTGGCCAGGGCTACATCCTTCCACTAACTAAAGAGAGGGTACATCCCACAGGACTCTTGTCTTCCCTGGTACGGAGCTGGGACTAGTCACACAGGGAGAGGATGAAGCTACGGGCCTGGGAACTGGCTCAGGCAGAGTTGACTTACCAGCTGGTACAGTCAGGGACAGTCTGTGCATCCTGGACAAACAGACTGCCTCAAGCATTGCCCTTCACCAGAAGCTACCATCACCTGGAGCGCTGACCCATCAGCACACACCTTTACAGCTAGAAGAAGGAGAGATGTGCTCCAAAGGATACTTCTAGGGCCTCTAACCTACAGACCAGGCTCATGCAGTCCATCTCCAGCAGTGTGTATGGTGGGAGGCCGTGTTCTGCTCCTTCTTGCTCTTCTTTCCTACAGACATTGAATGTAACATAATTTTTGTAAAGAAACCTTTAGGATGCTGAAAGGTAGTCTTTGTAGTACACCAGTCAGTGCCTTCAGTCCTGCAAGGTGCCTTGAGGTTTGGAAGACTCAGCATCACCTGGCTGGAGCTCAAGCCTTGCTCTGGTCTCCCACAGGAGATCTATAAAATGGAGCTTAATGTTGCTGGACTCTGATTTGGATTTCTAGTGGGCTTTGGACACCTAGCTCCTGTGATCTCCCCAAAACTCCTCTGAAATGATGGTCTGTAGGGACCCAAACCTCTCTAGACATGCCAGCTCTGCTAACCGGGGGGAGTAACATCCCGCAGAGAGGGAGGAATGGCCGTGTTGACAACGGAGACTTTGCTTGTGGAAGCAGTTAGTCAGAACAATTACAATTAGCACTTAGAAGCCTCTGGACACTGTGTGCTGGGCTTTCCCTGTCCTACACCAGTGTCTTGTTGGCTCATTACCTGCAACACCTAATTTTCAGTGCTGCTAAAAACGGCTGCCTCCGGAGGATCCCAATGCTCGGGAGAGGAGACTGCCTTCTCCAGCAAGGTGCATTCCTCCTTAGCATTGCTTTCCCAAGGTGTGCATTAGCCTTGGGGGTGGAAGCAGCCAGCTGCTAACGAACACAGCCGCTCACTTTTCTCTCCCATGTTATTTTTTACCACAGGCCACCTCACTCCAGCCTCCCAAGCTCCCCACAGCTGTTTAAAACACTGTTCATCTTCTCAAAGTGCTTTTAATTGCTGCACCTCACCCAGCAGGCTCGCGAAAGCAGATGGAAGGCTCAAAGGTCTCCTTTGTTGGAAAGTTAGGCTTTTTTACATTTGGAAGACCTCAATTAATAAAATATTCCTCGTTTTTCTAAGGTCAGGTTTAGCAGCCAGCCTCGTGATCAAATGAGTGCCTTTTCCTAGGGATGTCTGCTTGCTGGAATCTCATTAATGTGCGCTTGTGCAATGTAAGTAAAAACTAAATAGGACAGGAAGTGGCTGTTTCACTGTTTCTCATCTATGGATCTGCTGTGAGGCAAGTGGGCCTTCTGCCATTTCATTTTACCCTCTCTGCCCCACTGATCAAACTTATTCTTTCACTTGATGCCTATCCATCCTTCATATCCTTGCAAATCTCTGCTGATTTGGGCAGGATTCAGGGCAAAATGGTGTCTGGCAACTAGATGAGGAGTCCTTTGTGCTTCTGGCAGTATGGATTTTCACATCTCTGTCTGTTTGAATTGCTGTCGCTATTGTGTGAATGAGGCTAGCGGAGTGACCCCAGATTTCCATCCTGTTTAGCTGGAAGCAGAGTGCAGCTATTGGTTACTAAATTCCTAAGTCACCATCAGAACATCCATTTTGATGGAGTTCAAGCTATACACCCTTGAACAAAATTGTTCTGCAATAACCAGCTCATGTGTAATAGTTGTGCCCGAAGTGAAAGCTTCTCACTGCAGTGTATGATTTGACTCCTCCCCGAGGTGCTCTTCTTTGATGACTTACTATTATTATTTATTATTTCTACTGTAGCATAATTGTGCATGGCGCTTCACAGCAAGCACAGGACAATAGCCCTGCCTTGAGGAGGTCACAATGTCCCTGCCCTTACATCAGCCAAACTTGTGACATGATACAGATAAATAACTGGCATGTGGGGAAGGAATAGTTACCAGTGGAAATAATATAGCCTTGGTCTCCACTGCCAGGCTTTAACTCAAATGCAAACCAGTAAGTAATAAGGAGAAACAACGAAGAAAATAAAGCTGCATAGCACTGGGGAATCCACAACCATAACAGTATCTCCATGACCAGGAAGGACTGTTAGAGCTAAGCTTGGTGACATTGAATGAAGGAGTGGTACGTGCCTCTCTCCCCTTCAGCCATGGTGCTCAACACTGCATGCCCAAGGGTCTTGTCTTTCTGTGTCCCATATGGAAATCTCTGCCCCAGATAGCACACTGACTCCAGGCAATGCCATCACCTTCATGCACTGTTAAAAGTTGGTAAACCCAAGACAGAAGTCCAGATGGAAGTACAGCCCAGCTTGTAGTGTTTGCACTGTCCTCTGTGGTGTGGTCTGGGCCCTGGTGAAATTTAATCCAGAGGTTTTTTTTACATTTAAATGTGCTTTCCTTCATGTGCTTCAACATTTGTGAGCACCTTCTACCTGTACTCATCATCTCTAGTTAGGAAAGATCCCTGATGGCTGTCTGCACATCTCCCATGGCATGTATTTGTATGCTTCCAGTAGTGTATTCCTGTGGAAAGAGCCTAAGTGAAGTAAAAACTGGGAACCAAACTCCTGGCTCATTCACATAATAAAGGTGATAAATTCACAGTATTGCAGTACCCCAGAGCAGAATTTGGGAGCTTTTATTTATGGCTACACCAGACTTGGTTGAACAACAGCACACATTCCCATTTTGTAGGTTGAAATCCAGAGCTTGACTTCACATGTTTATCCCAGCAGTAGTCTTTCTTGGAACCACCACCCATCCACCTTCCTGCCAGAGAACAGGCTTCCTAAGCCCATTCCCCAAATCTCTAGACACACGGTGGTCATCCCCATTTTACAAAAGCGCAAGACAAGTGTCAAGACGAGTGTCTTTTCCAGTGTGGCTCCAGCAGCCCCAGGCAAATCTGGGGATGTGATGGAAACAAAGCCTTGCAAGAGTTTTTGCCATGCCCCAGAGGCAGGTTCTGGAGAACTCTGCAGCCATTTCTGTCTATGCTGCTTTCCTGTAAGCACAGTCCTCTTGTATTTTCTGCAGCAGCTGGGCTGAGCAGAGCAACATTGCTTTGACACAAACGTTTTTGCCAGGGATTTCGCAATTGGCTGCCCTCCCTCACCTCCGAACCGGGACTTCTTGCCAAGTGCGTGTTTCCCAGCACTGCACTTCCAACCCTGTCACCTGCAAACACAATTACTCCTTGCCTTCCATCAGCTTCATTAGTGATGGGGATGGAAAAGGACTGAAATGGAGCATGCTGCATTCACCGAGGGGGACACGTTGTTAGCAGGCAGAGGACATTTGCCAAACCAGCTCTGTCAAACTTAGCGCATCTGTTCTTTGTGAAGCTCTCACTCTCTGATACAAGTCAGCGAGGCATGAAGAAGGCTTCTGGGAGCTGGAGAAGGAACCTTATTAATATTGGTGTATTAAGCATGCAGTGGATGTAGCTGTAACAGACCCACTGATGGTGTTTGCTCTGATTAGGACTCAACACCTTTCCTTCTCAGGGGTGGTGGAGGAGGTACCAGTCAAGAGTGACTGCTCAGGGACTTGAATAGGGAGGTTTTGATCTTTTGTCATGGTCTTTGATATTAGAGTTTGTTTTCATGGGGAAAAGTAGGCTGGAAAAAGAAGCATGGTCATTCAGTGCATTGCACAGTGGTCTTTGGTAAGCACAGCTTTCTTGCCAGTCGCCACTTTGAGAACTTTGCTTTCTTTTTTGAATGTATTTCCTAGATCGAGAGGACCTCAAGATGTCTGCAGTACCAGTGACCTTCCCTGCTCACTCCCCGTATGCTTAGGATGTTGGCCTTGTCATTCTGGGGATCGAGTTTGCTATAGGGTCTCAACAAGTGCTTCTCCATGTCAGATGGCATAGGAGTGATGTAGATGGTCTTGTGGGACTTGAAGTCTTGCACAGTTACTTGCCGTGTTGTGAGCAGGCAGGGCCTTTCTTGACAACCAGAGTGATCTCCTCCAGTCCATGTTCCTGGGAAAGACAAGTAGTTTGGGAGAGGTCAAGAAGGGAGGAGAGGAAGAGAAGTCATATCCTACTCTGTGCAACCATTGACGTGGTCAATATGGATAAACAGTCTGTTTCTAGTACCCAGTATTGTGGGTTTAACAGACTGGGTTTAGGCAGTGCTAGGGCCAAGGGACTGACTTTGGTGTGTCGCAGTAGGCAGATGTAGGAGTAGGCTGAGGGCATGGTCAGAGTAGTTGCCCTCTACAACTATCTGAAGGAAAATTGTAGTGAGGCAGGAGTTGGTCTGTTCTCCCTGGTGACAAGTGACAGAACAAGAGGAAATGGCCTGAAGTTGAACCAGGAGAGATCCAGGATGGATATTAGGAAGCATTTCTTTACAGAAAGGATTGTCAGGCATTGGAATGGCCTGCCCAGGGAGGTGGTAGAGTCACCAGCCCTGGAGGTGTTTAAGAGGCGGTTGGATGTTGTGCTTAGGGACAGGGTTTAGTGGTTTTGATAGGGCTAGGAGTAAGGTTTCACTTGATGATCTTGAAGTTCTCTTCCACCTGGAACTGTTCTATGATACTATGATTCTATGTTTCTATGTAGCCTGTTCCTACCCATCCCTAGGAGTGAAATGTAGCCTTTCTCTTACTTTTCATATAAATTTTGGGCACTGCTACTTCCTACCCTCCTGTAGCAAGGATTTGAGCTTGTCTGTCTGAGATGCGCTGGGACAGCTAAGCCCAACATCTGCTGGGTGGCTCCCAGTACTGTTCCCTTTAACAGGAGTTAACTGGGTTGCTTGCCCTGTGTCTGCGTCTTACGGGGGTACCATGGCCTCTAGAGCTGCACAGGTCTACCACGGTTTGTGCACACATTCATCATTTGTGGAAAGACCAAAAATGGTCTTTCTCACAAACACCACTGTGTGAAAGCAGCAATAAAAACATACATGTGTTTTAATCCCATCTGGATTGGATTTTGTGATAACAGCAGATTTCATCACAGAGAACTAAATTTCTGTTGATTTTCAAGTATAGAGTACAATGGCCTCATGTTCTTCCAAAGCGGGCAATGTTTTCCTGACGTTCTTTGAAAATGCGGTGTCACCGCTTTTGTTAATGTTATCAGCAACAAATTTGAGCCCAAAGCAGGCAGTAGGCACAGACAGGTTTTTCATGAGTCATTACAGTTTGGCAGGCTATGGACAAATGGAGGAGTGTTATGTGACCTTAATAGTAGAGAATCTCCTGTAGTAATTGGCAGCTTGCTTTCGGCAAAGAGCACTGTGCTGCAGGGTTGAGTCACCCCTCTGGCAGCAGAGGTGGTGGGAGGGGGCTGAGGAGGAAGCAGTGGGCACAGGGATCTGTCCCACAGTGCTCGCTCCTCTGGGCAGTCGCAGAGCACGTGTCCAATGAGCCTGTGCTCCAAGGCGTTTCTTTGGAGGTGGCTGGCAAAATGTACTTCCCACCTTTGTGGGTGGAAACATGGAGGGATGGTGAGCTGCACGGAAAGAAAGGAAGAGATGGTATTTGTCACACTGCCATTTTCTTTCCTTTGTTGTCCTCCTACTCTTCCCCTCTAAGCTTTTGCTCTTGCTTAAAACTTCCTGTGGGACTGAAGGAGGGAGAGACCATGCAGCTGCATGTTGACCTTCTAGCTGGAGCTGGGCACATAAAAACCAACTCTGAGCTCATATTTCATTTCTCCAAGAGCTTTGGGCAAGGCAGGCTGCTTCCAGCAAGTGATTTACCCAGTGGATTTTGAATGCTGGCAGAATTCATTATTTTGCTAGTACGTTTCATTATCCAGTTGTCTCTGTGTTCCCAACACCTTGCTCTCCAAACACCTTCTGGTAGTGCCTTGAGCAATTCAACTAGTGTCTGTTTTCTGTGGTTTGTTTTCTCATCCAATTCCCTAGGAGAAGTGAATGCAGCAGAGTTGGGGAGGTGAAGATTATTGGTTTGTTTTCCATTTATTTATTCATAGCTAGTGTCTACACAGGTTTGTGTTCATATTAGAAAAAACACGCTGAGGAAACATTCCTCACACTTGGAGCTGGCCTTCCTGGAGAAGCTCTTTTTCTGGATTCTGTTTTGCAGCACAGGCAGGCTTTCATTTACCTGCAGAGATCTCTGTAGTGCCACAAAGCACACAGACCTCATCATGGGCTATGTGTGTCCTAGATAACCCAAGCTAGTGCCGTGGAGTACCTTCAAAATAAGGGGCAAGACCTTGTCCTGATTTGCTTTACTGAAGGGAGTCAGTGTAAAAATGAAGAGTCTGTTCATAGAGCCTCGTATTCCTGAGAGATTGTGCTTGAAGAGCTCAAATGTGACTTTCAAGTGTTTCTCTCTGCCAACAAACTTTTATTTGAATCAACCTCATCCAGATGTTGCTCTTGGCCAAGAACTGGCCCATTTTGACAGCAGTCGTGTGGTGAAGCAGGAAGCCTTTTGCGGGCAGCTGGTGCTTGAATCCATCTTATCTGACCAGTTTGCCTTCAAGCTACTTTTGGTGATGGAGCATGCCTGGAGAGAGAACGGGACTTTGTGTGAATATTGTGGGGGAAGCGCAGGTTCCTGTCGTGGTTTGGGTGTATCCCACCAGGAAGGCCTCCAAGCATTTCTCACATCCTCTGGATCCATGCCACCTTGCAGGCAAGAGAACAGTACTGCACACTCTTTCATTATCAGCCAGTGGTATGGATGTGACATACTGCTTTCATTATCTTTATTTTTAGCCTCTGTCTCCTTCTAGCACATCTGTTCCTATAGAGGCTGTGCACCATTAGCCAGAAGCAAGTGGCCATAGTTGGAGGAGAGAGATCTTTGCTGATCACATGAAGAAGCCTGTGAGAGACCAAACATCTAGAGTTTGTGAAGTAATTGTTCCCATGTTTATTGCTGAGCCTTTGGTTATTATGGGAAGCAGGACCTGTCTGAAACCTGGCTGTCCTTCACGTGTTCCCATCTTCCTGCTATGTCCCAAGAAGTGTTCACTGAAAGCCACCAACTGGGATAGCTGTCCACAAACAAGTTCTCTCCTCTCCTGAGCCATCCAGGTTTTTGTACAAACAGCAATTCCAGGATGGCTCCTTCATTATATTCATCCAAGACAGCAGAGCTCTTCCCACTGACTCTTCCAGGAGCTGGACCTCCCCACTGACTGTCCTGTGGGGCTACCCAGAGTCACCTTCTGCTGTAGTAGTGCAGAGTGCAGTTAGCAAATAGATTCTCATTACAGCCAAAATTACTCCTTCAGCCTTTTTTTATCTTCCTCTATTCTTTACATTCCTCAATCCACTGCATCCTGCACACACACGTCCATCCCTTTTCATTCACATTCAGATACACAACCTCCACTCTTCTTTCCACTGCTTTGAGCTCAGTCTGTAGAGGAAGGGCATTTCAGCGGTTACACTGAAAGCACAGCAGCTCCTGGGATTTATATTCACTCCATGTCTGGAAGATCAGGCTGTAGAAGACTTCTCCACAGGTCCTGTGAGGAGCCACTTGAGAAGGTGAACCCTCAGCACCTCACTTTAATCCTCCTTTCCAGTTCCCAGTGGATCTGATTAGGCTGACAAAGAAATGAAAGCTGCCAAAGCACTTAATATAAGCAGACACTGGGCAAAATGCAACTGAAGAGGAAAGAGAGAACAGTTCTTTGTAAAGGTTTCCAGAATGCCCTCATCTGATAAGCAGAAGTGACTTGTTACAGAGAAATAGGCAGAAGCCCCAGCAGTCACCTACTGACATTTCATTAATTTTAATTCCAGAATGTCAGCAAAACTATTACAATCCAAATAGTTTCCTCAAGACCAGACTGAATGAGCTCTAGGTGGTATCATGAGGTCAAAGACTCAAGGAAGGGTGTGTGGTCTACTGGGAAGTGGACTTTCAAAAGAGTCTTTGGGTCACAAGAAAATATCCAGAAGCAGTGTGACCAAATTGATAATGATCATTGAACCTGATCTTCTCTGATCCAAGTCTTCTTGTGCTTGCAGTAATCCCTGTGCAAGTCGTAGAGTCCGTTTGGTCTCCATATGCTATATAAGTTGCAGATTTGTGATGATACTTACAGGTTGTGGTCGCCCACAGCAGAGGAATGTCATTTGTTGGGCACGTAGCAGCTTTATAGTGCATCAGGGAGTCCAGGATATGTTTCCAGGATTTCATCCAAAGCAGGAATTTTCATTTTTGCTCTCAGTTGTAGACACTTCTCTAAAGAAATGGAACATAACCAGGGATTGTAGACTCAGGCGTTAATTCAGACCCAGGGGAGGTAGATGAAACACCGTGTAAATGAAGACTAGCACAACGGAATGGATGCAGTAAGCCGCCTGTCTCATCCCATCCTCTCTCTCTGTGCTGGTATTTTGTTGGAAAGGGTTATTGTTAGATCTCACTGTGTAAATTATCAGTCTAAATATCCCCTGACTCACACTGTAAATGCTACTAAGGGAGTCAGTGCAGAGTCAATATAAAGCATGTCCTGTGCCAGATCCCCAGAGAAATCACTGCAGGATCTGGTTGACCTTTACACAGAAGATGGATCCATCTTGCCTACCTTTAGGCTCCTCAAAGTTAGACTGCATGGCAAACTTGGTTTTCTGGACTCATATATATATAAGCAGCTCTGAAAGATGGTCCTGCTCTTCCACAGAAGGGTCCTGAGGCCAGTCTTTCTCCAGTAACTGTAGAAGGAGACTACAGCTCTCTCTTTGGCAACTGGGCTAGGTGAACTTGTTGCCACAAGGACTGTACAGCAGTAACTGCTTCCAATTCCCTCTGCCTTGTGCCTTCTTGGCCACTAGGATTCATTATTTGTCTTGAGTACCTCCTAATGTCTGTGCAGCGGATTGGGCCTATGGTAAGTGTTACAATTGAAACCCTCACATCTTGATGGGGAACATATGTCAGAATGGATTTTTGCTCTATTATTGCTACTGCCAAAATGAAATTAAATTAATCCAGTGTGTGAAAAGTCAGGAAGAAAGCCCTCCATGACACGGCAGGGATCTTGCATGGTTCTTTTGGCTCACGCAGCAGCAAGATGAAGCCGGGAAAGTCTCTGCTTCGTGACTGAAAGGACCTTGAGACCATGCCTCTCAGCCTGCCCTGATCGCTCAAGGCTGATGCATTCCATGGGATTGTGCTGAGCCAGCCTGAGTAGCTCTCATCATGTAATAGAAAATAGCCCACAAACACATGATGTTTATACAGTGTCTGTTTTTTACATCTTGAGAGCATGTTACAGACCCAAGGAGGTCCTCCTTCTTCAAGCACAGATGAGTTACCACTTCACCAAAGGACACATCTTGCCATCTCTGCTCTGGGTTTTGCTGATAAAACAGTGGCATCTCCATGCTGTTGCTTGGCCTGTACCAGAGAGAGGAGGAGAGCAACAAATCAGGCATGCAAGTGATAACTGATTCTGGGCCTTGGATTTCCCAACAGAGGTATCAGCTCTGAGTCCCAGGAAATCAGAAAGATCCTTCCATTTACCACAGCTTGGAAACATTACAGTGAGCATCTGTGCTCCACTCAGCTGTTCCTGCTGACCTTCTTGGCACTGTGTGTGTCTCACAGCCCAGGGGTGACATGGACCAGCTCCTGCCAGCTCTGCCATCCTTCTGTTTGAACACCAACAGAGGCAGCGTGTCCTACACCCACCTCCAGAGAGTTGCATCAAACACAGAACCCTTTCCTCAGACCATGCAAGCTCGTGGACTCCAGAGGAAGAGGTTGCAGGTGTTGCAATGCTGTTACCAGTCCTGAATGGCACACGTCATTTTCTATCTCCGATGCAGCTTTTCTTCATGTGTGCCCTGTGTGTGCCTCCTTGCTTGCTCTGAAAAGCCTTGTTTCTCCTGGCCTCCCTACTGCTCATGCCTCTACTTGATGAGTCACCAATATCCCCCCTTCTCATCCTTCATCAGAGTCTTTCTCTGCTCTCCTCAAGCATGGCTCTGACACAGATAGCCT
>WUAM01000431.1:123765140-123802639 GCA_024336885.1 Actenoides hombroni | reverse complement strand
AAAAACAAAGGCTGATGTAATTGAAAAAAAAAAGTCTGTGTTGATATCCTTGTCCAATCAAAATCCAAGGAAAACAGGAGGATGAGGCAAAGTGTTTGCCTCTGAGTGATGTCTGAAAAACCCACAGATCCGTACGTCCAAGTGTGAGATAGCAGAGTGACTTTAATCTGGCTGGTGACCACTTGCAGATCAGCCATGCTTCTCGAGCAGGGATCCCCACACCTAAAACACCCACTTGCAAAATGCCAAGCTGTGTGGAGAGAGCCAAGTCTTCAGGTCATGATAATCATCAGTCTTCTGTAATCAGCAAGGCAAGCTGACTCATGAAGGCAAAGCAGGAGCAAAGTGTGAAGATGAATAAATGAGCCACCAAGCAGCTGTTGAACCAACGCCTCAGGCTTCATCCTGGCTAGGACAAGCCCCTGGAGCCTCACCTGGCTTGGCCAGAAGGTGAGCAGATACTGAATTATGCCTGTGTGATGATCAAGGTGACAGTCCCCTGTCCCAGACTTCATTAGGGTCTGTAATGCAGAGGTTGCTTGATCACACATTGCTTGCTCATCTGTCTGGGCAACACCAAATGATCATCCCTAGTGTGAAGCCTGTGCTTTCCCCCACTGTTCAGTGGTCAATGCCTGGTAATTTCCCTGGCATGTAAAAGCTTTGGAAAATTAATGTAGAGCACAGGTTAACACCTTGTCACAAAGATGGAAAGTTTAATAAACTGTGGAGCCAAACTGTTGGCTCCTTTGCATTAATGCAGGCCAGCAGCTGGAAATAGCTCTACAGAAGAAACTCACCGTGGGATGCTGGAGTCAGAGCACCCACAAATTCCCCCAGCAGCTGCATTGCTCAGCTGCTGAGACAGTTGCCTCTGGAAATGGGGACTGTATTGAACCAACTGAAGAGGAACAGTGCCCTAGGCCAAAGAAGATGAAAGTGCATGTACAATCTTCAGAGGTCTAGGAAAACATTTTTTCACCCCCCTTACTTCAACCTCCTGCTTCTGCAGAGATTTTAAAGATAAGCCTGCTCCATTTGAAGGTGTCACTGGAGTATCCATCCTCCCTAGAGCTTTCCACAGTCCCGTCAATCTTCTGTACGCCAGGCTCCTTCAGACAGATCCTTTGATTTGAGGGTAATGTCATGTTTTGTGTCATCTGCTTCAAGCAACAGCTGTTGGAGCAGGGATTGCGTGATGCAACATTTTGCCTTTCACCAGGGGGTGCAGGGATAAACTAGAACTCCCAAATCACCATAGAAGTAGGTATTTACTGAAAGAGAAGGGAGATACTTTTTACCACTGAAACTTTCCCGTTTCTCTTAGAGCAACCTGATTACTTTGCATTCTGTGTCCTTTCCCAAAAATCAGACTGCCACTCAGGCCAGCTGAAAAACATCTTAGTTTTCAGGTATCGATAGCTGGTAGAACCAAAGTAGAATAATTGTGGGCTATCAGCTCAGCCGCTGCCTTTGCAGCATTCAGGGGCTCTCGGGGAGTGCAAAGCCTGTGTCAGAGCAGCGCTTGCAGCAGAGGAGCTTGGCGTAGGCTTGCCTCGGTGCCACAGGGCTGGCTCCCTGGGGAAGGAGGGCAGGTACGCGCCATTCAGCCCCCACGCCTGTGGGCTGACGAGACTCCATTCTTATTCCCGCAATAGGATCCTCCCACTGCCTTTAATGATTCATATCACTCACTTCTATCACTTAACCCGTTCTTAAAGTGTGCACTTAAATCATTTTCAGTCTCTTATTTAACCATATTTGCTAGGCCTCCATTCCATTAATGCTCCTGCTCTAAAGGGAACTGGTTCAGAAGCGTGAACTAGGAAGAGTCATGTGCTCTGCTAGGGGTATTGGCTGTGGGATGGGAACAAATGTATGGACACTGGTTTCTTATCCTAGGATTGCTCTCTTGACGTGCTCTGGCAAAGCATATTAGCACTGTTGTCTCTGCAGCTCCTCTCCTTCTCTGGCTTTGTTCAGAGAGGTCTCCCAAGCTGTGTGTCGGTGAGTGGGCTTCATTGCATGCCCAGCCATGAAGCTCGAGGTTTTGTGTTTTGAGCTAAGCACAGGAATGCTTTGGCTGACTGTAGTTCTGGAGAAGGTCTTGTCCATGGGTAGACTGAATGCTTTGGCACCAGAAAGCAAACAAGAGGAACACAGTCCGGTATTTTTTTAAAAAAACCCATTTTTAAGCTTATCTTGTAAGTGCTTGGCACCTGAATTGTGGTATTTCACTGCCTGGCTTTGGCAATAATGGAAATATCTGAAAATTCAGATGCCAGCAGGATGTAAATCTTCTGCAGGAAATCTCTCAGTATTAGAGTTCCTCTGGGTTTCAGTGGTGTCTTCATGCTACCCGTGGTCCAAGTACTGCAAAATGAGTCAATCTGGGTGTTTCACCAAGTGCAGAAAGTACACAGGGCATACATAAGCTTCTTAAAAGAGGCCCAGTGATCTCTGAAGGGATCAATTCATCTATGTTCAGCTTCGCTGTGACAGTTCAAATGGTGGAAAAAATCATCCTTGTCTGGAAGCAGCTTGAACATGCCTTATTTTGGGACTGAGCTGAAAAAGGCCCTGTGAAGAATAGCTCCTGCAGAGGAAAGAGGAAGAGCCCAGATTAGTTACAACTGTCTAACCGGGAAGGGTTATAGCTGTTTTCTATGACTGATTATCATGCACAGCGTGAGGGTTTATTGTGAGAGCTCGCACGCTTCTCTCTTCCCAGCCGTCCGTTGCATTTGCAGGTTCTGGTGAAGCAGCTGCCTGCGTTGTTGGCTCGGCACACACACCGTCAGTCATGCTTACCAGGCACAGGCAGCAAATCCTGACTGCTCCATGGGATTTCTTGCACCAGGAAAGGTGTCTGGGTTTGCCAGAGGCCATAACGCAGCCCGACTCTGGTGTGTGGTGTGGGGAGAAGCAGCGCAGAGCTTGCAGGCACGGCGTGGCAGGGCACGGGGGCACTGGTGATGTGCCATGGCTGAGTGTGCGACATCCATCCCGCAGTGCAGGGTGCCGTGCTGGCAAACCAGGCCCTCTGCAGCCATTCGTGATGCCAGGAACACGTAGGGAAGCTCCAGGAGAGAGGGTTCTGGGTTCTGGCATGCATTATTTGGCTTTGTGGATCATTTCTCTTGCTGCAGGCTTCAGCATTTTTTATAAGCTTGAGCTTTTCCCCCTAATAGTCATGAAAAAAGATACTCTCCCACACTTTCTTGAAATTGGAGTAAGAAACATGGGACAGTCTGAAAAAATATTGATGTTTTGCAATTACTAGTAGACATCAAGAAGCTCCAAAAGGCAGAATAAATTAACACAGTGATTTTAAATACGGAGCCCATAACAAGGAGACAATTAAAACATTCCTTCTTAGTCGTGCACACAACATCTGGATGAAGTGCAGGTGGAAGAGATCTATCTTGTAAAAGGAGGAGGAAAGAAAAAAAGAAAAGGAAACCCAGTGGCATATTTCTTTTAAAACCGCTTCTTTCTTTGATATGTACAATGTGCTGGGAGGCAAACATCCAGTTCCTACGAAGTTGCTGCAAAAACTGAGCACGCACGTGCCTTTGAAAATCCCTTTTTTTCATGGCAATTGTATGGTACTGAGCCTGAGAAATGACCTGCATTGCTGTCCCCCACATCCCATACCCCCAGCACCAGCACTGCAGGCTGGCAGCACTGTTTGCACCAGCACAGGAGCCTTGTGCATCTGCCCTCACTTCCTTTCGAGTGTCCTCAGAGAGGTGTGAAATCCCAAATGTGCATGCTGCTTCACTTCTGAGGCAGAGCTTAAGATTTTCATCTCAGCTCCGTGAATGTGAGAAGCCAGAGGAGAAGCATGGTCATAAAAGTACATGGCCATTTGTAGCATTTTAATAGAGGGAATGGATCAGGCTACATCCCTCTTTAGCAGGCAACCATTCCCACTGTGCTGACGTGACCTCAAGGATGTCGTGGCTTATGATGGGCTGGGTTGCCATGGAGACTGCCAGGATGGCATCAATAAATGCACAGCAAGGTTATGTGCAAACAGAATATAGGGGCCTTGGGAGTGTAAAAATTAAAGCAAAATGGGATTTGTGTGGAAGTCAGGAAATTGATCAGGAAATACCTGCATTCATCAAAGAACTGTGGTCTTCCTTGGTAGATGGAGCTACTGTGGTGGACCATGGCTGAGTTGGGGAAGGCCAACTCAGCTGGAGATTGATTGGGTTTTTTCTTTTAAAAACTTAGTAAGGGTGTTCACTGTTCTCTCCCCTCTTTCCTTCCCTTTCCCTCCACCGTTCTCTTTGGACAAGTCTTTCCCATTTTCCTGCCAGCTGACATTTTTGCCAGATTCAGCATCACTCACCTCTAAGGGTGAGTCTTTCTGGCAGGCAATGCAGAACCACCCTCAAGCCCTTTTTAAGAGGAGGAGGGCAGTCCTGGTGTGCACTCTGGAACAAGGGGCTACTACTGTCTGCTCCTATAAGAAGGGTGATTATGAGTTCGCAGTCCCTGGGTGAGGTTTAGCAGTTCCGGCATAGAATTTCAGCACAGCAGTGGAAGCACAGGAAGGGTGTAGGTGGGTTTGAAGTCCCAGACCAGCCTTCCTCACTGCCCATGTTATTTAATTTTAAGTGTACACTTAGAGGTGGCCTTACCATGTTCACACCTGCTTCTTAACCACATAATGTGCATAAAATCCTGAATCTTTTATATGTTGCATCTTCTCTGTAGAAAGAAAGAAACTGCCTTAGCTGTTCTCTTGCCTCAAATGTCAAGTTGTTCAAAACAGCCGTGGTCCTGTTTCTGTACCGCCCCTTGCCCAAAGGTGCTGTGATCCTGCTGAGAGCTGCCACCCATGATTGCATTAGAAACAATAAAGAGGAATCAACTTTTTCAGAGTTTGATCTTGGCAGCATCCCTGCATGGCGTAGCCTCTCGCTTTCAGTGTCTACACTGAGCTGTGACAGCAGCACAGCACTGCCGCAGCACTCAGCTTTGATGTCAAGGCCAGCTCCTCTTGTCCAACGTGCTGCACGGCGTCAGAAGGGCTGCAAGTATTCAGCTGTGCGGCTTGACTCCTTCCCAAGAGCTGGCAGGACAAAAACACTGACAATTTGCAACCTTTCATAGTCCATTTTCATTGTGTGTAGTCACTGGCTGCCACAGCTAGGCAGTGGGGTTTGAGGGTTATAAGCAGCGTCAGTGGGTCTGTGAGCTGAGAAGGGGCTTGGCTGGAAGATACTGTGAAACAGAGATGAATTTAATACCTTTTTTTCCTTCCTGTACTCATGAAAAGCAAATGCACCATTTCTTCCTCCCCTTCCATCTCCCAGAACCAATATACAATTCTGACAAATCAGCCCTGAATGCAAATCCAATAAAGTTAGCATAATTGTCTTTGTTATGAGGAGCTGGAACAGGCTGCTCTGCATGAAAATCAAAATAATAAACCACGAAAACATAATGCAATTCTATGATCGTAAACCTGGCTGAGTGTCCCCAGGAAGGTGTGGGTGTGGGGTGAGGGGAGCTGAGTAAGGGGAGGTCCCTGGGGCTAAGCTGGGCAGCTCCGGGCTGTTTTTAAAGCTTGCTGGTGATTTTTGAAAGAAAACATGCAATGGAGGGAGGGGCAGATTATTTTCCTGAATTAATGTTTAGCAGATGAAGAAGTGAAACTGAAGCATTTCATGGTCGCAAGAAACAACTGTGAGATCTTGCTTCTTTTTGTGTTCTGTCTGATTTTGAAAGATCGCACAAATGAGTATCGCAAATAAAACAAATCAAAATACTCAAAGTATTTTGCTTAGAAAACATTGACACAAAAGCAGGTCTTTTTTTTTTCTTTCTGTCAAGGAACTGTTCCAAAATAAACAATTCTGTTGACATGAACTGAAAGATGCGATGTCAGCAAGGGCTAACAAACATTTAGGTGGTAAAAGCATTCACTGCTTGTTCCTGAGCCCCAGCTCTGGGAGTCCTGAGAATGCAGAATTGTAGCTTTCGTTAAAAAACACACAAACACAAAACCTGTGGCTTTCCTGATTATGGAAATCCAGAAAATGAAAAAATCCTGCTGTGACGCTCAGAAGAGCTGAGCTTTTACCCTGTGCGGTGGAGGCAGTGGCCATGTGCCCTGGGGAGTACCGAGGGTCTCCTCCCTCCTCCCTCCCCAAGCTTTGGTCCCCTCCTTTCCCTCTGCAAAGAATCCTGCTTACTTCCAGGTTAGGATCACACTCGCCAACTCGTCTGTAAATAATTGCTTTTAGCAGGTTTCCCTGTGCACCTTGGGGACACGAGAGTGATGTGACCCAGGAATAATTCTTGCACTTCCTCTTGCCTTTGCTAAGCAGACTCAGATCAGTTCCCATGCAGGAGCAGCCCAAGCCTCCTGCCCTGCTCGCCCTGCTCACCTTGCCACCAGCCCCACTGCAGGGACCTGAGGAGCTGGGGCTGCATACAGTCTGGGGAGAAACAGCTTTGCTGCATTTAAAAGAGGCCTCGCTCCAGAAACTTTGCAAGTCGGGGGAGTGGGACTCGGGGTGCTGGAGGAGCCCAGGAAGAGCAGTTTGCTTCGTTGGGAGAAATTGATTTTCAAAGCTATTTGATGTTCCTTTTGAAATGCAGCCCGCTGTTTGCCAGCATTTAGATTACCTTTCTTTCTGCACACCCGCCTTTGTTGTTTTAACATCAAAGAAACACTGCCCTGCTCCACTAAGATATGGCCTCTCCCCTGCTATTCAGGGTATTTCCAGCCTTACACTCCACGCAGGAGGGCTCGAGTGCTGTTCAGCTCGTCACAGGGATGCAGCAAACCCGGTGCCATGTGCACCCGCACAGCCCTGCAATGAAGATGGGCTTCGGCCCTGCCGCAGGCTGAGAATTGCTTCTGTAAGGTGGTGTGAAGATCTCAAAGGGGTGGTGGGACACCACAGTGGACGCTGTGCTGCCCTGTCTGATGGAGGGCTGGGCTTTGGGGTTTTCCCCTTCTTATACCTGAGGGAGGTTTGGTGGTTGCCTGTTGCCTGTTGCCTGTTTTCCTATCTCAGTGTTACTCAGTCCCTGGGTCTCATATGGTGTGGCTTTAGGCGGCCCCGTTGGGCTTCTGTGGCCCTATGAACGCTGGCAGAGCCCATTGAAGCTGCCTCTGTTGACGATCAGGGCACACAGCAGTGCAGCCTTGCTTCTCACATCAAAGCCACCTCTGCTCTGCCTGAGCAGAAAGTATCAGGGAGGTTTGGCACGCAAATCACGTCTGGAAATGACAGTGTCGACTCCTTTGGCTTTACGTGTTTTCTTCTCCCTCCCCCATAATTTCCTGCTTCAGCCTGTGCTCTTGAAGAGACTTTAGAGCTCATCTGTGCTATTATGCAAAGGAAACCTAGAAAAGGTTAAACCAATCCAAACTGCTGAGTCTTTGAAATAAAATAAGAGTCCCTTGTAGCAGGAGATTCACTGAACAAAAGGGCTTCAGCATTCAGCTTGATTTCAGTAGCTATTCCCAGAAGATTCAAAGGGATGACCCCACATCCAAATTCCTGCAGCAAGCAAGCAGAGACCCCTTTCAGATGAAGCGCATCTTCCCAGCGAGTCTCTTTGTTACCCCACAGTCAGGCTCCCATCTTCTGCCCGGATGAGGTGACCGATGCCATGGGTGAGCAGCCAGGACCAGGGAGGCACAGGGAACCCGCTGCTCCGCGCTCAGCTGCCAGCCCCTGCCTGTGTTAACAGGGGCCATCAGAGGCCCTGGTTCGTTCCGAGGCATTTTCCTTGTAGAGCTGCCCTTTTGTCAGCAGGAGCGGTGGACCACGGGCTGGAAACCTCCACCAGGCATAGTGTGCCTTGCGGGTACAGACTGATGCCTTTTGCCTCCACGCTGCAGACGGGTTTCGTGCTTGCAGATGCTTCTGCACAAGCTCTCCCTGTTCTGGGTGGGAAGTGTGCTCCCTGACAGTTTCTTTCCTTTTCTATTTGCATAATTAAGAGAAATTACGGCACATTTAGCATGCTTGTAGTATTTACATTATAAACCTCACAGTATTTGGCTTTTTTTAAATCTCCCCTGCATGGCCCAGAAACACACACCCCCCCCAAGCCAACCAAGCAATAGGTAATTTAATTTTCAAGTGTTTTAGCAAATGCCAAGGTCCAGAGCCTGAGCACGCAGTGGTGACAGACATCGTTAGAGACACTCTGCCACTTTGTGTAAATAACTGCATGTCCTTTGGGGCACAGAAGGTAGAAAATCGGAATCATAGAATGATTTGGGTTGGAAGGGACCTGGAAGATCATCTAGTGCCAAACCCCCTGCCATGGGCAGGGACACCTCCTACTAGATCAGGTTGCTCAGAGCCGCATCCAGCCTGGCCTTGAACACTTACAGGGAGGGAGCATCTTCAGCTTCTCTGAGCAACCTATGACAGGTCTCACCACCCTCAGAGTAAAGAATTTCATCCTAATATCTAGTCTAAATCTATCCTCTTTCAGGTTAAAACCATTACTCCTCGTTCTATCACTACACTCCCTGATAAAGAGTCCCTCCCCATCTTTTCTGTAGGCCCCCTTTATGTACTGCAAAGTCTCTATAAGGTGTCCTCAGAGCCTTGTCTTCTCCAGGCTAAACAGTCATCTTTGTGGCCTTTCTCTGGACCCATTTGAGCAGGTCCATGTCTTTCTTATGCCGGAGGTCCCAGAACTGAACACAGAACTCCCAAATGGGGTCTCATGAGAGCAGAATAGAGCGGCAGAATCACCTCCCTCAACCTGCTGGCCATGTTTCTCTTTATGCAGCCCAGGATACAGTTGGGGCTTTCTGGGCTTTTCTGGGCACATTTTTGGCTCGTGTTGAGCACCCTCAAAGTCTTCCTCCTCAGGACTACTCTCTGTCCATACTCCACCCAGCCTGTATTTGTGTTTGGGATTGCCCCAGCCCAGGTGCAGGACCAGATGAATTCTACTGTGGCTTTGGCTTTCCTAACATGACCCCTAAGTGTGGTAGAACATAGCATCCCTGTGTTTGTGAACATCTACAGGAGACCTTGGCCTCTTGCTGTTCCACATACATCACTGAGTGCTGGGGGACTGATAATCCCTTTATGAATCAATTCCTGAGTTGTCTGGGACAAGGACAGCATGTGGACCTTGATCACAGCCACAGGATCTGGCAGTGTTGCTGTCATAAAAGAAAATAAAATATAGCTTTTAATCCTCTTAATTGGTTGCATTACTGATACTCTCTGGCACTGGCTGGGGAGTGAGAAAAATCTATAAACTGTTCCGGTTTGTCCATCCCAGCTTGTGCCTGAGACAGCGTTGTCATTCAGAGCAGGGAGAGGGGAAAGCACTCGAGCACTCACCAGAAAGGCCCCTGCCCTCTCCATCAGCCCTGCGCTGGGAAACTGGTCCCACTGAACCAATTACAATTTGTAGCGGCTAGAAACCATTTACAGTGAAAGACATCAAGGGTCTAATGAGAGAGGAAGGACTTTTTTTTTTTGCTTTTGGAGGAGCCTGATTTTCTTCCCTAAACCTTTGCCAATGACAGACACTCTCATAAAGCATTTTTATTGGATTTTTGAACAATTTAATTAGTGTCTCCGCCCATGATGGCTGCAGAGTTGGTACAGAACAGTCTCTGGGGATAGTAAAACAGAAGTGGTGGCAGTGCTCTACGTGCGCGGGATGGAGGGGGAGGACAGCTGAACTGGAGAAAGCAGAAGGACCTGGGGGGAAAACAGAACTTGGCCATATCTCCTCCAAGGGGTGAGAAGAAGCCAGGTGCATTGACATGTCCACCTGCCTCGTTCACACTTTCTTGAGGGGCTTTACAGGGTGGGCATGGCCCTGAAAGATACAGTCCTGGTTGGGTTCGCTCCTGGCTCCAAGTGTGGACTTTGTCTTTGCTCTGGAGCAAGTGGAGACATTCCCCTGGCAGAGATACTTGGCCCTGAGGGTATCATGAGTGCATCCAAAAGACCAGAGATCCTACCACAAGTCCAACCATGTCCCTTCTTCACCCCTTGCTGTGGCAAAGCTGCGTTGAACCACTATGGGTCAGACAGTAATAGGAATGAAACTCTTGTTCATGGATGTGTTGAGCGGGACCTATGCTGCTACCTTCTACGCAGTTTGAGGAGTATAGCTCAATGTTCCCAAGCTCCATCTGGATGTTTGGAGACCACGTTTCAGCAGTTGCAGTCACCCTAACTAGGAAGGCTGCACAGGGCAGGCTTCAGCCCCACACAGCCCACACATGAACCCACTCTTTCCCTCTCAACCCACTGCAGCACAGACACGTTGGGGCTGGAAGGGCCAAAGGGATGAATGTGCTGGCTTGACGTGGAGCTGCTGCACAGAGCAGGCAGCAGCGGTCTCTGCGCAGCCCATGTGCTGCTGGGTTTGGGCCTGACAGCTCTTTTTTAAGTCAATTTTAGTTATTTGCAGTAGTAGAGATGCAAAGGGAGTTGGAGTAGCTGCGCCATGCAGAGGCAATATGTTTATGAGCTTGAATTTCAATTAATACCCAGGGGCTGTCTGTTTTATATCAGTGCACGACATCGGCGTTCAGCTTTTCTTTTATATGGAAAAAGTACGTGCTGCATGATTCATTTTGGGCTCACGGAGTCACAGGGGTTTCTGTGTCCCGGCAGCAACATCTGGCTGGCATCCTGCCACCTGGGTCGTGCTGAATTCAGGGGCTTGGTGCACCCCCACCCAGCCGTGCCGCCCCGCATCATGCCGTGCCAGAGCAGTGCTGTGGAGCTGGCCCCAAAGCTGACTGATCACCAGATCCAAAGAGCAGGAGATGAGAAGCAGGACAGGAAAGAAGAGGAGAAAACAAGAGGGTGAAGTCATGTATTAGGGAAGGGCTGATGGAGAGCAGCCAGGCTGAGTGCTTCCAGCCAGCTTCCTGACACCGGAGTCAGAGGAATTCTGCAGTTTTATGACAGGAATAGGTGCCCTGCACCCCGAATCTTCAACTCCTCCCATGGACAGGCCCAGGAATTAACTGTTCCCTGGAACAAAGACTATTTTTCAACAAGATTTTGCTGAAAAAAACCCAGGTTTTCAGCACGGAAAAGTAAAAAAAGATTCTGGCTGGTCTGGAGCAAGGGAGGGAAAGCTTTGCTTATGGAGCAGTTGTATTTAATTTTATCCAGTTCATCCATACAGTTTCTGTTCCAAGCATAGGGACAGGCCCTACCTAGATCGTTCTCATAGACCTGTTGTAATCCATGTGCAGATTTTCCTGCCTGACTTTCAGGGAGTTCAGAAGAACACCTAAAAGGCTTTTTCCAAGCTCAAGTGAGTGTAAACCAAACACTCAGCCCAGACTGCTGGTGAATTTTGTGATGCTTTTCACGCTCCATCACACCTAAATCCCCCACTGCAGCACTTGGGGCATATTTTCCTTGGATTCAGCCCTATATTTCTTTGGGAATTAACTTTCTAGGAGAAAGCTGACCTCCCTATGCCTGGCTATGTGACACCTAATGCAGCACAGCATCACTGCCTTTGCTGCCAGCACAGACTGCAAACCCCATGGTGGGCAGCTGGGTGGCTTGGACCCAGCTGAAAAACCCTGGTTTAGTGCTGGGCTAATCTGAGCTGCCGGACTCAGTGCATTTAAGACTTGTCAGCTGTTTTTGGAGGCAGATTCGACCTTCCCATTTTCCACCCATCCTTTCTCAGCTCTCTGACACAGCTAATGGATTGCAGACCTGTTCCCCAGGCGGAGCCCCCATGTTTTAACTGGCATTGCTGTTTGCATTAGGTGGAGATTTTTCTAGGGAACGCAGAGAGGTAATTTCCCCTTATACACTGAATTCATGCTAAAGGAAGCGGGGAGAAGCACCAAACACTTTCATTTTTGTAGCAAAAAGTGGTGGAAATTATTCCATAGCAGCAAATCTGTCCCTGTGGGTATCCTCTTTGATGTGCAAAGGAAAGGCATGTTTTAGCTGATCTCAATATTTTTAATTCTCTTGCTGATTTCGGAGCCCTCTTTACCACGAGCTACCAAAGGATTGTAGATTACCCCGTAAAAACAGTTTTGTTATTGTCTCTCTTAACCCCAGCTAGCATTCAATTTCCTGCCATCATTTATATTATGTCGTCTTTCAGCTGGGAATGAACAATGAGGTTTATTGGAAGAAAAGGTGAGAAGTAATAGTAAGAAAAGCTTCTCCTGTCTTGTGCCAGAGACAGGCACCCCAGCTGGGTAGGCGATGTCGTATGAACGTAGCACCAGGCTCCTCCGAAACCCACTTGTCCTGTCATGGCTAGAAGGAGCTGCAGGGGTGCTCTGCTAGCACAACTTTCTTAATTAAAGATCTGATCAGAAGTTTTCCAACATTCTTTTTAGTATTTCTCTAATAGATTCCTGCCTACAACAGCTTTGGCAATTTGGTCAATCATGGTCCTTTTCTAAGCCAGGTTCTGACTTGGAGTCTGCTCCTCATTTTTCAAGAGGAAAATGTTTTTCTTGTCATTGGCACAGAGGAGATGAGGAAAACAGGATAAACATGGGAGGAGGGAAGCCTCCTTTTTTTTTTTCTCTCCTACAAAACCCAGTTTCTTTTTGCCCCTCCCATCAACATGGAATTTATTTGTTCAGTGAGAAACAAAAGAGAAACTGCCTGGGGACATTTCCTATTAAATAAGCCCCCTACTCATTTATTTCTACATTTTCCAGGAATATAATGAATTTCTCTTTCATTAAGCTGCAAGAATAAATTCAGGCCCTTAAAAGGCGTTCTTTTCTCCCTCCCCCCATTGTTAGCCTATTGTGCTACTTCTGCATTTCCAACACAAAGCTCTAACGTTATATTTTTGATACCAGGACCAGAAAAATGCCTCTTTACAGGCTCTGAATACTCAGTATTATTTTTTTTTCCAGCGGAAATAGTCTGTAAGGTTTAAGCATCCAAAAGGATTAAGTAACCAAATGCTGCCTAAATTTCGATAGCTGTTTGCTTCTGACATCCAGTACATTGTTCACACGTCGATTTTATGGTGCCACTAGTAAAGAGTCTCTATTCCTTGTATTGAAGATTTCACTCCCTTTCCTTTGTAAGGGTAAGCCTTTATTTGCATCAAGATTGACTCTTGATGATACAGTTTGCTTACTTAGTGGATCGCTGTTTCAGATAATTGTTCTATTGCTATTAACACAAGTTCAAATGTTGTTTAATTGTGGGAATATACAGAACATTGTTGCCAATCAGGGTCATTTGGAAGCTGAGCTGAATGCTGATAGGGTTGTAAAGGCAGCATTTATGCAGAGAGCCTCTCTTGTTCTCTTAACATTTTATTTTTCAGATCATTTTAAGATCTTAAAATAGTAGCTGTCGAGGTATGCTGAAGGGCTTAGCAAAGGAAGATCGACTGGCAGATATCATACAGCAAAAGCCTCATCTGTAATGGAGCAGTGTTTTTGAAGTAATAATATAAGGTAAAACTAATGTGCATTTCAAGATAAAGGATGTTCTTTGGGTTGTGGGTGTTCAAACAGAACACAACAACATTTCTATTCATCACACTCTTTAATTCTCAGTTAAAATAGATCCCATATAATTGTAGTTTAATCCTGGTTGAAAACTCCCTGACAATTTTCAGTAGAAACCTGAGTTTTATCAGAGAAATGTTTTTACTTTCAGATCTGCTCTTCTTCAACATTTGGTTTTCTGAAGTCATCCAGCAACAACAAAAAGCCCTCGCCCACTGTAAAATGCATCTGGAACCTGACAAACAGATTGGAGTTTGAGCCAAGAAAAAATCAGCAGCTTCCGTCAGGTTTTTGTTTGCTTGAGGGCTTTAGGGGGAGGTGGCAGGTTTAATGCAACAATTCATAGTTGCAGTTTGCAGGGTTTGGTTTTCCAACACGTAAGTCAACACTATCTCCTGAGAATTTGAACAAAGACAAAATAAATCTACTTTGATTTAAATTTTCAGCAGAATAATTCTGGGTTTTCCTACCTGTTTCTGCTCTATATACATGTTCTAGTTCTACCTGAAGGAAACAGGCACCTTCAATACAGTACAGTCACCACCAGACTTGTTTTCAACACCAAGGAGCTATCCATGGCATTTTCCTGGCCTGGCTCAAAATGAGAGGGCTCAAAATGGAGATGATTTTGTTTCTGCTTTCATTTGGCCTCCTGCTGCTTTCAAGTTTCTCACCAGAGTTCCTGGAGAGGACCATTTTGCTGTGAAGGAGTAGCCCAAGCAAGACCAGGAAGGTCCTGCCATCTTCTGGGTTAGTAACAGGGGTGTGTAAAGTTACCATGAGGTGAAATGCTTTCATCTTTTTGGAAATGGTCTGGAAAGTCTGTGTCTCGTTTCCCAGGCTTAATCTGCCAAACTAAACTTGATCTAGCATCAGGACTGGAAAACTCCAAGCCATGGTGAAAAGAAACAGAATTCAGCCATGGCTCCAAAGACATTTGTTTAGCTAGTAAAGAGTTTGCTCCAAAAAAACCACCCCAGTTTTCCCCTACTGGGAAAATCCAGTTGGAGTTAGGGTCAAATCCATCTGCTTACAATTGAGTCTGGTTTGTGTCTTGGTCCAGCATCCCTTTGTAAGTTTGGAGGAAGGAAAGATGTACGCGTACCTGAGCAGGCTGTATTTGCGTGATCCATTGAACAAGGGCAGCTCTGCCAGTGCTCAGACCATGGCATCACTCTGCCGTGATAGGGACTGGTCTCATCCTGTTGCATGGGGCTGAGGACCATGTGTACCCCCACACTTCCATACCCCCCATCCCTCAGGGTCATCCCCACAGTGAAAATACTGCTTCATCCCTCCTGAAGGTGATGAACATCTTTAGAGTATAAAAAGCCTAGTTTTACAGGCTGACACCTCCCTGTAATTGCCTCTCCTCTCTCTGTGCTGCACAAGGATGTCAGAATCTCTCTTTAATTGTTTAGCTCCCTCACCCGTTGCATCTCTGCAGAAATAAAGGGCTTCATAGGAAACCATTCAGCCAGAATGAAGCCTCCCGTGTAATGGCAGGTAGACAACCCTTATGCAGCACAACCCAAAATACCTGGTTCCTATAGGACCTGACTCCCTTTTGTGCCTCTTGTGGCATTTGCCATCTTTTTGGATCTCTTCTCTGGATTGCAGTGCTGCAGCAGGGGCTGAGGTACAGGCAGGTGGGAAGACTGGGAGTGATCCCCACTATTGAGCAGGCAGCTACAGGGGGAAGTGGGGCCGTTGTGGGGCCCCAGGCACTGATCAGCTCATTCCCTGCTGGTCCCTGCAGTCACTGGCCCATGGCTGAAGTCAGAGGGTTGCGCTGCTGTGCAACAATTTGCAGGCTGTAATTGGTTTAATGCTTGGCTTATCCATTTAGTATCACTAAATGACATAACATCAGCCGCCTTCCATTCACACCAGAATTAAAGCTCCACAGGCATGGAAGATGTTGCTGGAGTTCACGCTGTCTTTCCTCACTAGCCCTGCACAGCAGTTCCCCACCTACTGAGAGGCTTTGAGCTGCAGGTAGATGGGCAGCACCTTTGGGCATCCCTCAGTTGTGGCATTGTCTATACTGACTCCAGGAGAAAGTGAGGATGTATCTGCTGCGCTGTCGGCCTCTTGCTCACTCCATAAATCAGTCCACTAAGGTGCCAGGCTGAGAGCACCCTCCCATCCCCACTGCCTCTGGTAAACATGGTGAAAGGGGAGAGGAAGACTGTGTAAAAAAAAGACCACCCCATCTTGGAGACCCCTGCAAGCTTCATTCAATAGGCTGGTGCCTCCAGCAGCAGCTGCGTTGCACTGATGGGATGCAGCGTGGCACTTAATTCATTACTGTCCTTCCTTCTCCCCATCCTCATCTCAAGTAACAAAGGGCCAGACAGCAGTGCAGTGGGAATGTGTGCGGGCCTTAGACAAGTCCTGGTCAGCTTGTCCTTGTCTCGAAGTAACGCCAGCTTGATTGCTCACTGGCTCTCAGAGGAAGCACTTGCCAAGCTTTCTTTCTCACATCCCAGCTGTGTGCAGTGGGCCTTCTGGCTTTGGGCTCAACTGCAGGAGGTCTTCATCTGGAGGGATGGGTGATTTTGGTGCACCCAAGTCACAGAGCCTACATAGCTGATATGTAGTCCTGGTCAGACATCCCAGGCTGCTGGAGCTAATGTCCTTTTCTGGGCTGCATAAGAAGGTCTCCTTGCCTGTCTTGGCCATATGGATGGATGTGGAATGTCTGATGGACTGTAGAAGGAAGGCAGGGGACCACCAAAGCAGCCACAGTGCCAGGGTCCTGGGTGCACCTTCATTGCTCTGACGGTGCTCAGATGAGATCTCTACCCACACACTCTCTGCCAGTGGCCAAGCAGCTACATTTAAGCTCTGTTTTTCTGGTCTGGAGCCACCTCTGATGTGGCCAGCAACTGTGTTGGGACTTGTCAAGCTTGCAGGACTGTCACCCAACTGGGGGATAGCGTTAGCATGGCCTTGGGGCTGCTAGGGAGGTCACTTGTGCTGGTGTCTGCAGCAGGAGCTTATGCTGGTCTTGGATTTCCAGCTGCCACTGAAAGATTGCAGGTCTTGGCCGAGGAGGAGGGAAGGTGTCTGTTCTTGTCTTAGAAGCATGTAAACAAGATTAAACCCCTGTGAATTGAGGGATGCTGATTGGGTTTATCTGCATGATGAAGGTAGGAACTTACTTCACAGTGCTAAGTGATACAGGTAATATTTCCAAAACAAAATCTCCAGTTTGAAATCCAATTAGGGTTGCTAAGTAACAACATAGTTAACCAGCCAATATTTGCTAAACCCAGGCTTTTGCAAGCAAGGAAACAGCTTCAACAAATTGCACTAACAATATATAAATACATTAATATTAAACCAAAACAATAACATATAGCTTACTGCAACAAAAAAAACCAAACAACCATCCAAAAAAGCAACCTTTAACACTGACTGCTAGGATTTTTCTTGTTACCTGTGTGATTTCAGGAGCTGTTTTAGTACTTTCCACTTCCTTGGCTGGGGGGGTCTGTGCTTAAACTGCAGTATTGATAGGACAGGAAAGGAATCTGTATATTCAGTTTACAAGGTACTGTGTAATCTTATTGATGAGCGTATATCTTGCATGCCTGAATTGAGAGTCTGAAAAGTAATTTTGGTGAAAAATAGTTGCTTGAGAATGCTCTTTAATTGTCAACTACTTCAGTATAAATGATCTCCCCCCAAAACTTACTGCAAGTTTTACTAAAACCAGATTGTTTTCCAAGCCTGTTCTCAGCAGACAGACACACTGATCTAAGAATTCCCTCTTTGTCTCTGTTCAAGACACAGCTCTCTGAGCCTTCTCTCTGAGGAGCTTCAAGGGCTCTCCGACCTGCCCAGACTTCCGCAGCACCAAGTGGTTGGTACAGTTCTAGGCTTGCTTGGGACAACTACACACCCCACCAGGTAGTCCCAAAGTGGGACCAGTGCTCTTGCTCCAAAACGCCCTGGGTCAACCTGCAGCATGAACCCAAAGTCTGTCAGGCAGTTCTCACCACCTCAAAAGTCTATGTGTCTCTGCAGCTGTATTGGCACAATGGAGCTTCAATGGGGCTGAACATTTTGGGTTTTATTTTGACTCCATTTTACATTTTAAGCACTCAGTGGTCTTTCCCATTGAATAGGACTCCAGATTGGCCAAGGGGGTTGAGTAGGACTTGTCAAAGGTTTTTCTCCGTTTCTGTTCCTATAGAAAAGCAGGATTTCTCCAGTAGAGTTGAACTGGGGCAGACACCCCTTCTGCAGTGAGGATCTTTTTTTCTCTCACTCAGTGGCTTTACGACTTAAACTTCCGTCTCTTCTGAGTGTCAGGGGGAAATGCTCTGGAGCGGTCTGCACCACTGCTCCACACCCCGGCAGGTCTTGCAGCCTGCGTGCCCTGCCCAGCCATGTCTGGGTCTACCACCCCATGATGAAAGGGAAATGCCATATGTGATGGGTAGCTGGACTACCCAGCAATAATGGCGTGCTGCAGAAGGCAGCGAGATCAGGATTGTCCTGGTTGACAAGGCTCTGAGATGCAGATAAGCTCTCCATGCTTAGCTTGTGTGGATACTTCAGTGGCTGAGCCACACTTGCAGCAGTCTTTGTCATGCTGAAGAGGCTTCTTCTTGCTCCCTGCTTTATTCTTCCCTGGCTGCTGCTTTGTCCTGTCTCTGTAGGCTAGCAATCCTCTTGCATTTGTTAGGTTCTTTTGGACCCTCATACAAGTAGAGGCCCAAGTCAATGGCCTTGGGTTGATGTGGGGCACATGTTAATGTGCCTTCTGTGAGGAAACCTGCAGCTTTGCTTTTGTGAATGTTCATCCCAGCAAATTGCTCTGTCTCTGTTCAAGGACCTTTGTAAATATATGGACTAGAAATGGCAGGAGCTGCAAACTAGCATTTTTTTACCAACGAAAGATAATATTTCAATACTTCTTCCTTTATATTGAAGGACAGCAGAAAATATTTCTTAGATTAACCAGTCTTGAAGCGGATGTCTGGCTTTGTTACTAGCTTCCTCCTTATTGTGCAGTGATGTGTGTTTGTTCTGTCCAGCAGCTCCTTAACTTGAGGTAAAGCCAAATTCCCTTTTTGAAAGGGTTTTCCAGCTCCAGCACTGAACCACAGGGAAAATGACCCTTCAGGTAAGTGGAGCACAAGACTGTGTGCTGTAGGTAGTGGGAGGAGGCTCCTGGTTTGTCTTGTACCCGCTGCAGTGATATCTTTGCCGTCCTGAGCAGCCCAGGGACTGCCTGCCCAGGCTGTCATCCCAGAAGAAGGACTGGGAAGAGACGGGAGCAGGTGTTTAAATGCATGGAAAGAACCAGCTGAAAAATATCTACATTTTCAGTTCTCTCTCAGCATCCCTTTGATGAGGAGTGTTGGGGGGAGAACCCCAACATTATGTCAGGGGCTGAGGATCATATTGTTCCCAATCCAAGTAGCTCCTCTGAAGTTTTCCAGAAATATTGGGAAGCTGGGCAGATATGCCACTGGAAGAGCTCTGAGCCCAAGGATTCCAGGCCAATCAGTAAGACTTTGGCTCCTCTAGCTCATTCTTGTAGCCAGTGGCTGCTTTCCAGCATCTGAAGCCTCTGGCCTTGCACTACAGTCATCATTGCATAAGCTTCCAGAAGCTGAGCTAACATTTTGAAACATCTCTTCTAGCAAACTGACTTGACTCCTGACTATCCACATCGCGTTGGCTCCACACTTAAGTAAATTAAAGCTTTTCTGTGTCAAGGGAATGGGAACAGTGTGGGCTGTCCTCAAGTCTGCCCAGACCCACAGCTGCTTCCTGCTACAGAGACGAGTATGATTTGGTGTGGTGGAGGAGTGGAGCAGTGTCCTAGCAGACCCATGTCATTTGTATGTGCAAAAAACAATGCCCAGGTGTCACTGCTGGAGAGTTTGTTGCCATGAGGTGCATGCAGCCAGGACCCCAGAGACTAGAGCATCAGGCTCTTGCCCAAAGTCAGCAGCGAGATAAAGCATCGTGCCAGCCAGCTGAGACTAGATATAATGGAAGTAATGAACAGTGCGGCTTCAAATTAAAATAAAGCTAATGGAAAGGGCAAAGACCTTAACTGTCACTCTGATGCATCTCAACAGAGTTGCTTATACTATGCTGAGCTCACCAACTCTGGGTAGCATGACCCTTTGGGTCTGAGGCTGGTGTGCCATTCTAATGATGCACACCTACCCCTCCCAAGGGGAGCAGGGTGAAGGGCTTGAGGAGTGAGGGCTCGAGGGCAGACACCTTTATTTAATACACCATGACAATGCATAACTAAAGCTTTTTATCTCACCAGATTTTGCTGATAGGTGGCAGCTGTAGCATGGGTCTGATGAAGTCTGTCCCAGTCTTTCCAATGACACCGCTTTAACTTTCATCCCCTTACTGCCACTTTCTAGTTGCTGTTCTCATTTGGAGGTGAATGCTTTGTCCCGTGGACAAGAAGACTAGGCTGGGAGACTTTACTACTACTTTTGCACTCCCTTGTTAAGGATGATGAAATTTCTCCCACTCATGTGGTACCCTGCCCTCTGCATAGCCATCTCCCCAACAGTTAGGAGCCTTTCATCATGGGAGAGGAAAAAACAAATAGAAACTTCTATTTGGTTTCCTTGAAGGTCTCCTCCAAACAGAGCAGCAAAGTGGGGTATGAGGCCAGTACTCTCCAAGTCACTCCTCACACGGTTTGAAAATGCACTTGCATAGCTAGGGAATGAGTATTTGTCAGGAGAGTGATTTTGAGGAGGAGGGCTTTGTATCTTGGATGCTATAAAACCACTTCTGGGAGCTTTGTCTCACTTGTTAAGAGGTTTTGTATCTAACTGAAATTTCAGTGGACACTCTTCGGGGTTGAGAAAATAGAGCTTGGAACAACTGCCTGTACAGGAGGATGACCAGGCTGGGCAGAAATCCATTAAGGACCCTGAGTGTGAAAACTGCTGGGTTGTGACCCCAGGTATTTTCTTCCTCAGAAATGCCTAACACATTGATGTGTCCTTCTCTCAAAGGGGAAGAGGATAAAGTGCTAAATGTCCTTGTTATTCATCCAGATAGTTAAATTGCAGTACCACCCTGTCAGGTTTTCTATGTCCTGACAGATGGGGAGCTCACTGGTTCCCCTGGGTCTCGCTAAGCACCTTTTCCCTTCCAGAATGTGAGAAGGGTGCAGCGAAAATCAGCTGAAATCTCACTGAAATCTCACTCTCTTGCTTCACCATGAGTGTCACTCTTGAGAGTGAGATGACCTTGACCTCCATTTCCACTGGATATGGCATGGGGTCACAACAGCTGAGGCTGGAATCACTGCAAGGGCTAGACTGAGGCTTACATGGAAAGCCGTGGGGTGGAGGGGCATAGCTCCTGCCCCACAGCTCCAAATGGGGATTATCATCAATACAGCAGGGATCCAGCTTGAACCAAAGCCTCTGCAGGTGGGCAGAGCCTTGAGCCCAGCATTGCGGTCCCAAACCGTACCGTACCCTCTGCTATAGGTGCGTGATTGCCAGTTGTTTTTCAAGCAGAGGTGGAGTTGTGTGCTGGACTCTAAAGCAGGGGAGTGTGTGTACAAATGCTTACTGCAGGCACCCAGGTGCAGTGGAAGGCCTGTGCTTCTCCAGCTTTCAGCACAGACTAGGCAGGAGCAGAAAATGCCTATTTGAAGGAAAAATGGACAAGCAGCACAGACAGGAATGGGAAATAGATGTGCTGCGTAAAGTACGGTTGTCCTGATGTCTTTGTGCTGCTGCCTCCCGTTGCAGCCCTCGCCCCTGTGCACCGGGCATTGCTGGGAAGGAGTTCCACTCTCAGGGCTGGCTTAGGTGCCTCTCAGGAGGCTCCCTGTGCACCTCTGGGCCAGCGTGGCTGACCCACTGTGATCTGGCTCTGCTTTCAGCCTCCTGGCCCAGAGCCTGGTCTTTAAAGCCATCATCTCACTGTACCTTGCTGGGATGAGGTGGGTGATTGCAGGCTGCTCCTGAGCTACTCCTGAGGAATGGGTATAGCTCCACGGATGCTGTTCTTGCACCCCTTAGAGCCCCTCGGCCAGAGCAGCATCTGCCCTCAGGGTGCTTCGCTGCCCCTGTCACTTGCTATTGCTCTGGGCTTCGCCCTCCCCTTTCCCACATCTTGCTGAGACAGGAGGGGAATTGAAACTCTGAGACCTGGCAAGCGGCATCTCTGAGACCTCGACGTAAATCGATCTGTCAGTAACCTGAGGAGAGGGGCATCTGCTGACTGGGGTGAAACAGCTCGATGATAAATTGGATTAGAAAAACCGCTGGATATTGGTGCTTGGGGATGCAGGACAGCGGAGACGGTGTGAAGGGAGAAGAAGCAGAATGAATGTCTCCCTCTTGGAGCCTTTGAAATGCCACCTTTGCAGCATGTGCCGTTGAGGTTTCAGAGGGAGGTGTAAGGTGTCTCTGGACCCTGTTCTTGCTCCGTGGAGGTTCCCAGTCCTGCTGGGGGTATGGCCTCTGGCTGTACTGTGCAGTGACCCTACACATTGTACCACTTTCAGGATTGCTGCTGATAAATTAGGCTGATTACTGCAAAGGGTAGGGTGAAGGAGTGACATGTAGCAATAGCGGGTCTCTGGTGGATAAGGGATTGTGAAAGCAGCCCAGGAAATTGAGCTTCATGAAATGATTGCTCTGTCTTGTCTGGAGGAAGGAAGGGAGAGAAAAGGCTTCCAAAACTCTCCATCTTCTACAAGTCTGTCTTTCCCCCCAAAACTGGTCTGCTGTTTCTGTCCACCTAGCAAGAACTGGGCAACCCACAAGGAAAGTGGGGCATACCTGACCTGTCAAAATGCTTATAGTAGTGCATGGGAGGGAATTTTCTTACAAAGCAAACCACAGCGGCTTTGGAAATGTGGTCTAAGCTTCTTTGCAAGGTCGTCACTGAACCTCCGAGACATCTTCATGGTGGCTGTGCCTGAAACCTCCTTTGGGAGTGAAGATTGACTGCCTCAAAGCAAAAAGAGTTGGTGCAGGTAAGACAGATATGCTTGGAACCATGTGAACGAGGAACAGGGAGAGGTACACAGCCAGGCTATGGGACAGCCTGCTGGGGCTGCATCTCTTGCCACTTTGAGCTACACACATCTTGAACTTGAAAGGAAACACTTTCTTGCAGCTCAGGTGTTTCCTGGAGGAGCACCAGGATGACAGTCCTGATTTTGGGCTTCAGCAGCAGCCTCAATTTTGGCAGACTCCAGGTGCCAGCAAGGTAGCATCACATGGAGGGCAGGTTTGTGGTGCTCTGCTGCAGTGGACCTGCAGCAGTACAGGGCTGTGTGAGAGGCCTTGCTGGAGGTGGTGGGCAGGGTCAGGATTCTCCAAGAGGGAGGACTGAGTCATGCAACATTGCTTAAGCTGCTTCCCAAGCCCTTTAGAGTACAGCTTAAGGCAGTGAAGCGATTCTTGCATCAGGCTGGAGGAGGAATTACTGAGCAGTAGGCAGTCTGAGCGGGATGTCTCAGGCATCTGGGGCATGGCAAAGGGACAGCCGTGGGCCTATAGCAAGGTGAACTTGTGTCTTGCTGCTGCCCAGAAGGATGAGGATGTGGGTAGATGGAGAAGTCAGAAAGAATTAACACATGTCCTTCTGTGGGAAGAAGCCGTGCATATGTATTTCTAGTACAGTGGTTACTGCTGATGTTTGCATCAGAACTTCTTAGTTCTGGGGTGCTTCTGCCTCCTGCACTGTGACCCAAAGGAGCTGAGGATGGGATGCTCATCAGGAGACTCGGTGGAGCATAAATACCTCCTGCATATGTAGTGCAGTGCAGCGAACCAATATCTGCATGAATATTTAGCATCTGCTACTCTCCACTCTGAAAGGATTTTCATGCTAGGTCCTCCTGCTCCTCTAAGAGATCATTGTCTTTGGTTCTAGCAAGGACAAGGCTGCATGTGGGTGAGGATGGGGAAACAGCTGCTGTTGGGAATCATGTGCCACTGGGATGTGCCTTTCAGAGGAGGATGGAGACAAATGGCATTACCAACAGCTTGTGTGACAGAGAAGCCAGAAAACCAAGGAACAGCTGGCACCAGGCAGACAGCACTGCTGAACGCATTTGGAAGGTATGGATCTATAGAGCTGTGTGGGTAATAAACCACAAAGCTGTCAACAGTTCCCCCACCCTTCCCAGAGTAGGGGAGAGCAGGAAATGGGTTCAACCCTTGCTCTTCCCAGAGGTGGGAAATGGATTCTGACATGGAGCTAAGGACTGTGGGCTCCTGCAGCATTGATCAGCTTGGAACAGCTCAATTGTAACGGCTGGTTTGAAATGAGATCTGGAACCAGAGGAATACAGAAAGCGCTGAAACCATATTGAAACCATGAAATGCCTGGGGAAATCTGAAGGAAACAGCATAACATTTAAATGTGTAACTCTATCCGGAAGAGTTGATTAAAATGTCACTAAATCCTAGGAAAACACAGGTCTTTATGCTGGCCCCTAATACTACAAGCTGATCTGGAAAGACATGGCTTGCAAAAAGGCACCTCCTGGAGAGGCAGGGTGAATAATTGTGTTATGAACCGTCCTGAACAAGGCTCCAAAGAAAAATAACTGTGGTCCTTCCCTTGTCCCTGAGAAGAAGAGGGCTGGCTTCTGTCCTTTGCCTGTCTAAAACATGCTTTAGTCTCAGACCTCCCCTGGGACCATCTGAACCCCATTGCTGTGCTTCAGCAAGCCTTTCCTACAGCAGTTCTTTAACCATGCAGAGGCCTTGTAGGCTTTCTATGGTGTGTTCATAGTCAAATGAGTGTCTTATAACTTTTCGCCAGCTTGGACTATGCTAGGAACTATATCCACCTAGCAAATTCTTCACCCACAGCTACGTCCCCCGACCCTGGCTGCTCATCTTACAGGCTGAGGGTCATCAGGAAACTTGGTTGCAGCTACAGGTTTATGGTATAAAGCATTCTCTGGCAAAGGTTCAAAGCAAAAGTCATTAAGATGCAAGACACTTTTCCCTGGAGATTGAGTTTGCTAATTAAAAATGCATTAATAAATCCAGTGTTTCAGTCACAGACATGGTGAAGGTGCAGTCAGGAGCTATTAAGCATAGTGAGGAGGCAGTACTGGCCGAGTCAAAGTCTTGAGCACTTGGCACACTTGGGGATCGCGTTGTCTGGGCCCTACCTAAAAGACACTGAGGTGCTTGTGGATGGGAAAGGGAGGAGATCCTGGGCACTCGGTGGGAAGAGCACTGCTTGTCTGCAACCTAGTGAGGGAGTCATGGCTATGGATGAGAGTTGGGAAGTCGCCTGATGTGCCTGGCAGCTGGAGACTGTGACTTGCTAACCTCATAACCTTGCTGAAGCCAAAATGGCCCAACTAGCCCAGACTTACTGTAGGTTCCTGATAAAGGCTGTGCTGCAAGTGCAGGTGTGAGCTGCTAATAGGTGCTCCTCAGTACTGCATTGCCTCCTGCATGGGATCAAGTGTCTGTGCTGTGCTCTTTCTTTCCATGTGTGAATTTTGGCATCAAATCTGAGTCTAGTCCCTGAAAGGACTCGAGTAACTGTACATCTCGGGCAGCTTAGGGGAGCTGAATGAACCCATGAAAGGTTAAGTGGTGTCACTGTCTCCTGGGTTAATGATGTCCCCAGATGATACAGGCAGAACATTATTTACTGAGGACACCAAGCAGGCAATTGTTCTTGAGGAGAAAGTGATAAATCTTGTTACGTTTCAGTGATCCCATCACTGTTACTTACAGCAGCAGCAGCGCAGGGCTGTGCTTGTTCCAGGGGTAGGGTGGATGGATTTCACTTTTGTTAAAGCAGAAGGACACATTAAAAAAACCAAATGCTGTTCTGGGGGGGACCTGCTAGGGAGCAAGCCTTGGAGAGGCTGACCATGGGGTACTTGTATCATCACTGAGGAGTGGTCAGCCAGGCCATCTGTGTGGTCAGGCTGCCTGGTGGCATAGTACAAACTTCAGAGGAAGTATCTCACCCACAAGGACACATCTCTTTGGCTCACAGCCACCTTTTCTGCCTGCACTGGTAGCTCTTCTTGTGTAAAGTTTGCAGACTGCTTGGTGAGGATACTCCCCCAGCTTTCCTGCCAGCTCCCAGTGAGTTTGGTGCTCTCTGTACCCATAAATTCTAAGCTGATTCCACACCTTCTCAGCGTAAGCTTCGTTCTAATAACACATTTGTCAGGTTGAGTTGCTACCAGAACGATTTTCCAGGAGTTAATGCTTTCCATTGAAACTGCTATGTACCAGGAGGAGAGGGTGTCTTATTTATGACAGCAGGCTGGCCTCTGACCTCTGCACACCACAAGCTGCTGCAGGGCTTGGCTGAGGATTGCTGGAGAGCTGCACAAGTTGTGCTCTCCCCTGCATCTCCCTCTGCTTGTAAGGCTTCTGTCACCAGCTGTGAAAGCTTCTGAGGCCAGTGGCTCATGTGCTAGTGACTGCATAGAGCAGGAATCTCAGCCCAAAAGAAAGGTAAAGGTGCAATCCCTACAGAGTTGGAAGTGGAAAGGGATGAGGACGCAAAGACAAGCCATTGCTCTGCAGAAGTGAGGGGATAATTTACATCCTGGAAGGCAGCAACATCATGGAGGAATGGACTTGATTTTAGCAGTTCCTGCTTGAGGCTCCTTGATCTTAGTGGCAAGAGCATTCATAGAGCAGAGGCCAGGCATAAGGGGAGAATAAAGGTTCCATGCTCCACAGTTGTACAGAAGAGTCACACTGACATACCAGAGCATCTGTTAAAGCTCCATTGTCCTAAAAAATGTTGAAACTCTTCCCTCAGACTGGCACCAACCTTCAGTTTCTACCCTTTGTCCTTTGCTGGAAGATGTGACCTTATCCTCCCTGGGAAGAGTCTTCTTGGCTGGTTGGGAAAGGCGTGTTTCTGTCTTGTCAACCTACTCAAGCACTTCAGAGGGGTAATGGCCATCAATAAATGGATTTTTCTTGGCTCAAGCCCTGACCAGTTTAGTTCTTTGATAATTTAGAGTGCCATTCCCTGATGCACCGCTAAAATGTATAGCATGCAGCTGGCAAAAGAGGAGACAGATCTTGTCTGCAGAGATGGGGGTCATGTCCTGATGGAGGAGGGGATGGAGCTGCATGTCACTGAGTGCAACCTGTGTGGTGTCCAGAGAGGATTGTTGTTAATTGAATTGAAGAAGACAAATAGCCATTAGCTCAGTCTCCAAAGGACAATAACTGTACTAATAATGAAGCTGAACTCCCTAATACTGATCTCTAGTATCTATGAAGTTATATAATTGATGGAACATCATTAAGTAAGAGGAAAATGTCCAAATACAGGTGGAGGGGAGGGAGTCAACAGGATTTGTTGAGATCTGATGCTTACAGCAGAACTTTAGAGCCAGCTTTTCTGAAGGACAGAGACCTTTGAGTCTCATTTTTTATCCTCCCTCCCCTCATTCTTTTTTTATTATTATTATTCTTTTTTTTGAAAGGCAAAATCACATTCTGGGCAATGATTGCAGTGTCATTAAGCTCAAGTGATCAAAAACTGTTTTGCTGCACCAATGTCAGCTGTTGAAGGGACAAGTGTCTGTGATAAACATTTGATATCTGCCCATCTTCCTTAATATGTGTCCCGAGAGGAAGACAGGAGACAATCTGATCAACTTGGCAATCCCCCTGGCATTTCCATGGCCTCTGGAGCCATATTTCTCAAAGAGCTTCAGGCCATCGTTGCAGGGGGTGGATCACACTTGATGCTGCTTTGACAAGCAGCCTTTAGTCACAGCTGCGGGGCAGAGGAAGTTTTTCTTTGAAAAAACCAGTTTGTCATAATTGAACTTTTTTGCAGGTTCTGAAGAAAACTTAGAAAGAAAGCTTTCTGTTATTAACATTGAGCAGCGAGCAAACCATGGTGCCATCCTGTATTCTACCATTTGGTCACCACTTCCAAGTCCCTCCGGACCAAGGAGAATGAACTGGGAATATCTTGGAGCTGAATGCTTGATACAGGATGATGATCAATTGATAAACTGATGGATGATGGTGTGAAGAATTGCATTCATCGTGCCCTACCAACAGCCCTGCATGTCCTCTGCTCATTGCACCGCACAGTGTAGAGTGCTCCCATCCTTGGGAGAACCTCCTGGCAGCTAAGAGCTGCACAAGGGACTGTAAGTTGATTAAAGGCACGTGGGCCTTCCTCAGTCTGTGGGGAGCTGAAGGCAATTGGTGGGGTCCACAGGTAAATTTGCTTCCTTGGAACCAGAATGTTGCCACTATTCCAGAAACCTCGTGCATGTAGCCGTCCATACCAGTTGTGGTCTCCTAACTGCTGCTCTCCAGTAACATCACCTAAGTGATTTCCCCCTAGGCAGTAAGGTTAAGTCATGGGAAACAATTTCTATTTTTAATAACATTTTTGCTAAATATCCTGTCCCTGACTTTCCCCAGAGGCTCAAAATCCATCTGCAATAAGGGGCTTTAACAGAGCTTTAATAATAAATATAATACTGCCATTCTTTTATGCTTGTAACTATTCATGCTTGAGTGAATTCCCTGATCTTTTTATGGGTCTGTTGAAATGTATTGTGCAAGTCAAGGGCAGGCCTGTTTTTAAGCTTCTTGAGTTCCTCTGCTTTAATGCTTTTTATCTCTAGGTAACAGTCCGGATAATGTGGTGCTAGTGTTGTATTTGCCCATGTGCAATAGCAACCAAGCCCAGAGAGCAGCACGCAACCTTGCTGGACCCTGGGAGGGGAAAGCCCTATTTTCCAAGAGGGCTGTGACAACCTGGTGCTGTCTCTAGAAGACCATAAGAGCTCTCCTACTGGTACTGTGCTGAGCTGCAGCACTTCTGAGAAACCTCACCAGCATGAGGTGGGGAAAAAAACAGCTGTCACTGGCCCTACGTTCAGTCTGCTTGATAGGCAACCCCCTTTGATTTATCAGGGAGGTTTAGAGCCATCAAAAATGCATTTGTACCCCATTAAAAAAATGCAAAGTTCTTGTGTCTTTTGAGTCCAGCCCCCTGCATGTCCTGCAAAGGAAAATGTTCCCTTCCTATTCCTTTTATTTACTCTTAGATTTCAAGCTGCCTGGAGGTCCTGTGACTTTCATAGAATCATAGAATGATTTGGGTTAGAAGGGACCCTTAAAGGTCATCTAGTCCCTGCAGTGAGCAGGGACATCTTTAACTAGATTAGGTTGCTCAGAGCCCTGTCCTGACCTTGAAGGTTTCCAGGGATGGGGCATCTATCACCTCACTGGGCAACCCATTCCAGCGTGTCACCACCCTCATCGTAAAAAAAGAATTTTTCTTATATCTAGACTAAATCTCCCCTCTTTTAGTTTAAAACCATCACCCCTTGTCCTGTCGCAACAGGCCCTGCTAAAAAGATTGTCCCCATCTTTCTTATAGGCCCCCGATAAGTACTGAAAGCCTGCAATAAGGTGTCCTTGAATCCTTCTCTTCTCCAGGCTGAACAGCCCCAACACTCTCAGACTGTCCTCAGAGGAGAGGTGTTCTGGCCCTCATCTGGACCCAGTAAAACAGATTCATGTCCTTCTTATGCTGAGGGCTCCAGAGCTGGACACAGTACTTCATGTGAGGTCACCGGTGCAGCGTAGAGCAGCAAAATCACCTGCACCAACCTGCTGGCCACAGGTGACATTCCTTTAGAGACTCCTCAAGAAGCAAACAGGGCCCTGTAGGCATTAATCACCCCAAGCAGCCTCAGCTGGGACCTGCATCCACCCACCCTCCAGCCATTGCTTCACCAGGTCTATTTAAGCTCAGCCCTGAGCACTCAGATCTGGTTTGAGCTATGCTGTAGGTGTGCCTGGGTCAGCTCCCTTCAACTGCTGCAAAACCTCAGCCTGTTTCTTTGGGTGTTTTTTTCTTCTGACCTCTTGCTTTCTTTCTCTGACCCCTTTCATCTTAGAGCTTTAGAAGAAAACCTGAGCAGCCAAGTCTGTTTCTGTCCTAGATGTGTCTTTGCTCAGCTTTTCCTCACAAATGAGCTTGTATCTGCTAAGAACCAGTGAAGCCCTTTACTGACTCAGTGGCAGAGCTGAGAGAGTTTGCCCTCTGAGCATGACAGGTAGAAAGATGGGAATTTCTGAAGTAATTTGCTGTAAACAATGATCCATAATAGGTTACTTCTCTCTTCAGCAGCTCAGCAATTAAATCCATCAGAGACATGAATGTGATTGGACTGCTGGCAATTAGCACTTGCAAGTCCTGGAGGAGTCTGGAGAGCCCTTCCAGTGAATTTTACCTTGCTTTCGACTTTTTTGTTTTGCCTGAGCTGTTTGAGCTGGAGAATCCCTCTGCCCTGCTTAAGGGTACAGAAGCACCTAAGGATTTGGGGTCTGTAAAACTGAAAGCACCTAGGTAAGGAGAAGGCTTGGGGTACCCTCATGATGATGAACCTTCACGCAGAGAGGGTGGTCAGGAACTGACTCCCACTTAGCCCTGCAGTCTACCTGGTATGTTAAAGCAAATCTAAGTGCTACATAAATGCTTTTTCATTTTCAGAGAGACCAGATGATAGTGCATCAAAGCAGGATCTGTTACAGGGGATCTTTGTGGCTCTGCTGTGCCTTGGCTTCCCTCTGAAGGAGAAGACATCAGTTGGGAATAAGGTGCTGCCTGGCTCATGAGGTGTCAGAGTGGGGTTGGGCACCACCTTATGGTAGGTATCTGGTCAATCCCTTCCCACCCTCACCGTGGCTATTGCAACAGACAAACTGCTGGAGGCTGAAGATGCAAAAATGCCAGAAGTCGCTAATGACTTGATTGACTCCAAGGCAAAAACCACCAACGTGGACAACACCTGAGAAATCACAGCATGGGACTCTGATCAGGATTGGATGGGGGACTGGTCTGTCCTCCCAGGAGGTAACACTCAGGTTTTGCTCACGCCTTTGGTTTCACAATACCCGAAGTAGTAGAATTTCTCCAAGGTAAGAGAAAGAAGAAACTTAGTAGAAAAAATTACCCTAGATTCCCAAGAACTGGGGCTAAACCATAATGAAAAGTTCTTGAATGAAAAGGTTTCTAATCCTAGATTGTAAAGCATGAAGGAGCTCTTTTGAATTCAAACTACAGAGCAGAAACTTTGCCAAGATCAGCCTTTGCCTAAAGAGTTTGGATTGGGGCCAAACTTGGGAGGCCTGCTGCTGTCTTGCTTGGCAGGTCTCTGGGGACAGTTTCAGAGTGCCTTACTGAGATTTTCAAGAGTGACCAGTGATGATAGAGGGTCTTTTTGAGACAGCTCAAACCAGTCACCTTGAAAATAGGGGACTTTCATGTCATTTCCAGTTGGACCATTAAGTATTGAAGCCCATAAAATCATTCATCCCCTTCTACTGTGGCTTCTTCATTCAGCCTCCCTCTCTCCTTCATGATAAACTGTTTCATCCAATAGGGTTTGTCTGAGGTACTTTGGATTTCTGCCATATATATATTATTTTTATCTAGCCTGCTATTTTGCTTGGCTTTTGTATCAAGTTCACTCTCTTATCTGTAATTTTAACAGTGAGGGTGTGAATTAGAGGATTTTTATTTTACTTGTGGGTTTTTCATTCACTACTGTGTATTAAACCAAGACTTGCCTGAACACAGTAAGAAAATATATCCTTTGTCTTCCTCTTTATAATGTAGTGATCTGTTTGCCTGTATGAGAGAACAGTTCTGCAATATCATCACCCAAAGTCCCCAGTATCTCTACTGTGTCCCAGTTAATTATATGGTAGTGCTGTTTCATATGGACCCCTGTAGGATCATTATGTTGCAGACATTTTTTCAGGAGGAAAGTAGATGCTATTAAGTTTAACAAACAATTTTTTTTAAGGAATCAAACCCACCCAAATCTGGCTTTTTACAGAAGTCCCAGCATAAATCTGTGCTGCACATGTACATACTGGTGTTGTCAGCACAAGTGGAGCTGGCAGGATTTAATTGGAGAATCATAGAACTTTTTTTCTTTACTGGAAAAAAAGACTTCCTTTCAGGGTAGCAAAAAGTGATTGTCATCAGTGGTGGATTGTTTTGGGGTCCTGTCTTTTCCCCCCTGTTCTGTCAGAACCTTGCTAATACAATCAGTTTCACTGAAAAATAGATTAAAATGTAGTAATTAAAGGAATAGAAAGTGCTGTGTTTTTTAGTGGGGGGAAAAAACTTTGGAGGGCCCTTTCACTATAGACAGGAAATAAAGAAGGTCAGTGCTATCATGGGGTGCATTAAGAAGAGTGTGACCAGCAGGTTGAGGGAGATTCTCCTCCCCCTCTGAACTGGTGAGGCTATATCTAGAGTACTGCATCCAGTTCTGAGTTCTCCATTTCAAGAGATGGGGAAGTACTGGAGAGTCCAATGGGGGCTATGAAGATGCTGAGGGGACTGGAGCATCTCTCTGACAAGGAAGGGCTGAGAGATCCAGGGCTGTTTAGCTTGGAGAAGACTGATAGGGAAACTTCTCAATGCTTATAAATCTAAATGGCAGGGTTCAGGAGGATGGGGCCAAACTCCTGTCAGTGGTACCCAGTGACAGGACAAAGGGCAATGGGCATGAACTAAAAATACAGGAAGTTTCTTCTTTCCTCTCAGGCAAAATAAATAAACAATAAATTATTCAAAGAAGGATTTAACATAGGTGGAAATAAACACTTGTGTCAGCGCAGGCAATCAGCTTCTGGGTAGGTTTGTCACTGGTCCAACTGCAGGCTGGGATGGGAAGCAGCCAGGAGGTCCAGAAACCATCCCCACTGTAGCACTGATCTGCACATGCTCATCAGAATTAGGACAATACTTGGAGCTGTGCATGCAGTTGGGCAATCCCTTCTGTTCCTGGCTTATCTGGTTGGAGCAGTTACTGTCCTGACACTGGCTCTTTGGTGTCCTCAACCTGCTCTCTTCCCATCAGAAGCTGCTGTTGCTTTAGTCTTCCTGGCACAATTGTGCTCCTTAACTCACTCCTATTCTCTCCAGGAGCTATTCATCACCCTCCAGGCCCATTCCTCAAAGGAGATATAGGGGACATGGGTGTTTCTTTCAAGGCTGTCAGGAAATCCCAGTTCCTGTTTGAAGCTCTTCAAGGGAGAGAGGTTGAAGAGGCACTCATGTTGGCTTGTGATGAGAGAGACTAAGATGTAAGCTTGGAGGAATCCTCACTGCCCATGGGAGAAAACAGATATCTGCCAGCTCTGGTGGCTTCCATTCCCTCTCGAAAGGGAAACGGGTCTTTTCTTGCAAAAGAAAAAGGCAGGTGAGAAACTAGATACCACTGCATGGAAATCGGTGTTGGCAGAGGAAAAGGTATCACAAAGGTACCTTATGAAGTGGTCTTGCATGTGGTCATTAAAGGTGACTTTTATCAACTTGTGTCACCATGATGAACTGTAGCTGTGGTGTGTGGAGGCCTCCAGGGCTTTCTGGCAGCCCTTCAAAGCAACAACCCTTACACTGTGCAAGCGGGTGGTGTGCATGCCCTGAGGCTGGTTTGTCAAAGGATGTGTGCCAGCAGATAAAAGAGCACATGGGCCATGCTGGAGCCCACTGTAGCTTGATCTGCACATGCTCATCAGAATTAGGACAATGCTTGGAGCTGAGCATGCAGTCAGGCAATCCCTTCTGTTGCTGGCTGTTCTGGTTGGAGCAGTTACTGCCCTGATACTGTGGCTTCTTGATGTCCTCAACCTCCCTTCTCCCCATCAGCAGCTGCTCTCGCTTTAGTCTGAATGACACAACTGTGCTCCTTAACTCATTCCTGTTAGGTGCCCTGAGTTAAAACCCATGCAAGAATTGTTTGGCATGATGTCCTTTCATATGTAATCACTGCTGATCTTTTTTTAATAACTAAAAAATAGTTTGTACTTCACCTTGGGTGTGATTTAGCAAAGCAGGGAGTAGTGGGGACAGGCTGGGGTGCTGTCATCCCTGCTGCAGCTGGGGCAGTTTTTTCTTGTAGTGCCCAGGATGGCACAGGGTGTCTAGGAAGCTGTGCTTGAAGGACTTGCTCCAAGTTGGTGTGGTGCCCAGCAAGGCTGGGTATGGTTGTTGATTCACCCTGCTGGGTGGCAGGAGCATGCCCCCTCACTCTCATCCACATTGTAGTTCTACAGGCAAGGTAGGGAATATTTAAAAAGAAGAGTAATATTAGTGTAGTGGTCAGACTGCAGTTGGGGAGGATGTGTGGAAAATACCTGATTCCAAACAGAGCCTTTATCACAGACTGATTGGGCGGTTGGCAATAGAACAGGATCTGAGATTATCCAGATAGCCTTAAAAACCATCTCAGGTAACCCATGCTTGGCAGTGGTTGGTATTAGTGAGCTGTGAAACTCAAGTCCATCACAAGTGGGGAAAAAATCTTGAGGGGAATAATCTTTTCTTTAAAAAGCAGCTGTTCTTTTTTCAGTTGATCTGTAGCCCAAGGTCTTGCCAAGGGGGTAGAAAATCATATCAAAATCTGGAAGAAAAAGGTTTCCTTTCGTCAAGGGTGACAACAGAGCAGACTGAAAACTCTAAGCATGTCTTTTGTTTGATATTAAAGCACTTCTTGGACAAAAATTACATTACTAAGAGAATATGGATCACTTCTAATGAAGGAATGTTTGCCGCAGTAGGGAGGAGATTCTCTGCAGAAGATGGGGGCTTGGACCTCCTACAGTCCCCAGATGGTCAGCTTATGGCCCAAAGCTGAGTGCCATGGGTGCAGAGGAGAAGCAATGGGAGCTGGACCTGCCTTTCCAAGCCTTGCTGGCCTGATCAGGATGCTTATGGGGAAAATGCTTCCTAGACAAAGAAGCAAAGACCTGACAAATGTGGGCATCATCTTGCTGCCTGCAGGGCCACCCTACCACTGGTGGTAAGCCATGCATGAGGAATAACCTGGTATTTTCCTGTGGGCTCAGTTCTCTCTTGTTTCTTGGCCTCTCCTTTGGACAGAAAGCAGTGGAGAAATATTTTGGGTCCTTACTTGCAGCCCTGTCTATGGCAGCACACATGCCATTGATTTGAACCCTGATGAGTAAACTCAACCTCCCAGTTAGACCTTGGACCTGCCTCATCACCATGGACTTGCTTGGTGACCTCATCCCATCTTGCCTGCAGTGCTTCTTGTAGAAATCCTGGTTTCTGAGCTCACATGCACAAAAGAGCTGGGTTTTTTTTTCATCTGCACCACTTCTAGTTCATGTGGGCTGAAAAATGCAAGAAAACATTGTAAGAAAATATTGCCAATAGTCACCTCAATAGCACAAAAGAATCTTAGGGCAAGTAAGATGCAGCATTCAACTATTGCTTCAATATCTTCTTTTTTTTTAAGCTGCTGTCCTTGCTTTTCAGATTTGACTGAAAATTTTTAAACTCTTGGGAGTAGTGCTGCCATTTCTTCGTGCAGCCTATCATGCTGAGGTCCCTGCTCGTCTCTTTGCTCCAGTATGGCAGCTGGGTTATCCAATTGCTCTACACCACTTGGCTGCAGCATGAAGGATAGCTTTCTGCATGTATTATTTATTTCAAGGAGAGCCCTGAACCCTACAACAAGAAAATCTGAGTTGTCTGCAGGCTGATTTCTGAGAAGCAATGGTCTTGGTAAGATTGCAGATGTAATGCTGAACTTGCTTTTCTCCCTGTCTCTATCAGCCCGGATAGGTGTGCTGATTGGGTGAATGGACTATTTCTACTTTAAAAGGTCTAGGTGTTTAATGTGGCACCACTTTGACTTTTTTAGAGGTAAGCATCAGGACACTTACTAGATTGAGCCAGGAAAATCATCCTGCCTGAAATTGCTAGGTAGTTCCTATAGGATTTTAGGAAATATTAACGTGAGTTCTTAGAAGAGGCAGACGAAGGAGATGGGAATACTGAAATATTCCAGGAGTCCATTGTAAAACAAGGCACGAGGACTTTGCCATGGGGAATATCTTCTCTAAACTAAGCCAGATAGCTCCAGAATAAAAAGTAGCTATTAATATTGAAGTCAAGTGTTACATGATGCTGTAGTCCCTACTGAATTCAAATGCTCTCAAAGTACAAAATTAAGAGGAATACGTATGGCAGCTAGAACAGGAAATGTCTCAGTGGGACCAAGTATGAAACCTGAGGAAAAAGATGTCCTGTTGGTGCTGAACCAAAGTCCATTAATTACAAACCACGTCTTTCTAAAGAAAAAGGCATTTTTGTAATACCAAAGTAAAAATACAAGAGAAGTGTCTTTCTTCAAAATAATGAAAATTAACTCTGAGAAGGCTGAGAGGAGAAAAACTAAAAAATGCTAATGATGCAGTGAATTACATTTTTCATGACTCTCATATTTTGTTCCCAAGGAAGATCGATAGCATCCCCTAATGAGTGTGGCATCCCTGGCGCAGCTCCCAGACCCTGCCCTGGCCTGCTGAGAGTGCCAAGTGGTTTTCTTTCCCCCTGCCTCGGTTGCCCCATGAGCAGACTTGAAGTAATAGGGACCAACTTAAACTGGTGAAAGCAGCAGTACTTATTGTCAACTATAAACTGAATAAGTTGCTTATTTTATGCTAATCCACATGTAATATAAAAGGTCACTCCAATTGTAGAAGTGAGATACTGTTCTTAGGCATAAAGATTATTATTGAAGTGGAAAGGGAAAATCACCTGAAAATAGGAATTGAAAGCACAACACAAATGTTACCCATATTTCACCAAAACCAAGAAATTGCTTAAGTCTTGACAGCATCCTTCCTCCTACAAGGATGGATTTTTATGACAGAGCATTATTAATAGTCACATCAATGCATGACTCAGAGGGGGCACTACTGGTAAACAAAGACTGGTTGGGATATTGCCATATTACATTAACATTATTTCCGTTGGGCCAAGAATTTCTATCAGTTTGGTATTTTTCTCTTTTCCATGTCAATAAGGATGTTTGAAATATTTTTCAACAGAAAGGCCCATTTGTTCTCAGCAAGATCCTTTTTCCTTCTCTACAAGTGAGCATGTAAAGCCAAAAGTATCTTACTGGAGATGGAAGGGTGTGATGTGATTCAGGAGGGTTTTGGTTTAGATCTGTATATCTCTGGTCTCCCCTGTCGGCTCAAATACAAGGGAGCAGGTGCCAGAGCAGAAATGTCTACCCTGAGATGCTTCTGCCACTGGGGAAGATGTTCTGCCTTGGGGGGTGGGGGGGTGGGGGGGGGTGTTAAAATTGGAATGCTTCCAGAAAGCTTACGTTAAACTAATATCTGCTGTCTAGATTTTTCTGGGGTAAACAGCCATCCTTTTGGAAGGAGCCAGCTCTTATCCATTCATGCCCCGGAAGCAGGGTGTGAGGAGAGGCAGAAGTGACCCTGATGCAGAGGGCGCCAGATCCAGGCACTGGGTCCTGGCTCCCTCCATTGGCTAAGCCCTGACTGCCAAAAGGAGTAATACTACCCTTTCTGTTCAGCTGCTTTATACTGAAGTGCTGGCTCGCCTATAGATGTTGCCCAATCCTTCCTGCAGCACCCGATACATATTATTTTCAACACAGCCAGAGGCACAAGAAGAAACACACTGCTGGAAATTTAATTTGTAGGTGTTTTGAAGAGGTGTTTTTTGAGACAAAGATGCCCAAGTAATTTTTGATGGCAGCATTACCATAGAGCTCTTCTGCTGTTGAATAGTTCCTCTTGTGCCTCTGTGCCCAGGGAGCCTTGCACTTACATGGGCAGCTGTAAACCCTTCCTTGGCAAACATGTTCAGGGGCTTTTTCTGCAGACAGCTGCCACCAGCTGCCGTATTTCCTGCTGTAGGTAACACCACAGCCTTCTGACATGATTAATGGTGCTAAGCCCTGAGCTTGAGTAACAGCTGTTGACAAGATCAGGCCTCCAAATTAGGTGCCAAATAGCAATGAAGTAGGGAAAGCCCCCAGGTCCAGGGAGGCCTGAAAGCAGGGAACTCTTTCTTGTTCCTCTGCCCCAGGATGTAAATTCACAGGATGTAAATTCTGAAAAACTCTGTGCGTGAGCATGGCCAGGCCAGGGGTGGAGGT
>WUAM01000431.1:123721515-123762451 GCA_024336885.1 Actenoides hombroni | reverse complement strand
GGCACTGGGATGAGTGGGGGGCACTGGGATGGCTGGTGGACACCGGGATGGGCACTGGGGTGAGTGGGGGGCACGGGGGTGGGCGGTGGGATGGGAAATGGGGTGGGTGGGGGGCGGGGGGCTGGGGGGGGGGGGGGGGGGGGGGGGATACTGTGATTGTGACTAACGTCTATTTCTCTTCCACCAGTCTTTTTCATCAAAAGACTTTAAGACACTATTGGTCCTGATTTTGGATGGCCCAAATGTGCCTTCGAAAGCCTCCTCTATAGCGTTACTGGCAAATCCACTTTTAAATGGAAGGGACAAAGTGCACCCAGCTATTCACACCCACAAAAAGAATTAACTGCACTAACTGGGATCCTCACTTAACTGTTACTGCATTAATGCTAGTGACGGCCTTATGCTGGGGAAGCCGTTTGCTTGCTTGCTTGTTTCTTCCGCCAGTCTTAAGAAATGATTATTCATTGCTGCTGGTAGCTGGTCTCATCCCAACAGACAAGTGGAAGCAAGGTACTGGTATGCAGCTGGCCTGACCTTTCTCCAGCATCCCTGGGAGATGTGTTGGTGTTCATACCTTCCTTCCAACCAGTGTGTCTTCAAACAGAACAGTTTATCTCTCTTTTTAATGGGGCTCACTGTATTATGACCCTTGCACAGTGTTCACTAGATCTATGACAACCGTTATTAAGATTTGTTCAGTATCAGAAGCTGAGCTGACAGATGGGCAAGGACAGTGTCCTGGGTTTTGGCATGGCTGGTGTGGGTGGAATAATTCTTGTGGGACCGTTTCTGCTTGTGTAAGCATTTTCAGAGCATCTTTAGAGCTTCTCCTCTGTCACATGTCTTTTGTTTTTAAATCCTGACTGAAGAAGGATCTCAGCTCAAACAAAGTTCCCTTTGATGTGAGCAGCTCAGGGTAAATCTGGGATCAAACCCATCAAGTGAAATGGGTTTATTACCATCATAAATTCAATCCAATCCAGAGCTTTTAGTGAAAATAACCAACTACCCCCCAAAGTGATTCTACTTGAAAGCAGAGCTGCCCAAGCTGAAGGTCTGAAAGACATGATAAACCTGAAAAATACTGGGGGTATAGACAACCACATCCCTGTCAGCTTGCTCTGAAGATGGAAGCGATTGACCCAGCCTGGAAAAGCACCATCAACAAAGCAGTGGTTTGCATCTCCCTCTCTTTAAAGATGGAAGCAAGTTTCCAAAGACTTCCCAAACTTCTCCAGGTGAAGCTTCCTATCCTCAGACATACTGTATCCTGTAGGACAATGAAACACAAGAGGATCCAGAGGTGACATTTGGCTTCCTACTACCAAGACACCTTCACCTTTCGTCACCTTGGCACCAAAGAACTTTTCTTTAGCTGCTTCATCATGCTGTTTCACTTTCTTCTTGACAGTAGCCATTTGAATAATTCAATCCAGTGCCCTGCTCTGCCATGCCTTACAAAGCATGATGGGCAGTGAGTGGTGTCAGCCAGCCGGGACACACTCTGTTTGCCAGGGAGAGCCCAAGAGTGTGCTTACCCTGGGAAAGAGGGCTCACCATGAGCAAACAAACAAACCAACAGTAGCTGAATAAACTGTGGGGGTCTACCACTCTCAGCAGCAAGAGGTCTGGATGTGGGCCAGGTAGTCCCTCCCTTCATCTCCTTCTCTTTTCATCTTCTTTCCTCCTGCCCTATGCCTTTTCATTCATCTCTTCTCTTCCATGGGCTAATTCACACTTTTCCAGGCGCCTTTTGTCACTGCCACTTTTTTTCTTCTCGCTCTTGATCCGCAGCAAAGGAACGAGAGCGTCAATTGGTGGGGTCTGGGGAGGGGGGTCAGGGCAGCAGATGGCTGTGGCAGCGGGGCCAAGCCAGGGCTCATCCATCACCACCATGGGCAGAGCGCCTGGGCAGCAGCGGGGCCGCCACTGCCATTTACACAAGGGCCGGCGTTCAGAGGGCTGAGCTGAAACAGGTAATTGTTGTCAGAGAGGAGGCATTTTTCACTGCTGACGAGGAGGAGAGGGACAGAGCTGGGGTTGTGCTAATGCCACAGTGAAGGACGAATTCATCATCGTTTCTCTTTTTTCTTTTATTTCTTTTTTTCATTTCTTTTTTTTTTTTAATTCTTCCTGCTTTGATCGACACTGTAGTGCTCCCAAATGCCAAGCAGCCAGTAAGTCTAAAACAGTAAACCTTTCCATGAGCCAAGCTGCCAGGAAGCAGCCAGGCTGTTATGAGACTTATACTGCTCTTGTCATTGTCATCCCCATCACTGAAGTCAAAGGGTCAAAAAATTTCCACCGTCCTTGCCTAGGGACTTTGGTTTGGGTTGCGGTGCTGCAGCAGTGTCCATCTGCATTAGATCCATAAGGTGTCATCAACACACAGACGGCATGACTGTGCAAATAGGCAGATGCGGTTAGTGATGAGCCAGTTTTCCAGTTTGCATACCCCAAAACGTATTTCCAGCAGAGACAGACAACTGCAACAGGGCTTTGCTCCTGTGTTGGATCCCAGCCAAGAAACCCTCAGAAGCTTTGTGACTTGGGGAACCTCATACAGGTGACAGTCCCACAGGCAGGTCTGAATTTGGTGGTGACATTGCTCTGAAGCTGCTTCGAGGCAGTTTGGTGTTTGTGCTCGCTTTTGGCTTACTGGAGTTTGTTGTAGTTGTGCTTGGATGCTGTACAGGGCTGTCAGTTAGTCAAGAATAACAGCAAAAACATTTACTGTGCACAGGCTTGTAGGCTGGATGTAAACTTAGAAGTGACCCCAATCTGAGGAGGAAAAAACAGAGAAAATAATTAAGGGAGGTGAAAAAATAATCTCTTTCCCTCTATTTTTAGTTTTAGACATTTTCAGAACCCAGCCAGTGCTGAAGCTGATTTCTAAAATTAATCTGTCTATTTTTAGAGAACTTTCTGCATTTCCCCACCACCACCACCCCACACACCCAAATTTAAGTATTTTTTTTAAGTGTTTTTAAAAGTGACAGTCTTGGCCAACTGAGCAAAACTACTTTGCCTATTAAGTTATCTCATATTTGTGTTTAGGAAAGAGAAAGTAAATAAAGGCATTATAATGGGAATTGACAGGACTATACATGTCTACATGCAGCAAAATTTAATTCTAGGTTTCAGTTGCGATTTGAAAGCAAGCCCAAAATGCTGCTATCCTCCTCAAAATGCATCTCTGTTGGAAAGCAGTTTTCAGTTGGTTGCAAGCAGGAAGTTTCAGACTTTCATTCAGTCATTCAATATTGAGGCTTTAAGCCTAAATTCACTGTCATGGTTCCCTTGTCTGGTTCCTTTCCTCAGAGGGAGAGTGGCACCAGCAGCACTGGTCTCTCCTATACTACTTCAAGATGCTCTTGTTTCCAGGTGTCCACATTCAGGGAAAGGACATATCTGCCCAGATCTTGCTCTCCCTCTTTATGTTTTTAGAGTAATATGATAGGTTTTTCTTTGCTGCCTGCCCTGATTGCGCTCAGTTTACGTGCTCTGCTTGAAGGTGTTTTGGCCAGGGCGGGAAGTGCTGCTTCCCCTCTGCCAGTGCCGATTTAGCAGCGCTTTGCTTTGACTTGCTGTAGTACAACTCTTGCCTCACCCAGGGCAGTAAGTTATTCCTTATGTGCAGGCTGCAGAGACAGTTGTATTTGTTCCTGTTCCTGCTTGTGGGATATTTTGACATTTCCCTGCATCAGTTGCAATTCAGTCCTGTCTTGAAATAAATATCTGGCTTTCCCATGGGAAGAGGTCCAGGAGCACCTACCTGGGATGAATCTTTCCAGTTGGGTTTTCTTCATTGGCATATTGAGCTATGGAAACATGGAGGGGTTTGGGTGTTGTTCAGCTTTAGGCAAAGAAGAGCCACACCAGATCAGAGTTCCAGGAGCTTGCACCCACTTTCCTCTGTGTTTGGTTATCTTTTGGTCAAAGACATTCTGTTTTCAGGTCAAACAGAAAAGTCACAATTTTCTAAAGAGGGATTGAGGGTAATACATGTATTTAATGAAATACTCTGCTAGCTAATAACTGGGGGAGGATTTTCCTAGCCATGAACCAAAGCAATTCTCAAATTTGGGAAGTGGGAATTTTTCTTGTTGTCCTCAGCATTGTGGTTTTGGTGTTTATGTGACTTTCTGATTATTACTTGTGAGATGTTTGTCTTCCACTGATTATGTCTTGTAGGAGGGGGCTGCACTTTTCTTTCAGGCCAGGATTTGGCATTTCCTGGGTACCTGGAGGGATATTTCAAGGCCCATTTGAAGTACAGAGAGGAGGTGTCACTCTTAGAAACCACTATTTCATCCATGAGATTTTGTGAAAGCCAACCCAGCTGCCAGGTAGGAAACCTCTGATAATGTCTTCCCTTTCTATACTGCCAGGCCAGGTTCTTCTGTGGACAACTAGAGCATCAACAGCAAAAGTCAATCTGTATCAGATGGTGATTTTGATGTAAAAAAAAGGTAATCAAAATCCTCCTTAAATTACTCAAAAGTTGGGATACAGCAGACATGCTGCAGAATGAGATGCTATAGCAGGTGGGACTGTATGTTGGGGGTGATGGTTACTGGTATGAGTGGAAGTTCAAGGACAGGTCAAATTATACTAGTTAGAAATATCCCAAAAGGACAGGTATCAAGGATCACCCAACTCAAGTGTTTTTTTGGCAGCAGTTACCACCTGCCAAGCACACTGGAATGTTTCCTACTCCTTTTTTCTTATTTACCCACCTTTGGCCACATCTGAAATGCTGATGCTGCCCTGAGCTATGGCAATTTCCACCTCCCTGGTAGCTTCTCACACCTTCTTGTCACCTTATCAACGAGGTGATGATGGGTGTCCTCATCCATTCCTGCCCGCCTTCCCCCCAGACTGGTGGGATATTTTACAGCTTGCCACCATCACTATGTTTTAATCATGAATTAAACTTGCCTCAGCAGAACCACTTGTACGTACCTCAGCTACAGAGCTGCCCATCCTATCAAATCCATAGGAGAAATAAAGATGTAAGTGGCTTTTCAGCAGGTAAGAAGACTGATTGTGGTTAGGAGCCCTAATGGTGCTGTGTATTTTGGATGGTCTATTAAATATCTGATTTTTAGGTAAAATTTCATCTTAAATGTGGACAGATTATCATACAGCTGCCTGCTATAAAGGTCTTGGAGTTTCCCTGAAGCATCTGGCTGCAGGCAGAGATGGGGCCATGGGCTGGATGGGCCTTATGCTAGGGCATTGCCGGCACCTGTGGGGAGCAGAGACTAGGGCAGACTCCAGGAAACAAACTGTTTGCTCCAGTTATGCTTATTGACCAACAACTGTGTTAGAAATTAACCTTGTTACATCCCAGATGTCAGCACTCCTTATATTTAAAAGAAAAATCCTTGCTTTCATTTTAATGTTGTTTTTTAGCCCTACGTGCTTGCAAAATTTGTATCTAAAAAAGGGTTTAATGTTTCTGAGGGAACACATATGGTTCATGGTAGCCAGAATGATGCTCTTGGAGCTGAGATAGGCATTTACAAGTGCACACCCACAAAAGCAAACCATAGGGTGGATTAGCTCATGCTATTCCCATGCCCTTACCAGCCCCCACGCAGCTCTCAGCCCTGCTTAGTCACTCTTTGAGATTGTGGTCGCTTGCCCAAGCTGTGCAGCGAGGCCACAGGCCAGCTCATGCGTTTTTCTAGCGTTCCCTTGCTGGGAAGGACCGGATCTCTTGCAGCAATGTGGTGCAGACCGAGGGTCTCTGGGAAAGCTTGGCACAGCCCCACGGGCTACACAGAGGTGATGGGCACCTGCCCGCTCAGCTCTGCGGGCACGGTTGTGGCAGAGAGGGCTGGTGTTTCATGCTACCCCCCAATAATACAGGGTAGTAGGGAGGGCAAGGCTCCGTGCTCCATTGAAAATGCTTATCCCAGGCACCTCCTGTGCTCAGCAGTGCCAGGGCACTCACAAATAGGGTCACTCATTCTGGGTCAACTTGTGCAACTGAAAATAACAGGTTGCTATTTTTTTCTTTTTGTAGCTGGAAACTTATAAGCAACAGGTTCATGTTCTTCTCACATATGCCTCGCATATTTGCCTTTTGTTGTTTTGGCTAAAGCTATCCTCCCAGGACCCCACAAGCACACCGAGCAGCATATGGCCTTCTACTTGCTTCATTTCCAGCCCTCATTTTTTCCCACAGTAAACCAGACTTTTTCAGGCAATACTAATCCCTTGAGCCTGTCACTGGTAGAGAAAAGCATTAATAACTGCAGTTATCCTGGAAATATCTGTCACCCACATTTGTTTTTCGTTTCCCTTTGGGTAATCATGCTCCAGATCTAATTACTGCAGAAATTTCTTTTGCTCCAACGATCAGCATTTTGGGTTACCTCCCTGGCTGGTTGTAAGTTTAACTCCGCTGATGATGGGAGATCCATATTGATTTACATCAGCTGAGGATCCGCTGCTTCACATCTTTATTTTGTGTGTGGCTTGGGGTTATAGCGATGGTGGTGATTGATGGCTTCAAAAAACCATGGGACTAAACTCGCACTAAGGACAGGCTGGATCTGAAGTCTAGCAAAGTGAGAGACTTTTGTTGGTCTGAATGAGCTCAGGATGTGTCACTGGGAGAGCAGAGAGAAAAGAAAAGGTGTTTTCATTCTCTCCTCACAGTGCCCTCTGTTCCTATGGGCTCCTGTTTTGGTGCAGGCAGCCAGAGACACTGTTGGACAATGGTGGCAGCTCTCATGACGTTGGGACAGTGCTATGTGAAAGGGGCAGAGGGTCTCCTGCTGTCGCATACATCAGCAAGGACAGCGTTTGGGAGCTACCATCGGGAAGACAGAGTCTGAGCTGGATGGTTTTTCCTCCTCTTTGGATGACTCAAATCTGTGAGGCAAAATGTCAGGGATGAGGCTTGTGAATGTGCAGAGGAGCGTATGGCAAATACCTGAGGGACGCAAATGCCAACTGACAGGCACTTTTCCTGCGTTTCCTCAAGTTTACATTCATTTTTTTCCTGGATCAGTGATGACACACACATGAGGAGGCATCTTCTTCTCTGCCTGCCTGCAGAGAGAGACCAATAGTGCCTTGCCGTGGGACTACCCTGGGCACTGGCAGGTTGGGTACAGCCCACCACTAGGTGAATTGGTCAGACTGAGGAAAGGCAGGGATGTGAGGACAGTTCTTCTGTAAAATAAACCTCCATGTAACATGACACGTGAGTTTGGCACTGAATAAAAGGATGAAACATAGTCACCCAAGACCAAGGTTACAGGAGGTGGGTTGAGAGGAGCCCAGGCAGTGTGGGGACAGAGCGGGGACTGAGGGGGGCAGGGCTGGGAAGGTGGCAGTGCAATGGGTAGCACTGGGCTTTGAGTATAATTCACTCACACAGCTGAAACCAGGGCAGGCTCAGGAGCAGACCAGATAGCCTGAGCTATCTCAAACACAGCACTGCATGTGGGACCTGAGGCACATGGGGCTGTGGAAAAGACCATTACACCATGATAACCATAGGTTATGGTTCCTAATAGAAGCAAATGGTACAAGGAGCACATATCTGAACCAGTGCCTGAACAAAAGCACTTAATTACCTCATGGTGAGCAAGATGGATAGCATCGTGCGACCCTGGAAACGATTCAGGGACAGGACACTGGCTCCTGGGATTGAAGCTCTAAGTCTGAAATGAGCACTTAAAGTAATCATAGGTCAATGGATTTGGGATCTTTCCTGGCTTAACTTTAGCAGCTGAGGCCATGTGAGAGAATTGATGATCAGGACAAAGCTTACCCAACCACTTCCACTTAGAGAGGCAAAAAAAAAAATAAAATTGATATATTATCCACAAGAGGGAAGAGGAGAGTATTGAGTTTTGCTTGTTTTGCTCCCCAGCAATACTCGGGACATGAATGGAGAGTAAGGGGCTGTTAAAAAAAAAAAAAAACAGACAAGGAAGGGGGAAACAAAAGAGAGACAAGATGTCTTTTCTTTTTTCCTTAATTAATCTTGGAAGGTGATGACAGCGTAGGATGAGAAATGGGAAGTAAATGCTCTGCTAACAGCCTTTCATAAAGATCTCTGGGTTTGACAAATGAGCTCAAAGCTACAGGACTAGGAACCGGAGCTCTGCCAGTACATTAGAGATAATCCAGCGGTCAGAGGGAAGGAGCTGAGGGGCGGGGGGGGAAGCCCTCAACCCCCACCAGAAATGCCCCCAGCCTCCCAGCTTGCAATTACTCAGGCTGCAGATTGAAGCTCACCTGGTGCCTGCCTGGGACTTGTTTAAACATTTGCCTTTACTCGGTGGCCTTGCTGCTTTCACATCTGTACAAGTGTCTGCAGCTTCCCTGCCCAGCTGAGCAGCACTGTGCTCTGCTGAAGGCTCCTCAGCTCCAGTCTGCCCATCCTTTGATGCAGGGCAGGTATTTTTAATTGGTGTTTCAGCAGCAGGGCCAGTGAATCTGACCAAAATTTCAGTGGTCTGTCTCTAGTGCTGGCAGTTGAGGATCCTGCATCCTATCTTGCTCCTGATGTGGATTTTGTTGTTGTTCTTGCATTGGACAAATCTCTCTATTTGTGTGCTTTTAGAGATACCAATCCCAGCCTACATCAGAGGGGGATTGTGAGAATAAATGTAGGAAAGACTATGAATATATTAAGGGTGAACATCATTAATTCCAACATTTTGTAGAACAGAAGAGGAATGGACTAGACCAGACTAGAATAAAATAGTTAAAAGGTGGGGGGTTTTAAAGCAATAAAATCCTATGTTTGGGAGAAATTACTTTTAATTTGGTCATCATTGCTTTTCTGGAATTTTGATTCCAAGACAAGAACCACATTTTAGCTTTTTGCTTGGCTTCTGATTATTTCTTAGCAAACTGGGGCTGGCAACAGCCTCTGCAGTCACCCAAGGGCGGTTAGAGACATGCAGAAGTTACTCCCTCAGGACAACCCAAACTATAAACTTTATTGCCCTATAAAGAGTAACCTGCAACATCAGAGACTTTGCAGGGATCAATAAAATCAGCGTTAACTAAATCGTCAGCAGTCACTATCCCCTTCCCCCAGCCTGCTCTTCAATTCAGTTCCAATTACACTAAATTGGGACTCTGAATTTTGGGTGAAAGCCAAACTGTCAATCCCTTAATCAGTTATGAACAATGTAAGCAATGTCTATCTAATCTGTAAATGACCAGCTAGTCTGAGAGGCTCCTGTAATGATGCTAAAATAGCCATTGGGTTGGTAATTATTCATGTCTGGAAAGTGGAAAAAAAATTCCCCTTTGGGAACTCTTGGTCCTGGCAATTCAGAGGACTTCAAAACCCAGTGCAACACATTCCCTCTAGAGTAAGTAGAAAGTGTAAGAAAATGGAGAAAAAGGGGAAAAAATGGGGGTGAGAGGTGTACAGATATTTTCAGGGATACAAATTGGTGCCCTGTGACACTGCAAATGGTGGTAAGGGCAAAGCTGGGGCACCCAGGTCCTTCTTGGCATCAGGTGTGAGATGATGTGAGGGGTTTGAGCTCAGCAGAGAAGTACTGTCTGAGAGAAATCATTTTTCACGAGGGCATCTTCCTGTCAGCCAGTCCAAACACCTGAATATTCAAGTGTAGGCAGCACACAACCCCCTACAGTGAAGCAACTGCCAGCACACTCAGATTTCAGCTTAACCAGGGCATCGCTTAATAAGTGTGAAAAGAGGCTGCATGCAAAATGCAAATATCTATCGAGGAATGCAGAGCTTCGTTTAATGAAGGGGCGATGGCAAATTGTGCAGAAAAACCAAGTAAATAACATTTACTCAGGGGTGATGTTGATGGCAAGGCGGTATTGTTTGTAAACTGAGCAGCGAGAGCAGCCTGGGTGGAAAAGCTGTGGAGGATGCTTCTGCTCACTGTCGTGGGAGCTGCCTGGCACAAGGTTTGGGCACAATTTTTGGGGGTGATTTTGAGGAAACCCCACAGTGTGAGCCCATGGGTGAGTGCTGGAATGTTTTCCTGGGGAGGGCAGGGTCTGAGCATCCTCTGCAGACCTTGCACAAGTCACAAGGGTGACCTTTTGGTGGAAACACCATGCTTTTCCCCAGCTAGCAGGGCAGGCTCTTCTGCAGAGTACACCCTGTGTGAGCATTCAGGATCGTAAATTCATCATTTACCCTTGAATACATATCAAAGCCTCTGTCTAATGCCTTTTTTCATCGCCAGCCAGCCATCATCAGCACAGGTAAGAATACCAACGATAAAAAATTAAAAGCTACAATAAACATTATTGATGCCATTCCTAACGAGACAGAGAAAGAGAAAGAGAGGATGCTGCAGTGATAAATATCATCTGTCAGCAATAAATTACAGCCGTCATTAGGTTTCTACAGTGGGGCCTGACAAATTATTTTGTGGAAGTACATGCTTAGCTGCACCTTACACAGTCTCAGCTATTCTGAGACTGCACCTTAAAAAAAAAAAAATCAGTTCAATTGATTCTCTATCAGTCTGAGATGCACCACATAGTGCTGCAGTAGTGCTCAGCCTGAGGTACCACTCCTGCCCCAGCTGAGCTTCTTGGGTCAGATAAGGAGCATCAATGGTGCTGCTTGCAGTGGCAACGGAGTGGATTTAATGGGGTAAGGAAAGGGAAAGGCTGGGCTCCACACAGCTGTGTAGGTCTCACCTACAGGTCCCCAGCCACGTTTGCAGGCTGCCATGACCCTGCCAACTTCCTAATTTGAGAATTTCTGCTCTTTTTTTAATTCATAAAGGATGGGCTCTTCCTTGGCCATATGGAGCTGCTACCCAGCAAGGACGTGCTCTGCCCTTTCAGGAGTCTTGCAGCACTGCTGCGGAGGCCACACAGGCTCGAAGCTGTGGGTGCAGGACCTGTCTCGGGCTGCACCATGGCAGGGAAACGGGCAGCAGACTGGCCCTAGCAGATGGGCAGTCCGGACTGCCGACGGCTGTCTGTCCATGTTTAACCCTCTGGTCCCCTGTCCGTGATGGCACCTCTTCTTCACCGCCTGACCCTTCTCCCTGGCCTTTAGGTGATCTCATAGTTGGAAAACTGTGTGTTTGATGCATTCAGAGAGAGCATACTGCAGGATGAGTCCACCCCACCTGTGTATACACGTACCTCTGCAGCTTTAGCTTAGCTTCCAGCTCTCTTGTTGCTCTTGTATCCTATGCTCTGAGTTTCATCCAGCCTCAACCCAAAACACCTTGTCCCATGCCTGCAGGTGACAGGTCTCTTGCTTGGAGCAGCGACTCCTGTACTGCAGCACAGGCACTGCCAGAAGCAGCCCCAGGATTGCCTCCACTGCACACCTTATAGACCTCAATCTGCAGAAGAGTGGAGGGAAGGGGAAAAAGCCATGTTGCAGTGCAGTCTTTACAAAAGCCATTCATCCCGGTGCTCTTACTAACAGGCATCAAATGAGATTCCTGCAGTAGATGATTTGTTTTGTCCTTCTCCTGCCGGCTCAGATTAATCTCTGCTCCTGAAGTAGTGGTGTCATTTCTTGGAGACATACAGCAGCAGGAATCACGGAGCCCCATAAATTAGAAACAATTCAGGATCCATCCGTCTTCCTTCCTGCTCTCCATCCCCATGCCTTTCTGCAGGGCAAGGGCAGGCCCCGCAGGTGCCAGCACAGCTGCCTCTTTGTAGACTAATAAATAAAGAAAAAAACCTCTCAAGATGGTAGAGGTTTGAACAAGAAGATTCTTGTGGTCGAAAACAATTTGCCTTCTGCTGATTTCCTTCCTTTCGATTCATCAGAAGAGCAAGATCGTGGCTGTGGGTGAAATGCCATGTCCCCAAGAACGTGCCTGCTCTCCTGGCTCAGCCCGCTCTCAGCGGCGACACCAGCCTCAAGAAGCAAAACCAACTTTTTAAAGGTTGACAGAATCCCATAGGAAAATCATTCCCCCTCAGTACAATAATCACTATATTTCTCTATTGTTTTTATTTTTGCAGATGTGAGTTGAGTTTGATTTTTTTTTTTTTTTTTTGCCCCCACTGGCAGGCTTTTTTGTGAAGAAAAAACCCAACAGTTTTGAGCAAGAAGAGTGCTTTTGCATCTTTTAAAAGTCATTGCAACAGCTAGACTAAAGGGCCAAGGCTTCAAGGAGGGAGCAAACGCAGGATGAAGGGACATGTACATGGCTGTAGGTACAGTACAGGAGTGGAGGAGAGCGGTGTGCATCTGACACAGAACTGACCCACACGCAGCGGTCTCAGACCTGTTCCCTCGGAGCCCGTATCATGGCAATATATACAATAAACAGATACGTACGTACTCACACGTCTTTATATGCAGATATACAGTATACATCTATATACACACACATGGATAGATCAACAGATAGAAAGACAGGTAGATAGATTATACCTGGGTAACAAAATGAAAGCTTGAAGGAGACAGGAACACCACTATTTATTATTTATGGAGCCCACACTGTGACAAGCAGCGTACAGGCATAAAAGCAAGCGCAGTCTCTCCCCTAAGGAGTTTACAAGCTTACTCAGACATAGCCAAATTGGTTTGAGAGCCCAGAGGGCTGGAGGGAGCCAGCCAAGGCTGGAGGAAGGTGAGGAGACTTTGGCACTCCCAAAAGTCTATTTCCTAAGTAGCCTGTTGGCTCTTGACAGTGTAACACAGCATCAACTGTCACATTGCTCCAGCATTCCCAGAGCTGCCAGGTGCTGCTGTGGATGGACATCCTGGGAGTGACAGGGACTTGGAGGAGGACACATCCCTATTAGAGAGTCATGCTCCTAATTGAGAGCCATCACCTGCCCATCCCCTTGCCCAAACCAGGCAGCCACCCCCTGGAAAAGAGTGAAGGGCCTGCTATTTATTTTGTATTAATTTTTAAAGATGACTTGTTTCAGACGAGTGCCTGTCTGTTTCTGTCTATTTGCCACTGCTGAGAAGATTCATTACTTTGATGGATTTGTGTAATTTTTTCAAGTGCTTCAGGTGACAAACAATAAAGCACACTTCACGCTCAGCTCTAGAGCCACAGCAAGGTCTGGGGCTGGGGGGGGAGCAGGGGATGCTGCAGAAGGGATTTCTCCCAGGGAAGAATTATTCATTTCACAGTTTGGGCTGAGCCCCTCTCCAAGTGTCAGCACCAGGCAAAACCCTGCAGAGAAGGGGGAATTTGGTGTATTTATCAATGGAGCTGCTGTAAAGCACAAAGCCATGGGTGTGAGCATACTGCCAAGGCTCCAAAATTCAATCCTCCCCCCGACAGGCTACTCCATCCCTCCATTTCTTCAGCTGCAGCATAGCAAATAAGCATGAGCTGTGGTGCCAGGAGAAAGGGTCAGGAGAGGGATGAGGACATCACAGGGAATTGAGCAGGTGGGGATATAGGGTATGTACTGATGCCAGTGCCTTATGGATGCTGCTGTGTTTTTCCATAGGAGCTCTCAAGAGGGAAAGATTTCATCCTGAGCATTGCTCCTTGAGTGGGTGATCATCTCTGCTGTAACTGCATGGGCTCCGAAAGAATAAATTCTGCCAGACAGGCTCAATCACTGTTTGTGACAGAGGCACAGGATTTACGGCTGCGAGTATCACGGACGTGGGATTACAGCATGGCTTTGGAAACACGTTATCTGTGATGATACTGGGCCTAGAGAGCAGAAATGGCCCAGTCCCATAGCACCCATGCCAGGTGAATGGATCAGGGACAGGGACTGGGATGGTAGCCAAGATTGTCCATGATGGTGAAACCAAGATAAAGTTGATACATAGTAAAGTCTGCAGTGCTCTGGCTGAGGTCACTTGAATGGCATTTTTCTGTCTTAAATGTTTTGTGGTGCTGTGGAGAGGTGGAGGTGAAGGGGCTGGGAAATGGCTTCCCCTGTTTCAGAGCCAAGAGCAAGCACATTCCTTGTGCTCGGGCCATGTGTGCAATTTTAGCTGTGATATTTGGCTGGGTTTTTGAGGTAATGGGGTTCGTATGATGAAAACAGGCTGCTCCAATGGCAACAATACTTGTCCAGCTTTGGCTTACATCTTTCGAATGTCCCACCCCCTTTAACAAAGTTTTCTGTGTAATGTTGGGAAGTCCCTAAGCACTATGACTCACAGGGCAGGAGGACTTGTACTGGGGTGGCTGATGACAAAGCAGTCTCCCCAGAGAGATGAGCCTGAACCGTGGAGTTTTACCCAGATCTCTTTGGTACCCAAACACAACCCAAGAGCTCTGCCTGGCTGCTCACAAGCACATTTGCATGGCCACTGGGGAGCTGTGGTCTTAGTTTTCCATACAGCCAAGATAAGGAAAAGATGGAGAGGTCGCTATCTCCCCAAAACCAGCCCACAAGGAGCAGAAGAAAAGTGACAAGAAACAGGAGGACACACTGGCTGGAGGAGAAGAAACCCCTAAAGGCTCTGCAGAAGCAAAACCCACCCTGCCTGATAGGCAAGGTACTGGGCCACCACATTCCTGATAGAGAGGAGTCTGTGTCTCCACTCAGGCTGTCTGTTGTGCTCTGAAAATAACCTTTCCTGTGCCATCTTCCAGGGTTTATTAGACCTGGGCATCTGCATCCAGATCATGGCATGCAAAGAGGAACATCACAGGCACCAAAGCTGCTCAGGTCCAGAGCATCAGCAAGAAATGTAGCCAATTCATACAAACAGGCAAGGGCAGTTAGGAAGCAAAGCTATTTGCTTGTACCTTACTCTTCATGCATTAAAAAAGCAGTAACTAAGGAAAGTGGGAAGATGGGGCACTAACAGCCTGGGTTTATCCAGCTTTTGGAGAAAAATCTATACTGCTGACCTCTAGATGAAAGTGTACATAACTGGTTTAGTTTTCACAGAGGATAGCCTCCATTATCACACCAAAAAAACCCTATTTCTAGTCTTTGGGGGAATGAGCATGGCCCTGATCTATAGCTCCAACTTCCAAAGAGCAAATTAAACATTTTTTCTTTTCATCCACATCCCAGAAGAACTGGCTGTCATGAAAAAGGGGAGTGCCTCTCTCAAAGGGAGATTACCAGCACAAGCTCTTGTCTGAAACCCTGGCTTCCGGTCAGAACTCCTGCCACAGACGCATGGTGCCCTCAACCTTCTCTTGCCTTAGAGATCCTTCTCCATCAAGACTGCAATGTGTGAGAAGGAAAGGGAGGGAAGACCAAGTGGAGACAGAGATTTAGGAGGATGGGGGGAGGGAGAAGGAGAAGGAGAAAAGGAGAAGGAGAAAAGAAGGAGAAGGAAGAAGGAGAAGAGAAGTTTCCTCTGAGAAAAAAAATTGAAGAATGAGTTTCCTCTGAGAACAAGAAGCAAAGCAAGAGCTTTCTCCATTTCTTATTCTGTTACATGTAACAAGGTAACATGTTTAGCCACTTGCAAAAATATCCTTGCTGCTCCCCAGCAGACTCCTGACTCTTCCAGCAGTAACCGAGAAACCAAGAAAATGTGTTGGGAAATTTTTCACCAAGTAACTTTGGGGTTTGGTTTGGGTTTGGGTTTGGTTTTTTTTAGCTGTGGATGAAAAGTTTCACTTTCCTCTAGGGCAAAAGGAGCCATGTTCCAGTCTGACCAAAACAAGTAATTTTTTAAGTTTTCTTCTTTGGACAAAAGAAATGGAAGTGAAGCTAACAGTTTGAAAGAAGTACCAAAATTAACAACAGCAAATAGTTCAATCTCTTTTTTGTTATCCCACTCTCTCTTGACCCCAGAATCCTCCAGCAGTGTTGGTACAAAGTCCCAAGTTTTTTCTTCTGTCCTGCACACACACATTCTGTGCAGAAACCTACCAGTGTAAGGTTGATTTCACACCACTTTATTCCTAGGAGTCAGGAAAGGCAGTATCTGCATCAGGCCAATGTCTCCTTCATTTAAAGTGGGCTAGTTTGAAGCCTCACCTCCTAAAATTCTCAGTTTATTGGAGCAGTTACAGGGCACCAACTCTGCAGGACTCGAGCACGTGCATGTGAGGGCTGCTCAGGTTAGGGACATGTTCCTGAGTTGGGCCTGACATGTTTTGCACTTGAAAATTTCTGGGAAAGGAATAATGGATTTGCTAAGCATTGTTATTATTTAAGTGACAAGAGTGAAAATTGAAAAGAAAATCTGTTTACCCAAAATAGCAATAGCAGATACTTGTCATTTCTGTCAGATATTCAGACCCATGCTATTTCATAGGTTTCATAAGCTCTTGTTAATTTTCTTGTTTGGGGGGATTTGCTATTTTAATGAAACCTATTTACACTAGTGACTGCTGGAAAATCATTCATTAGTGGACAAGAACTATTGATTATTTTCATCCAGCTACTCAGCCATGTTCTAGCCAATTACTGTAACCAATAAATAAAGAAATATCAACCTTGCATTCCTGCCACTATCTCCAGTAGAACTTTATTCCCCTTGATAACACGTCATGCCAGCCTTGGGGAAATGCCGTGCCAGAGAGACCTCTTTTAACATTTATGCCGCATTGCTATCGTCTGCAAGCTTCTGGAGAGCCGATTAGCCCTGAAAAAGTGGAGACTGCGAGTTAGTGCTTTAATGTATTTACTAAAGAAAATATTTACTGGGCACACATCTAGAGTTATCAAAGAAATAGTGCAAGGTTTAAAGAAATGCCTTTCTAATGGCCAGATCTTAAACTCTTATGTTATTATACAAATATTTGGCCTGATTTGCAGAAGTTCTTAACCCTGGGGGGGGTGGGTGTGTGTGTGTTCATCTCACCTGACTCCCCTAAGCCAAGTAAGAAATCTAGGTTGTTCATGGTGACTTTGGTCCACACGAAGAGACCAGCACTGCAGGCAACCATAGCCAAGGAAGGCTCAAGTTTAGTCGCGACACATCACTTTAAAATAGCAAACCTCAATCAACTTGAATTTGTCCATGCATTTTGACTTGTGGCTTTGCTGGTATTCAGCCTACTTAATAGGGAAATGTTTTATTTAAATATTATATTATGATCGGAGCCATGGCTTTAAAACCTTGGCCATTCACATACATTTTAATGGGTTTGGAGGAAAAAAAGAAATCTGTCTCCAGTTTTTTTGACAGAGTTGTAATTAAAGAAGATTTTTCATAGAGAACATCTGTTTCTCTTGACAGATATATTCTTGTTGGGAGAAAAAGAAGTGCCTAAAAAAAAGTTTGTCAGTCTGAGCTTTTTGTAGGTTTTCATCCAAGAATATTTATCTTGAGGCTTTTTCTGACAAAAAAAAAAAATAATAAATTGATATTTCCTGAAAGGAGAGCTCTTCTGATCAAGGCTGACTTTCAGCAAATGCTGCCAGGGTGGTGGCAGCCCTGTGTCCTTGCTGAGCTGCCTCTGCCTCCTCTACAGCCCTTAAAGTGGGAGAAAGACATTTCTCACCCTTCCCAGATGCTTTGTCAACAAATAAAATAATTAATGCATCATTAAAAAAAAAAAGCAGAGAGATGAAGTTGAATGGCTGTCTGAAGGGATCACACTCTCACATATGTGTGTGTGTATATATCTATATATAAAGGTGGTTTTTTTTTTTTCTCTTTCCAAGCTGAGATCACTGAAAGTCCCTCCTGAGTAATTTCCCAGTAGTCCTCGTTAATGCCTTAAGATTTTCCCCACCTCTTTTCAAAGCCTAAAGTTCAAAGACGCAGAAAGAAGCTGCCTCAGCACTTTCTTTTCCCCTTTTTTTCCCAAGTTTTTCAGCAAAGTCCAATTAAGCCTATTAGCAAATTTATTTATTTATTCATTTTACCACCCCTTGAAGGGAGAATGGCTGTAGGGCTTGGCCAAGGCTGCCAGATACAACCATCTGGAGATCTTCCCTCTCCCCACTGCTGCAGGAGATACCTTGTTGCTTTGCAGCCATGTCCACATGGATCTGCTAAACAGCCATAAATCCTGTTCCTGCTCTTGAAGGGCTCCAAGAAGCCAGCCAGTCTGCCCTAGCCAAGAGGAGCAGGGCAAGCCAGGCCACTGGTCCCTCTGCAGCAGGGTGTGCTTCCCGTGCTGGGGGGCATCTCCTGGTACACACTCCCAGGTCTCAGGCCAGGCAACAACGAGGAGATCTTGAGAGAAGTCCTGCAAGTAAACATGCATTGTGTTTTAAGATGCCTCAACCAGTTATATATGTATTCTCTTCCTTACACCTGCGGTTTGCCTTGATTTTTTTCCCCTTTCTAGATTACAGGAATAAAACTGAAGACCCTTGCTTGATTATAAAGCAGCGCCCTGCCTGTAGGCTATGCACAGCAGGGTTGTGTTGTTCTGTGTAGGCCTTTCAATCAACTGTGGGTGCAAAGTGCTCTGGAAAGTCCCAGCTTCTTCACAGGAGTCTCAATAATTAACTGCAAGATTCTAAGCCATGATTTTCCATTGCCCCTTGGGATGCAGATCTCTTGGTGTCTGAATGGGCTGCTTCACTCTATCACCCTGAGCATTAATGCAAACTGCAGACAGTAATTATACCAGGCATTAAAGTTCTGTAATTGTATGTACTGTGCGTGTATTTATAATGCAGCAGCAATCTTGGAGCCATTGCAGTACTTCTTGCTCTGCAGCACTGTGTGTCTGTGAAAAGGCAAAGGCAAGCCACATAAAACATAAAATAAAATCCAAATATATAAAGGTCAGGGTAGTAAATATAAAGATAAGCATCACATCCCTTTAAATATTTATCATTAGTGACATTTTCATTATAGGAGGGCTGGGACTTACCAGCTGTGTAGCAAATGTGGGCATGGTGGGCCCCAAGTCTTGGCTTAAGGCCATGAGGGCAGCGAAAAAGGGCTTTGAGATGGGATGAAAATGCGTTGAAAACGGGAATGGATTATAGGTACTGTTACGCCCCCTTTGAAGCAGCTTTAGCTTAGTAGGTAGCTCACTGAAGGTGCACCCTGCTTCCCAGGGTGGTCCAGGACATACCATTATCCCAAAGAAAATAGGGATTTGGTTTGGGGGATTGGGAACACCCCCTCCCTTTCCCCTTTGCCTGCTCACTGCTCCCTTCACACAGTGGGGATCTGACCTAAAAAATGGAGTAAGAACCTGAAGGGCTTTTGTAACTGACAGGAAAAAGCCATGACTCTAACGAAGACATGCCAAAAGCAGAGAAATGGAATTGAAAAGCAAGAATAAAAGCAGGTGATGTCCAAGTCCATGTAAAATACCCTATGCACACCAAAAAAACCCCACCTTAGATGTGATGGGAGAAGATTCGCCATGGAGAAAGTGCCATCCTGTGACCATGTCACCATCCCTGTGGAACACCAGCAGGCATCCCCAAGCAAACCCTGCTCCTGTGGTAAACACCACTGTATGATATACCCTTAGCACCATGATGGAGAACCACTGGTTTGAGCTGAGAAAATACCCCTCAAATAAGAAACACTCCTTTTTGGGATGGCTCTTGAGAAGAGTTTAATATTTTTAAACCCCTTGACTAAGTGCCAATTCATCAATGCATTAGAAACAGAACATTAATCTGTTCCTCCCATCCGTACCTTAATTGTAACATTTTCCTTTTAATGAGGTGAAGCAAGAAAATGGGAAGGTAATTGTGGCAGTGCTGATGGAGAGTTTCCTTTGTAATTTTAAAACTAATGGTGACGTGAGGCATGTATTATTTCTCTTCAGCAACGGGCTTTCTCCCCCAGAGGAGGTAGATTAGGAGGAGAGGAAGTGCTAACCCCCTAGACAAGATAGGTCTTCATTTCATCTGCCCTACTGGAGTGGGGAGGAACATCACTGGATGCTGGAGAGAGCAGGGTATGGGGCAGGCAGCTCCCACAGCTGCAGTGCAAAAGCAGGTGAGTGTATATAAATGTATACATAGAGATATATTCACCAGGCTTTCTTCTGACATCACTCATGGCTGCCCTAGAATAAAACTGTGCTCCACTGGCAAGGAGCATGTATTTTGAAGCTCTTTTTCTGGACAGATCATGACTATTGATCATCACAAACAGCAATGCACACGCCTGGTTCTCCCTTTGGTCTCCTGTAAGCTGGAGGAGTGATGGAGACAGTGATGTGCTCACACAGGGCTCATTTTCAAACCAGCTTTGATGCTATCAGGTAATTCTCCTCTGCAGTTACTCTTCTCTGCACTTTCTTCACCCACTGGATCATGCTGTCCTGCAGCATTGCCTTGGCCTCTCCTACCCATCTCCCACACACCAAGTGGCTTCACTCCTTGCTTTGGGGTTCAGGAACCAGTAGACCAAAAAATTCTTCAGTAGTTTTCAGAGGAAAATCACAGAGACATATTCAGGCAACATTGCTCCATACAGTGGTGCTGGAAGCCATCAGCATCATTTTGATCTCCCACCTGCATGGCCTGAGCACCAGGACAGCTGGCCAGCAGCTTTCCACTGGTGTCTTCTTCTCAAATGTTCTTGTCTTCATTTCAGCCTGTGCCATGGTGCCCTGGCTGTAGATCCAGCCTTTCTTACAGTCATGCACAAGGGAGGAATCACAGTGAACTGCTTCCAGGACCAATTTTTTCCTTCATCCAAAGCCCAGCCAGCAACAAGCAAGCCAGCAAGAGGCCTGCTCAGCTGCAGAATGTACATTTTCATTCCCTTCTCTTCCTCTGTGCCTTTCTGCCCAGCTCTGACACCTCTGTCTTTTTGTCCTCCTCTCTGGGAGGCCTCTGTGGAGAAGTCACAGGCTAATTGGTCTTTTGAGTGTTCAGCCCTGTCCCTTTGAGCAGAAGCTATTAATGTTAGTTACTGCCATTGTCGATGGCCCAGGAGGGAGTCCTGACCTTGTACAGCCTATTTGGCACCTACAGAGATATTCATGAGTGCAGCTGTTTCATCATCAGGATAAATTGCATCAGGGTTAGCTTCCCAAAGTACCATCCCACGGGGAAAAGGGGAATTTGCTGTGCTGACAAATCTGAGGACCTCTCAAGCCAACATGTGTGTGACAGGAAAGGGGGACCTAGTGGGTCACCCCGCCCNNNNACAATCAAATTTACATCGTACCTTACGCTAATACGATTGAGGATGAGTCTTACATGTCCTCTACAACATGCATGTTGCAGCCACATCCTTGATCCTTTGTCTAAAGGTGTTGAGGGAAGGCATGAACAAGGGGATATCTGAATGGAAGAGACCCACAAGTCTGGATGGCATCAGAGTACCCTCACTTCATCTTCTGCAGGTTCTTCTCTCCAGTCTGACTGTGGCAGAGATTAGCTCAGGCCGGAGTGGGGTGCAGAGGCAGCAGAGGTGTCCTTCTCGCATGCTGACCAACCTACGTTTGCAAAATACCGCTGGTTTGCACCTTCTGGCTCCAAGGGTCCCGGTGTATTTGAGGCTGATTGGTAGTGGTAGCAGGAACCATCAGTGATTCAAAGACATGAGAAATAATGACTGATGCCTCCAGGGACGTTGCTGAGCTGGTCTCACATTCATGGGGCTCTGTGTTGGCAGTGATCAGGGAAGAGTTAACTTGGTCTCACACACACAACTCTTGGGTCCCTTTCAGCCCTTTTTTTCTCTAATTCATCTAGTCACTTAGACACCATCACTCCAGGATGGTCTAGCCTTCACCTACTGGAAGGCTGCCTCCTCCTTTTCTACCTGTTACCAGGTGAGCCAGGGTAGACAGGCCTGGAAATTTGCCTTACACATTTGGGGAACTTTATTCCTCAAAAATAAAAGTAAAATGCTTTGGCCTAGAAACTTCAAATATGATTTAGTACCTTGCCCATAGCAAAGAGCGTTGCCCCTGGAGAGACTGGGGCATCTTCCATTATTAACAGGATCTGCGCATGCAGTGAAGTCTGTGTGGTAGATAAATGCATCAGAAAACGCAGCTCAGGGCCTGACTCTGTAATTGTTATAATTACGCTGGGACCCTGAGTACTGTTTCAAGCACTGTTGGTCTCCCCATGTTGACTGTGCTGTTGAGACATCTGTAGCAGTGACCTCGGGGAGTCAACACAAGCAGAATTGCTGAAGACATGGCAGGAGTTTGTGCTGAGAATCCTGCTATGGGCATATATGGGGAAGTTCTGTCTTGAAAAGCGATGAGAAGTCACAATAGCAGAATGCTGCAGCAAATTATGAGGTCAGAAACTCATGGATTCAGAAACTTTGTTTGAGGTCTCTGCATATTCACAGGTCTGCTGGAGCGCTGGCCAGAGCACAGACCAAAGGCTTCAGCCCTCAGGGGTCCCTTGGGAGAGGAGGTGTCCCAGAGTCAGGTGGTCTCTTGGGCAGGTACTGAGTTAATCACAAAGCCATAGAAAAGTCTGTGTGAAGGCAGGCCACCAGGACATTTCTGCAGGGGATGCATGACCCTTCTTTCATCACACCTTGTCCAAGCTCCCTGTAAAGTCAGCTTGTGGCAGAGATACTGTACACTCCCAGGCAGTCTTGGAGCATGAAGGTTAGAGACATCTCCCAAAGACCCAGCCTACAGGATCACCCTACATCCCCTGCCCTATGGTGCCTTCCCTGGTTCTCTTACTTAGTGGTGTTTCATGCCCCCAACAGCCCTGTTACCCAAGCATTGGAGACCTGTAAGCCAGCCCACTTGCTCTCGTGATTCATCCTTGTTTTCATGTCTTCCTCCTCAGGAACCCTGTTATCTCCGCCAGTTGCTTGCCTTTCCCCTCCTGGAGAACAGTTGAGTTTCGGCATACGGGAGCAGCTCTGCCTTCCCTATCTCCCCACCTCATCCCATGGTGATGGTTCCTCCATCCCCTTCTCTCCACAGCTTCATTCCTGGCTTTATTTTCAGCTCCAACTTTTTCTTCCTCCTTCTCAGTAAAATGTTTTAACTAGCTCAAACCTTATTCTGTATGAAATCAAAGTCTGAACAGTATGCGAGGGACCAGCAAAACATGATTTAAATGGTGCCGTGCCCATTCACATCAGATTAAGTCTATAGAGCTAATTTACTGCATTTAGAAACTGGAAGGCAGAGGGCAGCTCATTAATGTCTAGGATTATTATTATTATTGTACTAAAACAGAAGATCTTTTTCATTTTCTTTCTATTCTTAGTGAATTCAAATTTGTGATACAAATAAGAAAGCCCATCCCTACCAGTCCTTACGGGTCACTATTGATTTCAGGAGGGGAAAAAAAAAGGAAGAAAACTAGCAGAACAAGAATACACCAAGAGTCTAAAACCTCACAGAGGCAACAATTTAAAGGATTTCAAAGGCTGTTTCATAAGCCTTTTGGGACTCAAATGTAGCGTATTGATTAAACTTCGGAAGCAGCTAAAAGCAGCTTCAACATGGCTAATTAATACAGTGATGCCCCGATGCCCCTTCTACTTGTTTTACCAAGCTTCAGCCTGTCAAATCAATTAATATTCACAACCCTGATGAAAGCAGAAACTCTGTTTATCATTTGATAAACTGATCAATGTATTGACTCACTCAACTTAATTAACTGACCTGTCCTGTGGGGTTGAATATGGTGTCCTGCAGATGCTTTTTTGGGGTGACACTAGACAAGCAAATTCATAAAGACCCTTGTTTTAACTCTACAATCAATACAACAGGGTTTCTGATTTGAGGCAACGGTTGATGTTCAGCCTGTGTATTTGGTTCTCTGTAGACCTTTGGTCAACAACATTTCAAGGAGAAATGTCTGTGATTATTCCCTGTTTGAATGGCGCTACCTGGGCTTGTAAGGCAACCTGATAGCATTTAAGATGTGGTCTGCTCAGTTTCAGGGACAGAACCCCCTTCGCTGGAGAAAATCCCTTTGCTTCTGACACTGAAAGCAAAATTTCACATTGGGATGTGATACTTTCTTTTGCACTTATGAACTTCCACTCACCCTATATTGCAGACCTTGACACATGGTCTCCATACATGCCTCATTTCCTCATCTGCAGAAGGAAACTAATTTTTCCACTTTTCCACCCATTCAGTGGAGCTTGTAACAGGTGCTGTTTCTCACTGTAGGTCAGTTCAGAACTGGCTTAGTGCTGCCTCAGCCGACACAACCAGGACTGCAATATAATACTGTACAATGGGGCAAAATATTCTAAAGTGGGGGGTTTGGTCTTCCAAATCTCCTTGAACTAAAGGTGACACCTGGAGTCAGGTTCCTGTCTTTTAAAGTTCCTCATCTGAACCCATTCTGAAAAAGTCATATGCCTCCATGAAGCCTTCTGGAAGGTGTTTAAGGCAGTCCTGTATTTATGTGTGCTTTATTTTACAATGAGGGAGCCAGATTTGCAGCCTTCTGGCTCATCAGAGGAGGTGATTTACTGGGCAAAGAAGTGATACAAGAAAGGACCATGCGGAGTGCATATCATCTGGATGCTGTGCTGACCAGCATGACATCAAACACAGTAGAGGGATATGTACCGGCTGTGCTATGACATGTTTTGGGGAGTCTTTGATAGCTCCCAGGGTGAATATCCAGGTTCTGGATAACTTGTGACTTTCAAAAGTAAGGCAGAGGGACATTGGTGCATGTACATGTACTTTGCTTTGGATGAGGCATCAACTTTGATTTAGAGCAAGTTTTTAGCACCCTCCAATAAACTGTCATGAGCTGTTTACTGAATTTTAATGCCTCATAAAAAAAAAAAATGGGAAGAAGAAAGGGGAAAATAGTTGAATGAAATAATTTCAGCAACATCTGCTGCCGTTCTAAGATATTTCACCAAAAGACTATGGAGATCAAATATTTGCCTCTAATTAGTGTTCTTTCCTTGTGAGCAACTCCCCTGTATGCAAAAATACATTGACACCTTCCTCGCTACCCAGAGAGCCTCCTGGGACCCACAGCTTTGCCAACACAGATAGAGAAATACACATCTCTCTTTTAAGTTATCCTTGGTGCAAATACATAGCTTTTCCAGGAAGAAAAAAAAGTTGTTGATGGCCTCTCTTCCTCCCTTCAGCAGCCCACGTTCTCTGATCCTGCACTTGGTTTTGCTCAGCTGGAATAGTTGCTCCCTTGGCCAAAGAAGCCAGCACACCCCAAATGCCGGGTGGTTGCTCTGCGGAGCACTGCTGATCCATCCTGACAGCCTGTGAGCCTCTGCTGTTTTGCTTCACTCATGACTCTTGGGGAGAGATGGTTCATATTTGCAAAGCCTTTTTCAGAAACCCAGTCTCCATGGTTGTTCCCACTGCTCTTGTGCTAAATTGTACTATACCCATGATGCATTTACTAAGAAAAAGTGGCTTAACGTGGCCCTCTGTGAATACACGTGCATGCAGATAAAGCATCCTGGGTGCCTGAGACGTTCCACAGTGATTGAACTCTTCCACCAATTAACAGTAACCTGCCTCAGGTACCAGCTGGGTGACTATTCTTTCCAAACTCCTCAAGATGCTCTGGATGCCCACAGATTTGTAAGGTCATTTTCTGGGTCTAGTGCAATACAGATCAGATTAGTTGCTTTATTATAAATCCTTTAAGACTTTGTATTAACAGAAAGGTGAGAGCTCTGGCCCAAAGGTTATGTCATTATGCTAAGGCATGCTTCTAGGTCAAGCTGGTCACGTTTCATGGACTATTTGGGTTGCTAGAAAATAAGTGTGAAAAGTTATTTGGGAATCTGCCATTTCTTCTAACATCCTCCCAGCTGACCCTGCAAGCATCCTCCAGAGAGTAGGAGTGCTTCAAAACCCAGCCCTTGGCTGCTGCTGAAGAGGATTTCTACCATGTGCTGTGCTCCAAGTGGGAGCAGGTTGGTGACATGGCAATGTCACCTTTGAGTGGCCAAATCCTGCCTCAAAACCCTAAGGAGCTCCTTGGCATGCTGGCAAAATATATAGGGTAGGCAGGTTGCTTCCAGAGAAATTGCAAGGAAATCACCCCTGTCTCTGTAGCCTAGTGTGTGGATGCACTCAGGCATGGCAAGGTTTACCTGTGAAGGGACTGGATTCTTCCTCTCCCATTCCTTGTTTTTCCTATAATGAACTCTATGGAAAGAATTAGGAAAAAAACCCCAACAAAACCAGGAAGAAGAAGATTTATTGTGCTGTATCAGAGAAGAAAAAACAAACCAGTTTTTAGCCTTTGTGAAATAAATGTGTTGCAGGAGAGAGAAGGATCACTGTTTCTTTAGCCTCTGGGTTAAGGCAATCAATTCAGATCTGATCCACGTGGAAATTTTCAGTCCATTCCCATGGACAGGGATGGCAGGGAAGAGCTCTGAAATGATCCCAACATTCTGCGGATGATTTATGAGGCATGCTGTAAAGAGCAAAGGAAACCTGGGTTGTTAGCTCTGATATTTAGAGATGATATACAACATAAAAGGGAGATTTTTGGTTTTTTTTAATGCCTTTACACAGATGCAAAACAAGTAGTATGGGCTTAAATTAAGAATAGGAAAATATTGGCTTAATAGTAGGGGAAAACTTCCTGGCAGAGACATCTGTTATGAACAGATCTCTGCTACAAATTGGCTTCCCGAAGGAAGGGTTCCAGACGCTGTTCCCTCACCCACCGAAAGCCAAACTGGCGTACATCATGCAGCAGAGGACTGCTCTGCTCCTCCAGCGGCAGATGGGTCAGCTGAGCAAGGCATCTATTGATTCCCCACATTTTCCAAGCTTTTCCTCGTAACAGGAATTACCATGGACCTATCTGCTGCCTTGCAAGAGCAGGAGGCCTGGAAGGATATAAATTCATCATCCACGGGGAAAGAGAACATGTTCCTCTCTGATTTTTCTTGCCCATCCTCAGATGGACAATGTTTTACCAATACCCGTGTGGGCTGCCACAGCAGCAGCACTGCACAAACCAGTACTATTTTGCCTGTGCTTTTTTCTTCACCTGCAATCACTACAGTTAATTCCTAAAACACGTCAATTATTTAAAAAGCACAGCAAATACAGCACGAGCCACAGCTCAGCACAGCAGAATCCCAAACCCCAGGCGTGCAAGGGGACCCTGAATCCAGGCAGCATGCAAACAGGAGTGACAGCCCCAAACCCAGGCAAACACAAAGCTGCCTTAATTACTGCTCCTGCTGCAGCCTGCTAATTTGCTGATACCAGTGTCTTCCAACACAGCCCCTGTGATCTGCTGTGTAATTGGGATACTTGCAACAAGCTGGGAGGATGAAGCCAAAAGGAGATTTTTTTATTTATTTTTTTTTTTTTTGCTTCCCGCACAGTCTCCAGTAATCTTTAATCACAGTGTCTGCAAAGGTCAAATGTATTCCTCATTAGCCTCCAGACCAGTGTCTTCATGAGAGTCTGGAGTCCTTGAGATCAAAGGGAAGAGGGAGGTATAGCATGAAGAGGGTGGAAGACACATTAGCAACCCAAAAGCTATAGGATATTCCCCCAGGAGGCTGCTGGACAGATTTATTGGCAGCATTGGTCCTTCATAGGGTGCAGGGAGCGACCTGCTGGGAAATGTCAAGCAAAATATCCCTGTGGCCAAGAGAACAACTGGGGAGGTTTACTGGGAGCCCAGATAACGCCTGGAGAAGTTAGAGTATATCCTGACATTGATGTGACAGTTCAGATGAAAAAAATGGTTTTTGCAGTGAGAAATAGCCTTTCCCAGAAGACTCAGTAAAAAAAGGTTGTTTCTCTCTGTGCACTTTAAAAATTGCCATCAACATCAGCACTGCTTAGAGGAAAACTAGCCAGTTAAAAAACCCCATGTGTTGGTACATGAGATATTTCAAAATGCATTTGAGAATTATTCCTACCAAAGATGAATTAATAATTTTACAGAAAAATTTAACATAACACGGAAAATATTTTCTTTTTTGCATTTGAAACTGTTTTCATGGAAACAGGTTCCCTTTGCAATATCCTTTCTGAATAGAGGATTCTACAGAAATTCCTTGAAACTGGTATTTGCTGAACCTTTCCTGGTGCTATCACTCCTGCAGTTTCTCTCCGTCCTTTGAGGAAGGCAATCTTTGAAGGGAGGAGGACACGCTTTCCAGCAGTGCAGGACAGCAGAGCATGAAAGTAGGATGCTATAGGGTCTGGATAACCCCACCCTGAGGCTGCAGGATGCAGAAGATGATGTTTAAGATCCCTTTTAACCTTTTTTTTTTTTTTTTCCCCATGTTCCTCTAAATATTCAGGTACCCAGACTCCTTTCCAGGAGGCCACAGATGCCTCAACTTACCGATGCCCTATCTGAAGAGCAGAAGTAAGAATACCCCTCCTCTTCTATCCCAAAATGCTGCAAAGTCAGTAAGGCTGTAGAGTAGGGTGGTCCAATCCGGTGTCTGTCCATGTGGGCAGCTGTACTGGCTAGGTTTGAAAGACCAGCAGTAAAAGCACATGCATAGCCTGCAAATATACAGCCTTACCCTCTTTGACACCAAGCAAAGAACGAGGCGTGGGCTGCAGCTGCATCACTGGAAGCTGCCCACCCAGCAGAAGAGCCATCGCCCATCGCCCTGCTACCCCACACTGGGCAGGCAGGGTTTCTCCATGTCATAGGGCTTTATCTGGACACCTGTTTCTAACTAATAAGCACAGATATTGATTCTTCGCTTGCACTTCTGTGACTTGCAAATCCCATCCATAAAAATTCCCTGAATTTTCAAATAAATCCAGGGCCCACTTTTGAGCTTGAAGCCATACATTAGTCAGACTCATTTGCCTAGGAACATGAAAGTCCCTTCCTATTTATCTCCTCATTTGAACTACATAAATAGCTCACAGCAAAAACTCCTCATCTTTCCACTATTCCAACAAATAGCAGCCTTTGAAAAAGAAAAATTAGTGGTGGGTAATTATTTTTGAGGCAGATACCAAAATGATAATTTCTTAAACAATTACTTTGAAATATTAACAATTGTTCTCTAAATTCCAATTTAATTTCTGATATGAATTATAGTTTGTCAGATCTGGGCTTCTGAAATATTTGTTCCTTGAAAAGAACATAAAAAATGCCAGTGTAACCTTTTGCCTCCTCGCCCTCCAAGCAGCGTAAAATGCCTTCACTCTTGCTTTATCAACACAAATAATTAAAACACAAGAGAATGTTGGGGATTTATACAGTTGTTTTTGGCATCTTATTCATATTTATTTGATCTGTAAGATATCATTTTAATTAAAAGCTCGCTCTCTTCCTCACCACCCTGCCCAGAGAATAAATTATTTATAATAGCCTTGCTGCCTCATGCTAGCAGATAGACACTGTTTGTGATGCTGGATGTTGGCAAGGAACTACCCACCGGGAGAGGACCTGGGATGCCAGGCACTGCCATGGGCAGAAGTCTGCCTGCCTTGCCTGCTCTCTGCCCTTGGGAAGGGTAAAACCTCTGGGGTGATAGCTGGGTCCGCCTTTTACAGAGGAACCCCTTTGGCAAGGCTTTCCACTTGAAATAAAAAGATGTTTTCTTGTGTGTGAGGGTTATATTTGTTTAAAAACATCCCTCTGTTGCTGCAGTTTGGGGCTGGAGTTGGGATTTTTCACACGCACTCCCATAAGCAGAAGGCAGCCCAGGAGGATTCCGCTTTGCCCCGACGTGCCGTTTCATGCGATGCACGCAGGACCCAGCCAGCAGCTGGGAAGTCTCATGGAAGCACAGTTACTACAAAGATTTTTCATTTAATTTTTCTATCCCTTTGCTCCCAATCATACAACCTTTACTCACTCCTCTTCAGTGGCCTTTAGATGCAGCTCAGTGCAGTGTGTTAAAGAAAAAACCACAGAACACTGGACTTTCTTTATTCCCTTTGAAGCCCAAGGCTAAATCTAGAGAAGGATTCTTCCCACTGAATTCATAGCTTATCAGAGCCAACCTGAAACACCTTAGTTTATCTGGAGTTTTCTCATTCATGGCTCGCTTGCTTTTGCACTGCATAAAGGCTAATACTCTCCTTGCAAGCACATTAGTTAGAGGTAATCATGTTCTCTAGGTTTCAGAGCAGAGTCTTCAGCACATACCAAGTGCCACGTACATCAACGTTACTGGGAAATACTGCCCTACTCCTAAATGGGCTTCTCTGGGGATCCTGAAGGTTAAAATGCAGCTCCCCATAGTAGGCCTAAAAGTTGTATTTAAGTTAAGTTATCCTTGATTAGCATTGGTATTGATAAAAAGCTGAAGATAAGCACTTGAGCTTGGTCCCCATCCTTTTCTTCTCTATGGCTGTTCTGACAGCATCTCAATGGCCACTTAATACCCTGGTCTCTATTCAGGACTCTGATCTCCATAAACAAGGTAAAAATTTCATCACAGTATAGGTCACATAATTAAATACTAGTACCTAGAATTGTTTATGAGACTCTATAGCTATGCAAAGTGAGCACTCGAAGCATTTTCGTGAGTATTTATGACTAACCACAGGATGATCAACCCAAGCCAACAGTTCAAAGCTGGGTTTTATCTAAAATTAGGCAACACACCTGTTGGTAAGAAGGCTTTTTTCTGGGTTAACATCTGTTCTTGCACCTTTGGAAGACCTGCTGTTAGGTTTTACTTTTTAACAAAGGAGTTAGAGGTTAAATGCCACCAATTTAATGCAAAGGAAGAAGCTGTTAATGTGGCTACAGGAACAGTGTGGAAGAATGTACCATTGTGTCTTTGCAATTCAAGGGCAAAGCCAAGCTGATGGCAAAGGTGGCCATGGACACATGTACCTTCCTGGCCCAGGGGCTATGGAGGTTATGGGGACCATGGGGGGTTATCAGGGTCATGGGGCACCTGTCAGGGGTTTGGGAAGTTCTTCTTACCCTGAAAAGGCAGCATTGGTTGTGACAGAGATGGCCCTTGGGTTTGGGTCACTCATGGGATCTACTGGCGGACCCTTGCACCATGCCTTGCGGCGCCAGGATGGTTACCTGCATGATGCAGCTACCTTCTTCAGAGTCCACGTGCTCCCAGTACAGAAGGTAACTGAAGAACAGGATCCTTTAAGAAAACAAAATGGAAAAAAAACCCCACCAGGGTTAAATTAATGGGGTGCTGCAAGGCAAACTTCGAACCCTAAGCAACATGAATCCCCACTGGCACCATGGGCATCCACTTCCCCTGCACAGCACTTTGTTCTTGGGCAGCAACAGCCACATCCTGGGCCAGGATCAGCAACACCCCCCCACACACACATGGATACATGTGTACACACACACACATATGTGCACAATCCTCAGCTCTCAGTGCAGGCAAAAAAGGCAGCACACTCCCCATTCTTCTCCACAGCAGCCATCCTCCCCATGGGCATCAGCCCATCTCCTCCAGGTTTGGTACTTCATCGCAGTGCCAAGCCCAGGCAGATGTCTCTCCTTGGAGAAACATCAGCAAGCAGAAGGAGACCTTCTTCCAGCTCAGTTTACATTTATTCTGTTTATTTTCCATATTTCTTCTCTTCACCCAGATCCCCTTTTTTCCCCTTTTTTCCTTTCTCATTGGCCCCAGTCTCCAGACATTTCCAAATTTTCACAAGGAAAGAAATTGCTTTCAAGTAGGAATAAAACAAACAAGGTCATTGGAAAAGATAAAAAATAATGAGTTCCCTTCTATAGGACTCCTTGCTCGTCTCTCCCTCCCCCTCCCCCCTTTCATCTCATTCCAGAAAAAGAAAAATAAATCTTTACTAATCCCCTTGGAGCCCTGCCTCCAGATCTGCCCGTGATGCATGTTGTAGCCATGCTGAAAATGGCAGTGTGGCCTCAGACTCCATGAAAATAAATTTATTGCTCATTCCCCAAAACCTCCCTCTTCCTTCTGCCCCAGACCCACCTCCCTGTGTGGGAGCATCACAGCCCACCTATCTGGGTCAGGCTCAGACCAGTCCACGGCCACTGATGGGGTGTCTTCTGGTTTATTTATCTTTTTTTAAAGTTCTAGGGATTTGGAAAGTGATGAAAGTCTCCAAGTTGGTTTTTAAATAGTTGATTAAAGAGCAGTCAGCAGAGGAGGAGGAGGCGGCTCTTGGGAAATGAAGATGATTTTGGCCAACCTGTGCTGCACCGCTCCAGCGAGGTCAGCCCGCCTCAGGGGTTGGTCACATCGCCTTCTCTGGAGGCTTACACTGCCATGGGGCACTCACCAAAAAGGTTCACCAAAAAATGTAATTTTTTTCATCAGAAAACAAATTTGTTCCTACATCCATGCAGGAAGAAAAAAAAAGTTTAAAAGTTTAAAAGTTGCTCTGCCACGTTTTAAAAAGGAATATTATTCTAGTTAATGTTCTGAAATGACATTTCAGTCTGAAATTGAATAAAACATTTCATTTGATCTAAAATTAATCGGGGTGGGGAGGAGAAAGGTTTATTTTGGTAGGAAAAAAAAAAATCAAAGGGTCTGTACTTTGCATTGATCCAAATCATATCTTATTTGAATATTTTGTGGAGGATTGGGCAGTGAGCTGAGAAGTTTTTCATTTGTCCAGCTCTAATTGGAAGCCCTGAACCGGTGAGTACTTCACATTTGCAAAATGCAAAGCATGAACAGTCCCAGTGGGAAGAGTTTGGCCCTATTTTTGCATTCACTGTACTGGCTTGCCTGCTGATTTTAAGCCTGACATGCTGGACAAGAAGCCTGGGGTGGAGGTGATCAGATCAAAGGCCATGGCATCATCTACCCCTCTTCAAGGTGCTGTAGGGACTCCTCCTCCTCATCAGATTTCCTAAAAAAAAAATCAGGATGTCCACTTTAATTGCTAGTGCCACATCATGTTTTACCTCAAATGGTGTGCTAGCATTAGCAACAGAGCTTGGAAACACCTTTGGCTGAAATATCTGGTCCAATCTAGCTCAGGGGTCTTGGGGTTATCTTCAGATGTGCTGATCCCCTGGAAAGACGAGATGGTAGGACATCCGCAGCTCTGGATTGATGCTGTGAGTGCTGGTTTCATGAAATATATATTTTAAGTAAAATAGGATAAAAAAAGACACTCACTGCAGGTTTCAGCCTTCCCCAGCTCAGATTTGCTAGAGCAGTCATGGTGGCACCTGTGCTAAGGTAGTGCATTTCTGTACGAAGGCAGGCAGATCTATGGCAGCCTCTGTGGCTCAGTTCCTGTTTTGTCAATAGTGCCAGACAAGTGGACTGCCAGGTCAGTCAGCCATTCAGCTAACAGCAAAACTAGGCTTAGATACATCAGAAACTGGCCCTGGGTTGGATGAACCAGCCAAGCTAGGACCATCTTGAGTTCAGTTTTGATGGCTGGCCATCTCCAAAGGAGACCTCCTGCCCCGTAGGACCAGCTGCATGTCACATCTCTTATCTGAGCCAATTCAAATAGCAAAGGACCTTCAGATGCTCTTTTTTCCTCCCTGATGCCCCCATTTCCAACTTCAACATACGCTCTGCAGCATCAGCCTGCTCAGGGGCTGGGGAAGGCAGGTTGTCACCTGCAGGGGCATCCAGCCCCAGGCAGCTCTGCCCATATTCCTGCCTGCAGCCCTGCCCAGATGAGATCATGCTCAGCCCCAGGGGCCGCCTGTCTCCCTGAGCTGCCAGGCTGGCATGGAGGGCCTGTTTCTGCTGCGAGCTGAACAACATCCTTAGCAGGCTGCTGACATGGCCCGTGCCGAAAACCAATGACGGAGTCCAGAGCTGATGAAATCAAAAATCTTCAAATGAAAATTGCTCTGAAGAGCACTACAGAGAGAGGGAAGGTAGAGGAAAGGGGGAGAGGGAGCAGAGAGAGGAGCTACACAGCTGTTTGCATTCATGTCCTTTAAAGCTCCCATTATGTTTTTTAATTAAAACCTTTTTTTTAGGAAGCTGCAGGGATTTACTGCTCCTTGTCCTTGACGGAGGTGAGGTGTGCATAGAGAATCCGAAGGCTGGTGGAGGGACGTGGGAGGCAGCGCTGTGGTGCCGAGCCCCCCCAGGAGAATACAACCTGCCCCAGCCTTACGTGCAGAAAGAAAGTATCAGCCCAACACAGATCCTGACTGAGACCCTTAGGGCAGAAATAGCTCCTAACCCCTGTGCTTATGCCTTGCTTACCTAAATGTGTCGCTCTCTATCAGCCCCATGGCTTAAGGCTGTGACTGGTGGGTGAGCAGCCTGACTACATCTGCTTGTGGAAGCATAGTTCTGCATAAAACTAATTCCTTCTCGTGGTAAAACGTGCCTTGAAACCCTTGCCTACAAAGAAACGCTGTGCTTTAATCCCAGCCGGCCTGATTTTTCTGCGTATTTGTAAAATAAATGATCTTTCTGTGCTTAGCCAAAGCAGCTATTAATGTTTTCACACCAGAAGAGACACGTATTGCAATTTCAGTACCTGCTAGTGATGAATAATGAACACAATAAAAAAAAATAATACCAGCATTTGTTTATAGGACATCAGTAATGAGAAGGTAGGGTGATGATCAACAGTTTGATCTGTGCTTGGATTCAAACCCTAAAAAAAGCTTATTGGTGAGATGGACACCTTATGACAGTCCCCCACCATTCCTCCAGCTGTAGTGCCCGATGAAGGCGAGGGGATCTGATCGTGATAAGTGGGTAAATGATAGCAGCGAGAAAAGCAGCGCTCCGCTCCACGCTGGGGCTTTGCACAATATCATGGTTCATTATAAAGGAACGCAAATACCCTGGCAGAATCCTAACCTAATGAAAGTCTTATTTTCCAGAGTAACAGTTCATTACTGGACTTGCTGTGCAGTCTAAACCCCTAAGGTGGAAAAAAAAACTATGCAGGGCTGCTGAATGCGTAGCAAAATCCTGGTAGGCTTGGACATTTGCAATTCTGCTACATCTCTCTTTGCAGGAGGGAAGACGCTGCTTGCTCTGAATCAAAGGGTGGTTTTAGGACTCTAAGGGGTTTTTTTGGGACTGTATGAGTGTTTTAGGATACAGATGCTGTCGCTACATGGTGGCAGGTGAAATGCAAGCACCTCTGCTCATCCTGGTTCTCACCCAGGGACAGGTGACCTTTGGGATGTTTGTATGCAGATAGATGTCTGGCACAGGACATCTGACCAGCAGCTTGAATGATGAACTAAAACACGTTTACAAATGTGGCGGGATGAGCTGGGAGAGCCATGGAGCCCCAAGCACCTGAGCTCACTAAACCTTTTGCTCCTCAAAGGAATCTCAGCTTTGTAGGCTGCCCTCAAGGCAATGCCTGGGAGCAGGACGTGGGCTGTGATTACAGGGGAGACTTTCCAAAGCCACATAGGCAATAAAAAGGGAGGATAGGCCTCCCCCCCCAGCATATAGAGTCATGGCCCTCCCACTCCCCAGTACAGCCACCACAGACTGTGGGTCATGGATGACTGGCCAGGAGCCTGCAGAGACATTTCTGGTAAAACAAAGCTTCTCATCCTTGCTTCCAGCTGTAAAACATGGCAAAATATTGTAATCCGTACCCTTTACTCCCCTCATCTGTTCACAGATAGAGACAAAAAATAGTAAGAAAGCTGAGACCTTCTCCTCTGCATGGGCTGTCTGGAATCCCTGACTTGTAAGATGCATCTCCCAATGAAGTGATGTTTTCATCCTGGTCCAGCCAAGGACAAGCAATGTAGTAGGAGCAGAGCATGAGTCCAGCAAAAAACAATGGTTGCTTCCATATCCAGCCCACCTCTAGGCTCTGCAACCCCGTGTTAATCCAGGTGACTCAAGAGCAGCTATAAACACCTTCATACTCTCCTTCAAAAAAGAAGAAAGAAAAACCAAAAACAGGCAGTGGTGAAAATCAACAGTAACTGATCAGGCAAATGATCAGAAATAATACTTTCCTATTTTCTACTCCAGCCTTATGCAGGGGAATTTGACCTCCACTTTGGTGGTGCAATAGTTAGGTTTTTTCAGCCCACTCATACATCTGTCATGAGTCTGTTTGCCTACATTATTTGGGGACATACGAGACAAAGTCTCACTGACTTTTGGTAAGACTACAGCTCTTCCACCAAAAACATAAGGAAGGTTCCTTACTCACCCAGGTCTGCAATGCCGGGCAGGGCAACTCCTGGCAAGCACCAATGATCTGGACATTGACTCTGAAGACAAGGAGGGACATTAGAAAATGCAGTCACACCGTCAGCCAGAAAGCAGAAGTTACACGCTGTTTCTTCACTCCACTTTACAACCACCACCCATCTTCTTCAAATGCATCAGCTATTTCTGACAGCTAGGGCTGTTTAAAAAATGAAGACTCACTGTCATAAATTTTGTGAAATTACAGTTATTTGTGCTTTTTCCAGGAGGGAATAGGGCTTGTCTCTGCTAAAGGCACCAACTAAAAGTCACGTATTTAGGCTAACAGTTGTCCATGCTCTCTCAATTGTCAAAAGGATATAAAAAAAACCCAGAGAGCTACTGAACTCATCCATCACGGACACCCCTTTGGGACAGGACAAATCACCTGCTGGAAGAAACTTGCTTCAGCATGAACTACAGAGAGAGCTAAAATGAGCATGCACCTACTTTTCATAAGATTGGTGAAGTGAGAGGAATCCCAGCCCATATGTTTAAACACATTTGTTCTTCCTTCTTGACGTCCCTTGCAATTATTAGTAGCGCCTCCTCCCAGGTTCCGTATTCAGAATATTATTGAATATGTCCATCACTGCAATGGGGAGTTTTGCTGTAAATTGTAACAAGGAAGAAGTGCTCCTGTGTGAACCAGCATAGCCTCTGAGTCCTGCTCGCCCTTCCCCAGCACACTGGCATTTTGTCTTTTTTACACCTTCCACCCCAAAGTCAGTCTCTGTAGGCTAAGCCTAAATGAAATGCAGTAATCCCCTTCTCCACAGCAGCAGTCTGAGGTGACAAAGACATCCATGAACACATATTTACTGATATTACTATTAAACCAGCCCATCTTTCCTAGTCCTATCTGACTATAACTGGGATCATTCTCAATCACAGATGTCAGTGACAGCTCTCAGCAGAGCTCAAGAGAGCAAGGAAACAAAAATTAAATCACTCCTGGCTTGCACTGAACAAGCTGAGGATGACACAGCGATGGAAGAGAAACATCATAGAATCGTTCTGGTTGGAAAAAACCTGTAAGATTATCAAGTTCAAACATTAACCCAGCACTGCCAAGTTCACCACTACACCATGTCCCTCAGTACCACATCTACATGTCTTTTAAACACCTCCAGGGATGGGGACTCTACCACTTCCCTGGGCAGCAATGCCCACACAGGTCCAGAGAGGAACAAAACACTCAGGATCTAGGTAGGGAAGTACTTGCTGGAGCTGTGAGATTCTTGATGCTATCTCTAGGCAGTTGGGAAGAGCTGCTCAACACACAGAGGTCAAGATGGTATCTGGCAGTTTTTTAATCCTCAAAAGCCAAAGCATACCATGTAAAAATAAAAAGCCAATGGTCTCATCTCAACCACTGTAGGCTTGAGGGGTGAACACAAGCGATGCTTCTGCTTCAGTTTTCCCTGGTACAAAATAGGACTAACAGCATCAAGCCATCTTCAGAAATCATGTAGTGTTCTTTGGAGAAAAGGGAACCTAATACTGGTTGGTCTATTTATAGTATATGCAGGTAATAGCAAGCTAATATGATTCATTAACACACAAACACTGCTCATTAGTGTATTTTCACTTTTCGTTCACAAGGCCCATATTTCTATTTTACACATAATCTGTTTTATTAAGTAGTTACTTAATAGAAAAGAGTATTATCTTCCATGCAGTTTTTTTTTTTATAAAGCCCCTTTGAATTTAATTAGGCCCCAAAAGGTTCAAGGAAGTTTGGGTACATATTTAAACTTCGGAAAACTCACTTGCAACTCCACCTCCAAAGTATTTAAGTTTTACTGATTCCCTGCTATATGCTCCACATTCTTCTTCCATGTGACATCAGACAATACAATTATTCTGGTTTTCAACACTGCAGATATCCTGGGAAAGTAAAGGGCTTTTGTAATACCTCCCAATGGGTAAAACCCAAGGACCAGCCTCTGCAAGGGGCTCTGCCCACCTTTGGAAAATGACAACATCAATGTTCCATCCCTGGAAAATGAGAACAACTGAGCAGGACTTTTAAAGTCCTTCCCAGCTGATTTTCCATGCTGAAATGGGAAAGCTCCCAGGCGATGAATTCTCCCCCTGAACCCAGTTCTCCTTGCTGTTGGGATGCTGAGGCTGAACCCCAGGACTGCAGCAGCAGTTGAGGTCAACTTCAGCCAAGTTTGAATCAGCACTGAAGAAGAGGATGAACTAGAGCTCATTATTCAGTGCATCTTGCCTGGCACTCCCAGCATGAGCCAGGGCATTTCAAAACCACCGGGGAGAGGTCAGCCTGGGACTGGCCGCACACAGGACCCCATATCCTCATCTAGTCTCAGCTCACAGACTTTCCATGGCAACACCGCCACGAGACCACATTTCTGCTAGCAGGGTTTGCTAGAGAAAACATCCCAGACATGAGCAGTGGTGAACCTGCAAGGCCTCCTCCCTGCCCGCTGGGATGCCCCTCCAGTCCAGGACCTGGATCTTCAGCAGTGGTCCCAGTGGTTATCCCTCCCAGAGGCAAACATCCTCAAGCTCTCTGATGCTATAGAGATGTAACCCTATGCAACAGGGCAACACACATTTCAAAGCCAAGCAGCTGCCACACATAGGGCACTTGCCTTCCGACCCACGGTCTGTTTTCTAGCTGTCAAGCTTTCCTCCCGTGGGCAGGATTTGCATTCCTCTGCAGCTTTGCCATCCCTTTCCTGCTGCTAAAACTTCCCATCCCTGCCAAGTAGAGGATTTTTGAGCTGCCATTCCTCCTCATTACCATAAAACAGTTAGCTACGTATTGTTTTAGTTTATATAGAAATTGCAATTTCATCTGTAGCTTTAAACAAATGGGAAAATGTTCTAAAACATGGTCTTTTATTGAATTAAATATTAACATAAATACAGAGCCAAATGCAGCACTGGATTATTAATTTTAATATTTAATCCAACAAGAAACCTTATGGTTGTTTTAGGGTGGTTTATTTTGTTTAATCCAATTCATTTCCTGTCAGCACTAAAATTAAGTTTTCTTAATGAAGGAATGTGATCAGGAAAATGTACTCTTGTGGTACAGAATATCAGGGGCTGGTGAGTGAGAGCATACAAATAATAAAAAGAGAAAGCAACAGCAATAACGATACCCCTGTGTTGGCATGGACAAGAATAAAAGGAATGTAATTAATACGATGCACAGCTCAGCTGAATACAAGCTGGAGTAGATTAAAGAAAGCAGGTGACCCTTAAGTGTTTATCATTCAAAGTGAAAACAGCGCAGATGGCTAACTTTGAGTAAAACGTTTTTAAGCACAAGCTCTCCTACCAGGCAGTAACAGAAATGTTTAAGGAGACCCCCTCAGCCCAGGGCCGTGTCCTCCAGCTGCTGTGGCTGTCCTCACCTCAGCACTGCACCACGAGCCAGAAGGCATCGGGCTTAGCGGGGATGTCAGCAGAGGTGTGTGCACCAGCTGCAGAGATGTCCTTTAAGACAACACTCCTCCTTCCAGCTAGGTCTGGCACAGCCCTGAGCTGTCGGGTCCAACAGCCCCATGCCTTTGAGGGATGCCTGCTGCCTGCTCTGGAGGAGGGGGACTGGGAGTCCTGGCAAAGGCAACTGGTTGGCCTTATTCATGGGAAGGGTAGCACAGCATTTCTGTCTCTGAATTTGTCCCGGGTCTGGTGTTTCTCTGCCACCTTGATGGCTGCTTCTTCCCAGTCGAGCTGCAAAGGACAAGGTGGGACAGGCTGCATGTCTGGATTTTAGCAATGACATTTTAAATTGGAGGAAGGTGGAAAAGCAACTCTGACAGAAAAAATGCATTGGGAAAAGTATTTTACAGCATCTGCAGCTAGAATAAACCAGTCTAGCACTTTTTTATTTACACCAGCTGGGGATCTGGCCCAGAAGTCTTAGAGGAGTCCCCATTCCCCAAACGGAGCAGCATCCTTTCTTCTGCTTGCTTTATTTTTTTTCCATCCAGGCTTTAGACATACTCTGTTCTCTTCCCTGATAACACAATAACCTGGGGGCAGTTGCATTTCCATAAGACACATTGTGGTGGACAGAAAAAGCCACCATTTCTGATATGTGATCTGTCTCTTGGGCTTTCTTAGGCTTCTTGGACAATTTTTGCTTCTCACAGTAACTGTGTGGTGGAAGGCGAAGTCATTTTGGAAAGTTGCTCTGTCATATGAGCTGGGGATGCAGAGAGAGAAAGAGATGGGGAACTGCTAAGAATGACAGAGGAGGACAAGAGGCAGTCAAGAGTGGAGGAGGAAACCAAACAAAAGACACCAGGATGGAGGCAGGGGACAGCAAAGCTTCATTGGGATTCAGAGGCATCCAAGTGAAGGAGCAGACAACGGCTGACCATGGATGCTGAATACCAACAAGTTTCTCCGAGTGCTGGGCAGCTACCTCCAATTATTTTCATGCAGCACCATCCAGCTGGAACCAGGTTGGGAAGAGCAGTGCCTGGGGGTGGCCTTTGGAGACCCACTGTTGCCTTTCCCCATATGCAAGCTTCTCCAGGAGAGCCCAAACCGCACTTGCAAGTAACAATTAAATATTACAAATAGTCCCCCATCTCTGCATGTGCTCTACAATAGCAAGCCCCTTAAAACTCCCAGGACCCCCAAGCATCCAGCACACATCAAGTCACAGACATTGGCACTGAGGAAGAGGGAGAAACCATGCAAAGGACTGCCAGGTAGATTGGGTCAGCAGGTTTAAGGTGGCACAACCCCATTAGGATTAACTCTGATTGACCAGCTGAAGGTCTGCCCACATGTCTCACCTTCCCAGCAAGCCAGTGAAGAGCCTGGAAAGGCTGATCAGCTTGTGATAGTAAGGCACGGGTATTTTTCTCCCTAGGTTGATGCCAAGCAGAGCTGTGCATCCGCTCAGCAGGCAGGGAGAGGAAAGATAGCCCATCCATGCCAACACATCCTTATGTTTCATTGTTTAAGCTCTTAAGCTCCTATTTGAGTTTGAGCTGTAAAACATTGAACTGATTAGGAAAAAAAAAAAAAAAAAAAAAAAGCCTACTTAATCCAGAGAGGAGGGCTGGAGGAATGTTTCAACCAGTCATGTCTTTCCTT
>WUAM01000431.1:123703286-123721415 GCA_024336885.1 Actenoides hombroni | reverse complement strand
TGCATCCGCTCAGCAGGCAGGGAGAGGAAAGAAATCCCATCCATCCCAACACATCCTTATTTTTCATTGTTTAAGCTCTTAAGCTCCTATTTGAGTTTGAGCTGTAAAACATTGAACTGATTAGGAAAAAAACAACAAAAAAAAAAGCCTCCTTAATCCAGAGAGGAGGGCTAGATGAATGTTTCAACCAGTCATGTCTTTCCTGCATGGAGACAGCTTTCTCTATCAACTCTGCCATTTCCCAGGGGAAAGGGAAGGGGACCTGCCCTTTCCTACAACAGGAAAGCCAAAGCTGGGTTCTGCCAGGTGCCATGAATATCCTGCCATGTGCCAGTGGCAAAAAGGGCAGAAAAGTCAGGAAGAAATGTGTGTAACTGCTTCTTGCTAGAGAGAGACCTGCAGTTCAGTCCTTCAACAATATTGTAGCATTTGTAACCTGTCACTACAGAGCCAGCAAAACACACTGACTTCTAACATCTGCCTGTTGTGGGGCTGGAGATGAAAGAGTGCCAATACAAAGCCTGCCTTGGAAAGAGTGACGTGATGATTATTGCTATATAATCACACATAATGATGGCACCAGAGAGCACTGGGGACATAGTGAATCAATTTATCACCAGCCCCTCCTGGTTCTACAGAAAGCAACAAAGACAAATGTCCCTAAATGCCAAGGCAAGTCAACAATGAGCGTGTTCTCATCTTAGTCACAAACTGGACACCTGCATTAATGACAGTGTCTCTCGCCCCACTCTTGGATCTCACAATGTGGAGGAAAATAACAGTTAGGGGCTGCTAGGCCTGTCCTTATTTATAAGGTTTCATTTTTCCCTTTTCATGCATAAGCTGTTGCTTACCATGGTGCCCAACCAAGCCCTGGGGTGATGAGCATGTGAGCAGCTCATGCCCACACTCATCAGTCTGGCCCAAACCAGCCCTGTGGTTCTGTGCTCTCCTGGCATAGAAAAGTGTGAAAAATATGGCAATCATAGGTAGAAAAACAAGTCTGTGAAAGGGTGCAACTGCTTGGAGGACAGCTGGGGGAATGGTGGCAGCACTGTAGCTGTTTAAAGCTGGAGAAAGCTTGGGAAGAAAAAGGGACCCAATTTTGCATGGCAGAATGGATTGGCCCTGGACTGAGCATCATTAAATGCTTAGCACTATGGAAAGAGCTGACAAAGAAAGGTGGGAGCATCTTCCACACAAAGCCAAGAAGAGCCTGGGCACCCGAGCTGTTGGTGCACAGGGCAGCGTGGGTTTGGTACAAGACCAGGATCTGTGCCTGGGAAGGAATAGAGCTGGGACAATAAAACTTACACAAGTTTTTAAGCAGATTAACCCAGATGTGAGCTCCATGCGGATACAGCCACACTGCTCCTGTGCTCACACAGCTACATGGGGCTGAGAGGAATCCCAGCAACTCAACCGAAGGTATCTTCTAGATCTCCAACACTCCACCTTGTTCAGCATAGGCAGCTCAGAAGGATGAATTTGTGACTAACTGTGCCTGGCGTCTTGGCAGATCCCAGGCAACCTTGTGGAACAGAGGGAATCTGCAAAACAATAAGAAGTATGAGCAGATGAGGGATGGTCAGAGGGCATTTCTGTTGTAAAATGATGATTTATTTGTTTTGCACCTGGTTACAAATGCTAATAAAACATGTTTTCAGCAGCATTTTTCACTCTCCTATTTTTTTCCAGGCAGAATAAAAAAAAATGGTGATAAAGATTCTCTACTTCATCAGACACTTCCCTGTCCTTTTCATTGCAAAAAGCCACATATGAGACCTTTTTGTTGAGATCCAGAAGTGACTTGAACAAGACTGCTGCTTGAGAGGCTAAGATAACCACACCACGACCACACTTCCTACTCGGCAGTAACAGGGAAAAAAAAAGGCAACAGGGGACAGAAAATACTGGTAACCTGATGATGCCACAGAGATTTCTTGAGGGGTGATGTGTACAAGAAATCAGTGACTGTCACAGGAGCAAGGGAGCTCTGGCACAGATTTACCACAGAGCATCCCTTGAGAGGCACTTGCATGGGCCACTGGGACACAGCAGAGGAGTGAATCCCACTAACCATGCCAACTCCCAGTAAAAGCCAAAGCTGCTCCAGCAGCTGCTCCACCCCTCCCACTGAGTGCTACAGACACACGCCCGCACCGGGGCCATGTGTCACACACAGTTTGTAGGAGTTATGGTCTGGCAGAGGGATAACACTGCAGGGGTGTGGGAGGGAACCGAGGCTCGACGCTTAGGCCAAGATGAAATGAAAATAGCTATAACAACCCTTCACATATATATATATATATATGCTATTTAACCTTCTTATAGATATTACCCTCTCCATATGCATTTTATTTACATTCAGATAATCCTTAAGGCAGTAAATTCCTGCTGGGTATGTCCTTACCCTTCTCTTACTTTCTTACAGACTCTCTGCCTGTCATCTCTGTCTGTAGCTATTTCTTGTACTGCTTTTGGCTTTTACCTGTCCCATTTCACAGAGACGGAGAGAAGCCCTACCAGTGAGGCCCTGGGAAATGTGTACCTGGGAGGGAGTGAGCCCACAGGCTCTGCATGCTTGAAAACTGGTGCACGGGAGTGAGAGGGTTAAGCCGCTGCACGAAGGCTGGCTTTAGCCTTGCCAGTCTCTCCAGAGCTCAGATGCCCAAGCTGCAGGTCTCCCTCCTTAGCAGGGCAGGGAACAATTTGCAAAGCCAGCTCAGGTCCATCAGGGATGGATTCTGCCTGCCCCAGGGCGCTGTCAAGGCTGAGCCGTCAGACCGAACACTGCAGATGCACAGCACTAATGATGTGGCAGCAAGAACCTTGAGGCTCCCTGTCTTCCTCACACCCCTTTGTGGACAATAAATCGGGGTCAATGTTGTGCACAGGCAGAGCAGCAGGCATGGGGGGGGTGGTACAGGGGGAAAAGGAGTTGCCTCCTCCCTACCCTGTTCTTCGCAGCATCCTAGCAGGATGCTTCTCCTGCAGGGTCCCAAGGAGAACAGGTTAGGCATTTCTGAAGGCCTACTTTTCTGCATCCTCACCCCTTCCCTCCAGCAGCTTTGTTGCCCACCATCGCAAGCACTGGGATGCTCTCTAACAGCACAGTTCTCTCTAGGCATGCACTTTCCTAGGACAAACTTAGAATCATAGAACCATGGAAGGGACCTTTAAAGGTCATCTAGGCCAACACCACTGCAGTGAGCAGGGACATCTGCAACTAGATCAGATTGTTCAGAGCCCTATCCCAACCTTGAATGTCTCTCCAGGGATGGTGCTTCTACCACCTCCCTGGGCAACTTGTGCCAGTGTTTCACCACTGTCATTGTAAAAAAAATCTTACGTATATTTAGCCTAAATCAACCCTCCTTTAGTTTAAAACCATCACCCCTTGTCCCGTTACAACAGGCCCTGCTAAAAAGATTGTCCCCATCTTTCTTATAGGCCCCCTTTAAGTACTGAAAGAGGCCATTATAAGTTCTCCCTTGAGATTCCTCTTCTCCAGGCTGAACAGCCCCAACTCTCTCAGCCTGTCCTCAGAGGAGAGGTGTTCCAGCCCTCTGATTATTTTTGTGGCCCCCACCCTCTCTTGACCTGATCAAACAGATTCATGTACTCCTTGTGCTGAGGACTCCAGAGCTGGATAAAGTACTCCAGGTGAGGTCTCACCAGAGTGGAGTAGAGCAGCAGAATCACCTCCCTCAACCTGCTGGCCACTCTTCTTTAGATGCAGCCCAGGATATGGCTGGCCTTCTGGGCTGCAAGCACACATTCCTCTGCTCTAGAAAGCTGGTACCAATCACTCCCCTCCTCAAGCCTCATTTTCTTCTTCCTTCAACATAAATCAGTGATGGGTTTGGAAAACTGAGTGCAAGCAGTGGCCTCCAGTCTGCGTCACTGAACAGTGTGCAAAGCAAGCTTAAGGCTCTATCTATTTCTCTTTTTTCCTCTATATGGGGATGAGGCTGCTGAGGCTGCTGAGATTGCTTTGTAAATGGTCACAGAAGTAGGAATCGCCAGCCAAAAAGTTTTGCCCCTAAAATGCCCATGCAGTTCCAGGACACCCCTTTTTCCCTTCTCTTTTCATGGGTGCTATTAGCATGGCCACTCTGAGGCTGCAAAGATGCCATTTACCACGAGAGGACACCATCCTACCTCCAACTTCCTCGCACACAACGGCTGGGTAAAAATATCCATAATAATATCACAGGGACCAACTGGAACACACACGTCGAGAGGAGAGCAAGAAAGAAACAATATGTTTATCATCCTGCTATATCCAGCAAGAACGCTGCCCTGTCATTTATTTATGCAGCAAGTACCCCTTTAAATATACAAATCGCAGGAACATTAGGCTGTAATAGGCAGACAAGGGATTAGTCTGAATATACTTCATTTGGTGATTTGTGAGTGCCTGCGCGTGAGAGGGTACGTACGTGCGCGAGCGCGCGCGTGTGTGTGTGTGTGTGTTGGTTGACTTTAAAATGGAATAAACCACATTTAGCAGCTAGGTAGCTATGGAAACATAACCAAAATTGTTCTACCACCTTTCTGCTGCACTGCTTTCTGCAGCCCTGCAAATACTGTCAAGGGAGGACTGAATATTGTTTCTTATAAATAATAGAATGTAAAGAGCTACAGAAAGAATCATTAAATTAGGATCTTGAAGTGGGGCTAGTTCAGGAAAAAAAAATGCCCAGTAGCTGTAATATTAGTTTCTGATGACTTAGCAATGATAAGGGACTTAATTTTATTCTTTTATCTATATTTTTTGCAATTTACAGAAAGATGCAGGCTGAAGAAATATACGTGTTTTGGTGCATGTACTTGTGGGGAGGCAAGTGTGTGTGTATACGTGTATAAATATATACACACAAACACACTCCAAACAAACAGAAATTTATCAACAGCATTTTGGTGTTTAAAAAGCAAAGGACTTCACCTGCTACCTAGGTTTTTCTGCACACTGCAGCCACGACCAGAAGCAATTACAGCTCTGCAGCTCTACTCTGCCCCAGCTGGGCTCCCCAGTTTCTCTCCCAACCTACGGATTTGCCAGTAATCCGGCCCATGGCCTTCCCAAAGCACTGCCAATCTTGTTGAGGTATTTAGAGGCTGAGAAGACTGGTTATATATCACAGCTGGTTTTAAAGAGCCTTTAAAACTGGGAATTAAATTCTGACCTACCTGACTCAACCAGAAAACGCTCAGTTGTTTTCACTGGGGCCAGGATTTAATCCTCAGATGCACAGAGATTTTCCAGGGACAAGCAGTCAGGGGGAGTCCATTTATATCTTTTAGGGCTGAAGTTTGTCACCTGGTGCAGCCCAAGTGACAGCAAGATATACAAATGGCACTTCTCTGCTACTTGGCTTGCAACCTTCCTGAGCAGGAGAGTCTGACTGGGAATGATCAGAACAAGGACAGTGGACAATGTGAGGCTTGTGGTCCTTGCAGCAGGGATCTAATTAGGTGTGCCACATCTTACCCGTGTTCCTCCATTGATCTATTTTTTGGGTACTGCACAGTTAGCATTCCCAATTGTCAAATACAGCTAGCCAAGACTGGAGTGTCTATACAGCATCAGCCCTAGCCAGGGCAGAGGTCCATCCAGCTCCACATCCACATCCTCCAAGCCACCCATGACTTTCTTCCTCTCGTTTGCTCCTTCAGTCCTCTTCAGCTGAGTGTCTCCTGCTCACTTGAGGTCCTGCTAATATGATAGGTACTCTGCAGCTTCCTTTCACAACTTTCCTTGTGCCTGAGACATGGACACCAAAACTATCCCCAGTATCCAAGCATCAGAGGGTACACACCATGGATGTATCCAGTAGCATAACAACAGGCTTTGTTTAATCTTCCATTTCTTTCTCTGTATTGCCTTTGCGCTCAGTGCTGACATTTCCAGAAATGGCCTGCAATGCCTCTACAATCTCCTTCCAGAGAGATAATAGCTCATTTAGACCATGCTGCTGTACAGGTAGAGCTACTGTTCATTTTTCTCCATGGGCAGTTCCACACAACGTATCTCCTCTGCCATGTACCGATGACGCAGCCATCGGTACGCTCCAACACTTATGCTCTCCTTTGCAGTCAGCTTTTGTTGTCGCTGTCCTGAATAATGTTGCATCCTCGCAGATTCTGTTTGTTTCCCTTTCCAGATCGTTTGTGGATAGGACAGCACAAGTCCCACCACAGGTCTCTGGAGGACTTCACGTGTAATCCCTGCCCACAGTGCAAAGGGATTGCTTTTTCTCACACCAGTGGAGAAGGCTGTTGGCTCATAACAACGGCACCTCCACTCCTATCCCATGGCCACTATGTTTTTGAAAGATTTTTTGAGAACCCAGAAAAGCCACTCAGTGCTCAAAATATACTGAGCTAATACAAATACTGCTTTATGCCAGAACCATAAGCAATCAACAGTCTATGATTCTATGATTCTATGATAAAGCAAATACCTTTGGCAAGCTTCAAAGTTACTGCTGCTGATTAGCAACAACAGAGGCCTTCAGAGACAGCTGTGCTGCTCCAGCTCCTCTGCCATTATCACGCCAGCCTGGTGAGACAGCCCAATTAGGGATGAGGCCCTGCCCTTCTTCAGATATTGGATTCGCCAGGCACGGAAGCAGCAATGCCAACTTCTTCATCCTGCCTGATGGAGGGAGAGCTGCCCAGTCACACTGCAACCCTGGACTGTCATTCTGGATTCAGAGATTGGGAGTAGGTCACTTTCCCGCCCAACATGTTGTTGCTTTAACAATCAGGATGGAAAAACAAAAGCCTTTACTGTCTATTGTTAAACTTTACTGTCTAATGTTTTAATAAACAGTCAAGTTCTTCCTCCGATCATTAAATCAGCAGTAAAGCAGGATGGAGACTGGTTTATGAGATTCTATCTGCATCACTAACATACAAATGTGAGGTCTTGGCAGCTGAAACCAGCTACTCCCAGTTGTGTGGCTTCCTGCCCACTTCAAGTGCTGGATCTGCTTCTGGTTTGGAAGAAGTGCAGCTCATCCCACCTCATGGGAGATGGGCAGAGAGTGAGACCTCTCAAGGGCCCTCCTCACCTTATCCTTCACTGAGGGATTTTTATTTCAAACAAAGGATTCTACATCAGTGGAAAGAAGATAGTGCAGATACGATGTTCTGCCCCCAAGAAGGATTAGGAAATCCTCCTGGAGATGGTAAATGGGGCACATCTTCTCAGAACTGTTTAGGTCAGACCAGCTGAGCAGTGGTATTTACTCCTATGTCTTTGGCAGTTGAACAGAAGCATTTAAATGGCATTAGCTGACTGCTTTCAGTGGTCAGAGGCACACTTTACAAATAGCCCACAGCTCCAGTTGTACCCACAGTGTCACAGAGGCCAGAGGTTCATTCATCAGGAGTCTCAGAGGAGCTGGAATGATTTACTAGACAGGAAATAAACCTCCTACAGATAAGGGCTTAAAAATAGAAATAATTAAACCCACAGGTTTTGGGATGAGAGGAACAGGGTATATTACCACTTAGCTGGGTGCAACCCCATGATCACCCTAGAGCAGCAGATGCTGGCTCCACGGTCTGCATCACCAAAGCTGCAGCACTGCTCAGCGGGCTTGAGTGCCACAAAATCAGACAATGTCTAAAGAAACCAAAACCCTTTGTTATCTCTGGGATTATTTATGTTTGCTTGAAACCATTAACACCCTTTAATCTTTGTTTTTCCAGGAAACCCCAGCGTCCAGCCTAGCAGCTGTGGGCCGTGTGGACCCAAGTGCAAGCAGACATGGTGGTCCATCACGTACACTCCATACAGGACTAACTCCTAAACACCTTCCAGAAAGCTCATCTGCCACTTTTACTCTGAAATTAATAATGATCATCCTACCACCCATCCCCAAAGTAATTTTTAATAGCTCACAGTTGTTGCATCAACTTTGATTAGTAGCAGTGAGGTTTTATCTCCTCGGAGGTGGCTCTGCTGGCAATAGATACCCGATTTCCTGCTTACCACCATTTGTGGGCTGTTCCAACCGTTTGTCCAGTCATAAAATTATTAGCACATTATCCCTGGGCAATGACTTGTAATTTGCTCTTTTTATTACTGAATAAACAGTTTGGAAGCCAACCCCCCAGAGTGAGAATAGAAACTAACTCACTACTTACACATACATAACGGATGCCGCAAAGAGAGATGGTGCAGGAACAAAGAAAAGCCATAGACAAAAGAAAGGAGAGGAGATTATTTGTAAGATTATTTTTGTAATGAAATGAAAATGTGGTCGAGGACATTTTCAGGGGAACGAGGGGAAAGAGATAAAGTCTCAAGAAGTCCTTCAGGAGAGGGCTGCTGGAATAAATTTCCCTGATAACTGCTCCACCAGGACACACCCTGGTTTTCCATACCTCAGTCACAAATGTCAATACTCGCAAGTGAACATACCTAGATGCCTAGAGAGCTTTGGGAAAGAAAAATACAGCAGTTAGCTGACACAGTATAGCTATAGTCATTCCAACTATATTATAGCTATATATTTCCAGCTATAGCTAGGAGAAGAGCCTTTGATGGGGGAAGGAGATTGCTCTAAATGATAAAGAAATGCAGTTTGCAGAGAGTGAAAACTGGTCCTAAATCTAAGTCTAATTGAATTATAAATAGCCTGGATGTTTTCTTTCCATTCACAAGCTTGTTAAACCTCCAAATATATGTATATATAACCTTACATTTTCTATACATTTCTATTCAACTTTCTGTTTCAACGTGACATTTTCTATTTCAAAGTTGACCTATTTTGAGGAATAAGAAAATGAGCTGAATTCCCCCAAATCAAAATGCTTCATTCTGGGTTGAATAAAATATTGTGAGGGTTTCATTTGTTGTTTTTTTGCTTATTTGTTTGGAGTTTTTTTAGTCCAAAGAAGTATACTCCTCACTGGGAGCTACCAGAACAGATTTTACTCATTACTGTGAAACCCAGTTCAGCCATGGAACAGGAAAAAAAAACCCTCTCCACAATTTGCACAGCAATGATTGCCAACCTACTTTCACATTTCAAATTAAGCTATCTCATCTATCCCATGGATTTGGGATATAGGAATTTGAACTGTAACTAGGGATTGATAAATTGAGCAATGGGTTTTGTCTATAACACAGGTTTCTTGGGGCAATACCTCCCACAGAAGAACTGATCCTAGCCTACTTTGTCCTATTGGACATGGATTTCTCTGGAAACCCATCAATGTAGTTTGCTGGCAGCTTTGGAAATAAAAGTGAGTGAAGATTTTGTGTTGCATGCCAGTCTGGCAGGCCAGTCTCTGGATGAATTCACTCACAGTCAAATGGTAGCTTTTAGGAGTCATTCTTCAAATATCTTGAACAATTCCCCTGCCAGTATTTGATGAAAGAGATTTTTAATTGACACAAGATACCTTACAGGAACTAGCATTGGTGGGAGAGAAAATAAAAATCTCACAATGGTCCTGAAAGCCGAAGTTATATATTGGAGCATCCGTGCAAGACTGCACATTTCAGTTTGTTGTTCTTAGGGACATTTGTTAATAAGGATGACTTACTCTTTCCAAACAGCACCAGTGCTTTTGGTACATGAGAGATTGCCTTTGACAGATTTGGGAAAGGCTGTCTCACTGGAAGGCCTGGGCAAGATGGCACAGCAGGAGGTTTTCTTTCTGATGCTTTTTTTTCCTGAGCTACCCCAGTCCCATTCTCCTACTCTGCAACAATGTTGGGCTGGAGAAAAAAAGAAAAAAAAAATCCATTTGGATTAGTATTTGCACATCTCAGAGCCTTTGCTCCAGGCTGCCTGGAGGCTGTTGGACAACTCTGCACCATCACCAGGTTTCCTTGACAATGCCTACAAGATTTGCTTTCTAAAGCCAGACTCTGAAGCACAGATCTGCTCTGCACACCAGCCCCTGCAAACCAGTCCTCATTTGAAGAGTCAGTTGCCAGAGTATGTGATGGACTGAGATCTGTATAGCTTTCTGATAGCATAGCAAGGAGCTCAACTTTCCAAAACTTTTCACAAAAGGTTGTGTTGGGACTGCTCGGTGCAATCAGTGCATGAGCTGTTAATGTGGAACTCATGATTGCTTGCAGCAATCACGGGGTATGAAAACGCAGCAGGATTCAAAGGAAGATCAGCCACTCACACAAGGTAACAAGGACATCTTAAAATGAGCAGCTATTGAATTGGGATTGGAAGCTAATTTATCCCAAGGGAAGGTTATTTGTTAACTGTCTCTTGAAGAGTTTCTGATAGAGCTGAAGGAAGGGTGACAATTCCTCTTCACAACCCCACCCCCCAAGGATTATTCATCCTTCTCTGGAATGAAAACTAATGTTTCTTGAAGGAGGGGGACAGAGACGACAGACAGTAGCACAGACACTTCAGGTTCAAATCCCTCTTGCCTGAGTGAGACAGACGTTCTCCAGCTCTAGGGACCAGGACTGACACCTCTGTGTTTGGGACATTTCAGAATATTCCCCTCAGCTTTCTGCCACTCCAGATAGGCATCAGCTTCTCAAGGATGCTATGCCATATCTGTAGCTACTGTATAGATGGCCAGTACCTGTCACTGGTACCAACCACAATGGTTAAGTTCCTCCATTCCTATCCCAAAATGTCTTTAGCCAAATAATGGCCATTTGAGAGACAGAAAATGCCTTTATTCAGGCAGAGATGCTTCTTCTGACTCCACTACCACTCATACCTTTTTTTTTTGATATGCAGCTGTAACACTGAAAACTTGCCAGCCCCTTGGTTGGCCAATTCCCAAAGTCAGAAACATCCCAAATACATCAGTCCTTATTTCTTATCCTTATATTTCTTGCAGTATTTTCTAGTCCTTCTCTTAATACCTCTGTGAGCCCATTAGCCTGAGATGCACCCTGGCCCTGCTCACCTTCAGGCACTTCAATGAACAGTGTGTTTCCACATGGACACCATTTCTTGAGAAGAGTTGTCTCTTTTAAGCCACACAGAGGCCTGAAGACATGGCAGAACGGGTCAAATGTAGTAAGTCCCCTAAAAGATCAAGGACATCAGGTTGAGATGGAGAGGTTCAATTTCAACAGCCAGTTCTGGGTGGCTGCAAAAAGTCAGAAGTCTGTGATTGAGAAGCAGAATTATTTCCTCCTAGGAAGTCCAGTGGGTCATGCTTCTCAACCAAACTACCAGCCCATTCAGACGCAGGCAGAGGTAAGCATTCATTTTAATCAATCCCCAAACATGCACCCTACAGGATGGAGACAGTCTAACCCCTTAAAACCTAAGGTGAGTGGACCACAGCCCTGCAGAAGGGAGGATGCCCTACACAGACTATGCATCCTGGCATCGCTGCAGGAGGCATCCAATCCCAGGGCTCTGCTTCAGAGACAGCAAATGACTCTGAACACGAGCAAAGGCAAAAATGAGGCTCAGAGCAGTAAAATAAATCAGTGACAGAATCTCAAAAAGAGACAAATGAAGTTGAAATTCGTCCTTGTTTATTTCAATATTTGGAATGTTTTCGAGGTGATTTATGCCCTCGCTTCAATGCGTTTCTCTCTCTTTGTCTCTCTCTCTCCCCTCCCCTTTTTTTTTTCTTTAAAGCAGGAAAAAAAAAATATTTGGGAGTTAATTGGATTTCCAGGCTTCGCAGCCAGACACTGTAATTGATCTCTGAAGAGATGGATTTGTCGGTTAGCTGGGCATGAATTTGACAACAGGAGAGAGAAGGAAAGAAAAATTTTCCCTGCACACACAGCAAAAGGGGGTTGTGCCGGCAGACCCAGCAACCCACAGCAAAGTTCCCTCTTTTCCCTGACCATGTTCCAGACTTCCAAGTTGATTAGGAATTGTTACTTTGGGCTCCTTCAAGTACAGTGGCCAGGAGATCTGAGCTGACTAGGACAATCCTTTTGTTTAAAGTTAACATCTCAGAGGAAATTTTTTGGCTTCTATTTTGTCCCAGCTTTTTGAAGCTTTTTGAAGAAAAACATCTGTTTGCCTTCCATGCATGATATGGGATACTCCTTGCCTTCCCATTCCCTCCTCTTTTTTTGTCCTTCCTTAAAAATCCTTTATCTCCAAAGCATGGACACCTCAAGCAAGACCCCTTGTAACTGCAGTTCCTGCCACCTCACACATCCCCCCCAAATTAGCATTGCTCTTCACCCTAGCCCAACATTCATCCCAAAACTTCTGTCACTCACCACTACTCTCCCAAAAAGGCAGATGTCATCTTAAATCTTCTTGAGTTTCTTGTAACATCAGACTGGTTCACAGTGTGAAGTGAAAAAGAGGCATTGAGTTGGGACTCTACTCCCCATACCCATTTGGCCCAAGCAGTTTCCAAGAGACAAGTTTACGCTATGAGGCAGGAGACTAGTCAGCAGCACAACAAACCTTGATCATGCAGCAGAGGTTTCTCCTCTGTTGGATGTAACAAAGAAATGTATATTCTGTTCTCAGCTTAGCTATTACAAGAGGCCTGATCCTGCTGTTCTGGAAAGAGCTATACTGGAGGATGCTGTGCCTGAAGGTACCTCACTAAAACCTGTCACAGTCGCCTGATCTCTGCTGTCCAGCTCCACAGCAGATGGCAAAGAGCCGTTCCTGACAGACTGCAGTGTGCTCCAGCAGCACCCACGGGGAATCCAGGCTCCACAGATCTCTGCAGGTAAGCGCAAGTGGAAATTTAGTGCAAAATGCACATAGTAAATTTCCTAGAGTCATCCTTGTGGTTTAGCATTATCTATCTCCAGAGTAGATGAGAAAGGCATTTCTGAAAGTGTGGCCACGCAGTGCAGCAACTGGTTTCCTGGGCAGAAGATCCTTCTCCCATCACAAGAGGTGCACCCATCCTTGCATCACTGCACAGTCAAGCCACAAGCTACCGAAAGACTGTGGTCAGTACCACATCCCAGGGGAAAACCTCTCTGCAAAATTCATCTCTTCAGCACAAGACTCTTCTTGGCTCATTTCACTTTCTGCTGCACATTTATCCAAAATACCAGTCTAGTGGTCCACTGATAGGGGTCACAAGGAGCCAGGAAAAATCAGCAGCCTTTCTAAGACAGACTCCCTTTTCCTCTTGTGGGTAACTCAAAGGAAAGTATCACATTCCCATACACCTGCAACCTGTCCAGGAGATGAGGAATTGCAGTCCTTTCATCTGTTAGAGGCCTGTCTGTAAAAGCCAAGTGCAACCTGAGCCTATGCTAGTGATGCTGTGTTCATGTTTTGCTGTTCAGAAGCAACCCTATAATTGACCCAGCATTTCTGTGCTGCTGACACCACCCTGGCACAGCCCTGCAGAAGGAAACACGAGGTTTGCACAATGCATAATTAAACTATGGAGCTAACTTCCACGGGAAGTTGTCGTGGCCAAGAATTTGTGACATTTCAGAGAGGAAGCAAGGCATGTACGCGGATAACAAGAATAGCCAGAGTTACGACAGCTAAATACCAACATCCCTGCTGAAAGTGATATTAATATTGCAGGCAGCCTCCAACTATTGGAGATGACGAGCAGATCTAACATGGGGCAAATCTGCCTTCTGTTGCACCTCCCTTTGCAACACCCACTTCTGGCCGCCCCTTGGAAAGGATGTGGAGTTACGTGGAGCTCATCCAGTTTCTGCAGTTCTCCTCTTCTAGTCTTTTTCCAAAAGCCTGCATCAAAAATATTACGTAGTCTTATTTTGCCGTTGTTTGCACTGGATATAAAGCTCTGTGTAATGGGTGATTTCTGGAATTGCAAAGCAAGTTTATAGGCATGAACACTGTTCTGTGCAGGTGTAAGTTATCACTCACTCCCGAGCATTACAGCTACTACAGACTGTGACAAGGAAGCAGCTCACAAATGGTCACGCGAAGGAAAACATCTGTTACAAACTAGCAGGTACACAGATCATCTGCAAATCGCACAGCTTGTGCCTGATTTTCCCTTGCTTTGTTTAGCAACTTGCAGTGCCGCGACGCGGGAGGTAGCTGCTCAAAGAAGCAGCCTCCGCGACACAGGGCTGGAGACGATGGAGGCAAGGCAAAAATCAGGCACAGCACCCCCTTGACCCTGTAGATGTGGGTCATGCCACGGGCATTATTTAACTCGAGACCACTCCAGAAAGTCAGGTTATACTTCACAGCAGGCATAGTGCCCCATCCCCTGCAGAGCCAGCCTCTCCTGCCCCAGAGCTACCTGGTTTTGCCTTTGCACAGGCTCCTTGGGCTGGCAGCACACAGATTTGCCGTTTGCCTCCACCTCGCGCACAAAAGATTTCCTGATCTCGGCTAGACCTTTACATCTGCTTTGTGTTACAGGGCTTAGATCAGGAAACAGAATCCTTCTGTTTCCAGACAGGATCTCTGCTTGATCTCTGGCCAGACTTGGGATGCAACCACAGTTCCCAACACCTCATGTGATGGCTGGAAAGAAGGATCTTCCTGCATCTCTCCTGATCACCCGCCTGGGTAAAAGGACTCAAACATTGCAGACACAGACCACAGCACTGGCTGCGTCCAAAATCTCTCTGCCTGATCAGGATTCAGGCCTCTGAAGTCCTTCTCAGCCTTGCATAAACTCTGCTCCCATCCACCAGGGAGACAAGGGAACAATTTTGCTTTGTTTTGGTTTTTTTTTTCCTCTTTAAAAATGATTTAACAATATTTACATGCTCTTTACTCCTTGAGCAAAGCAAAGGAGGCAGGAGGAGGGGACCTCATACTGCCAATGCCTGCTTTGAGCTCCTGCTCCCGTCAGCTCTCTGTCAGACACATAACATCTTTGGCATGTGATTTATCGTGTCAAGAGGAGTTCACCACTTCTGGCACTGAGCAACAAGACTTATTAAGTCCTGGACACACACCTTAGCAATCGATGGGAATTTCAGCTGCGACTTCATCGAGAAAGAGATCAAACCTTTTAAAATCCCATTCCTCAAACACAGTGGTCTCGCATGTTGCAGAAGCCCCATGTAAACACTGGGGCTTCATGAGCATCTGCATGTGCTTCAAGTGGGCCAAGGGTCACTGTACAGAGTCTGGTGAGACTGCATGTGAAGCACTGTGCAATTCTTGTCACCCAAAATTGGGGTCAGGGATGGTGAGCTCAGGCTGGAACTGGCTCAGAGGAATACTATCCAGACCATCAGAGCAAAGGTGGCCTTTTTACAAAAGTCAGCTGCTAGGAAAGTCTGACTTGTTAGTCTAAGAAAATGAAGGTGAAGAGGTGATAAAATTGTTCTCTCTCCATGTATCAGGAGGTTTAACATGAAGGAAGAGAAAGTGCTATTTAAGGTGAAAGGACAACATCAGCAAAAGGTCATAAACCACTCGTGAATAAATTTAGGTGAGAAACTAGAATAAGTCTTCTTGCTGTCCAAACAATTAGGGGGAAAGCTAATGCAATATGAAGGGGTTTTTCAGACTGGGAGAGGGACGAGGTACCTCACTGGCTGCAGTAGCAAAGAGTGGAACTTGATGGCTCAGAGGTCCTGCCCCAACCCTGTTTTGGTTGTTAAAGCAGCATTACTGCAGTCGTGCAGACTAAGGATGCCAGAGAGGCGAGGTGTGCTGGGAGAGACAATACACTTGTGCATGGTCAGCTGATTTAATTGGGAAAAAAACATGACAAGTTTGAGGTTTGGGTCTGACACAGAGCAGTAAAAAACAAACAAAAAAAAAATATAAATCAAAATGCGTTAATGCACAGAAACCAGCTGCCCAGCCACCGAGCACCAGGGGAAGAAAGGACAAAGCACAAGCAAAAGCTCTCTGCTGACAAACCAGCTCTGGCTGTCCCGTAGCAGCCCACATGGAAATCCATATAGAAAATCATTAAACAATTACAACTTCCATCGGAAGAAGATCATCCTTTGAAGACATTTCCCCAGAAACCTCCATCCGCAGCTTTCAAACAACCCCCTACCTCATAAGAGTAATTGCCAGGAGTAAATGCTTTGTAGATCAGCAAACACTAAAGCAGAAGGAGCTCAACGCAAAATAAGCCCTGGCAACTCCACAAGCTCTGCCTTCGTGCAAAGTCATGGGCCCCATACCAGGTCATACTGAAATACCACTGCACCAAGCACCCCATGGAGATGTCACCAGCCAAGCATCAACCTTTGCAAGCCCCAGTGACCTCCAGGGAAACCGTCTGTTTCCAGCAGAGAAAGGTTGGGGTTTTTTTAATAACATAATGACTCTGTGCCAGTTCAGTGATTTGCCAGAGATCCACCTGAAAAAAAATTAACCAGCCAAAAAAGTAAAGTCTAATACACTGGCTGATTTAACACACAATATTATCACTCTCTACAGACAGAAGCCTCTCTTATTTTGAAGGTGCTTAAGCAGCTGATTTCAGTTAGGTCTAAATACTTCTCAAAAATCTGGCCCTTCATGCAGAACCAAGATAATCTTTGAAGACACAGCAACTCAACCGGCTTTGCTAAATCAATCTCCCTGTTATTTTATTCAGCGTAAAAAAAGTTCCCAGGGATCACGTTTCTACCAGAACTTGTTAACAATTTATAACTATCACTTTAATCATTAAAAACAAACAATGGGAAAGGGAAAAAATCATTAAATTAATCCCTGATCTGGAATCCCAGAAGAGAAAATGAATTATTTTTCAAGACTCAAGAATTAGGGGCCAACCTTCCAGATCATGTAAAAACACGAATAGCAAGTGTATGCATAGGCTGCCAGACAGCATCTGAGGCTGCTGGAGGATGGGAGGAGGGTTTGCATTGCTTTGAAGCTCTTTGCTGTCATTCTCCATGGAGCCTGGCAACCACATTGTGATAGAGAGCGCCAACATTCAAGGCAGGATGAGTCTTTTAAGCTTTCAGAGTTACTTCCAAAGGAGCATGGGCTGAGTCGAGCATTGCAGTTAAGTGTGCTGGAGCTGTAGTGTGATTAGTTCAGCCTGGCAAGGAGAGCCAAGCCCTGAAAAAACACCATGAGGACCACAACCTGCCACCCCTGGGCTTCTGGGAAAGGCACATTCCTGTTTCCTAGGGAGTTCTGGCTGCTCTGCCTTACTGTGTTCCTATTAAAATTGGCATCCCTCCCACCCATTCGTGTTTCTGACAGTCGAGTGGGCTCCTGGTCCCTGATCAAACTCATAAATTAAGGCAGCAAGGCCTGCAGGAAACATTAGGAGCTTTTATTAGACCAGCTGATAGAGACAGAAACAAGGAGATGTCTTGGATGCAAATGCTGCTCTTGTCTCACGATACTCCAAGCCCACACACTTGTCAGGTTTGGGTTGGAATTTTATTTTTTTTATTTTGTTTTGGTTTTTTTTCTATTTGGACTAATAAAGGTATTAACTATCCTATAAAAGCCATAGTTCACCACAATTACAAACCTACCACCACTAAAAATAAATGCCTGTGTTAAACAGAGAACAAATAGCACAGGGGCAGGAGGGGGAAGTGTCTCTCAGTGTGGTACAGGCAAAGGTTGCAGCAGGCCTGGCAATAGGATCCCAACCTCAACCCCAGCCCAGGGGCTTGCCAAACATATGCACTTCATGCCCTGAATGTAATTGAGCAATTGAAGGTGATGGTGGGAATGGACGGACTAAAGTATGACTGCTGGAGGGAGAAAATGTGCTTCCCAGCTAACTGCAGGTGTGCACCACATTGGACCGAGATCACGTATGGCAAGACCTGGAAAATTCAGGATTTTTTCCCCCTTGGCTGAAGGAAGCTCCTTCGTCAGAGCAGCCTGCACACGCTGAGCCGGCTGGTCCACCCAACAGAGGGCACTGACAGACTGACCAGGCACCAACCCCTCCCGCCCCTCCCCACCGGCACCGCTCTCCCCTCCCCTCCGCACCAGTAATGACCTTCCCACTATCGAGCTCTCCATCACAGCCCTGGCAGGGATTGCCACGTCCCCACCCAGCACAAATCAATGGGGGCGTCACCGCCGTGGGGCGAGGACGGGAAGGGAAGGGAAGGGAAGGTCGCAGTGCCGTGCCAACCCAGCTTCCTCCGGTGCTGCCGCGAGGGGAAGGGGCGGCCGCGGGGAACGCTGGTGGAAAAACCTGGGGTGGGCTTTTGGGGGGAAGGGGGCTTTCACTTTTCAGGCAGTTAACTGTAATTACCCTGGTTTCTGAGAT
>WUAM01000431.1:123646924-123702874 GCA_024336885.1 Actenoides hombroni | reverse complement strand
CTGAGCCGGAAGCCTGGGGGCCACCGCAGCCCCCCCCGAGACCGGGCAACTTTGCCCGGGCACCCCCCCCTTACACCCTGGCTGCCTTTGGGGGGGGGGGGGGGTGGGGTGGGAAAGGTGGTTTTGTTTGGGTTTTTTTCCCAGAGGAATTAAATTCTGCAGGCTACTTGATAGAGCGCACCAACAAAGCGTGCTAGGTGTTTGGAAACAAGGCAGCTGCTGACAGATCACAATATTCCTTCCTCTCAGAGGAGGAGCTCCCGGGCCTCTGCTCCGCTGCCCTTTTGTTGATGCTTGAGTGGTTCCCATAATTAGGACCGCGCTTTATCCCAAATTGCTGTGCCAGGGGCTCATCCAGGGACGCGGAGGAACCCAGACAGTTCAAAAGCTGGAGTCAATGGGAAGCTGGATCTCCACAGAGGCTCGTGGCTCATCCTTTGCTTGGCTCCCGTCTGCAAGCTTTGCTCAGCCTCCAGCTCCATGGCCAGGCCGCCGCTCTGAGATGCATGGCTGAAGCATGAACGAAGGAAGGGAGAACTGGGAAGTAGGGCTGAGCTCTTCGTGTAACTATGGAGCGTGCAATGAGGCCACCAAGGAGGACTTGAAGCTGTTGGCTGCTAATTCTGGAGTGTCTTTTCTATCCACTATTGTACAATAACACCAGACTAGACTCATGCATACACCTAAAGCTGGCAGAGCTATGCTGGCTAAGCTCAGCAGAAGACACCCCCAATGTCATCCCAAAGTGCCTTCCCTCATGTCATTCCTCTCCTGTGGCAAGTCCTGTCACATGAGAAAAACTTCAAGAAGGTATGGGTGACCTTAACAGAGCCTACGCCCCAACCAAAACATGCCATGTCACACAGAGAGGAACATCCTGGGAAGACAACAACACCTAATGTCTTCAAAAGCTGTAAGTGACACTCAAATATCTCCTTAACATTTACAGAAAGCAGGAACGTGCCACCATCTCCAAACCATCACATTCATTACACAAAATACCGCTTCATTCATTCTGCCATAGCTGAGGTGGACAAGGGACTCCCAGAAACATGCAGAGCACCCTGTAAGATGCTCTCTGTAAAAGAGATGATCAAAAAAAAGACCACAGTTGTGCCTTTCATCAGAAATACAGCTTCTCTCAGGAGTCCTGCAAATGGGCTTCTCCAGAGCAGATTCCTGCCCTGTGCTGTGGGTAATTAGCAGGCGTTTCTGAAGAATGAGAGACAACTTCTAGCAGCATTGAGCCCCACTTTAGTTAAAACTCCGATACTACTTAGAGTATGAATCAATCCCACTGTCTCTCCTCTCCACATATCTAGTCACTCATAGGATGCTAAGAACAAGTCTGGAGAGCCCATTAAAAGCCACTCAACTGGAAAATAGTTTCTGGCCTGATTCTAGCACTGGGGTCTTAGTAGGGGAGAGAAATCTGGCAGCAAGAGTGTCTGCAGGGAGGAAGAGGCAGAGCTGTTAACTGCTTCACCAATCTAATGTATAGCACTCTCCAAGAGTAATTAATAATTAATATTCGTAGCCTGCTTAAATCTGTTGACTCTGTAAACCACAGCCTCTCACTTAAAGGACTCTGCATGCTGAGACAAACTGAAGAACATCCCCCACAGAGAGACTCAACATAAACAAGAGCAACAGCAACACCCAGATACTCAGCTTTAGTTTTTATCCCTCTTCTTCTCTTGCCCTCTTTATCTTGTTGAATTAAGCATAATTCCTTACCAGTGTCTCTGACCAGAGGTGGATGAAGAGTCCAGAACGCTGGGATCTGGGTCTCTGGTCACTGCAACAATACTACCACTGCTTTAGTGGGAGCAGTATGATCCTGGGTTGGCACAGGACACAGAAGTCACCGAGCCCAGCCTCCTTCAGAGGGTCTGCTCAGATGTTCCCAGGCACGGGCCATGTGCTGCATGCCAGAGGCAAGCAGGACAGAAGTGGACAATCTTTAGGACAGACAAATGCTGCCAATAAACAGTAGTCTTGTCTTCTTTCAAGCACTACGGGTTATCAACCAAGGTAGACTATAAAATTTATAGATAGAGTTGTACGATTCAGGAGTCAGACTTACTGCATCAGAGATCAATTACAGTTTTCTGAAGAGTGAAATGCATTTTTAGAGCATTGCAGCTCATCTTGTTGAAGTCCTGAACCTACCACAGCTCATACTGTTGCCCTCTTTTGCAGTGGCCAAGCAGTGAAGAACTTTTTGCGAAGGATGAAGCTCTGCACGCTTCCCTCAGCAACAGATGACCATATGAATCTGATGATAAACTGGTCAACAGCCCTCCCTTATTCTTTCAGTCTAAACATTCAAGTACAACTTCCTACGTCCCCTTCACTAGCACCCAGACTCACTCTTCAGGACCTTGGGACAACTGGTCGAGGGATCAGGAGCATATGTAGTGTTCTCTATCCTTCCAGTTGCAGGGAACAATGAGGGAAGAAAAAGGAAGACCCATCAGATAAACGCCTGTCTCTGAGCCTGGTGTCACCAGAAGGACTTTGGGTGCTTTGATTATGGGCTGATTTACAAACACCAGGCCTGCTGGTGATAGACGTGGTATACCTGTCTCAAGGATTTTTGCCCAGGAGCTGTCAGGGCTCATCCAAAGAGCTTTAAGCTAGATTTGAAGGTGGGAAGGGATAAAACCAGGTTCACTAGGGATAAGCCTGGAGATGGCACATCAGTGTTTGAGGGATGGTGAGCTAGCATGGTGGGCTCCCCAGTGGAGACAGGGGACAGAGTGTCATGTAATAGCAAAGACAGAAGGGATACTGTTGGGCTAGAAATCACAGAAGCACCTGGGAATAGTCAGGTATAAACTGAGCTGTCTCCCCCCAAAAAGGTGATGGGATCAGTAGCCCAACTGAAGTGCATCTACATCAATGCACACAGCATGGGCAACAAACAGGAGGAGCTGGAAGCCACTGTACAGCAGGAAAACCATGATATAGTTGCCATCACAGAAACATGGTGGGATGATTTGCACAGCCAGAGTGCTGCGTTGGATGAATAAAAACCCTTCAGAAGGGATGGCCCAGGAATGAGAGGTGGTGGAGTGGCTCTGTGTGTTAGAGGGTTCTTTGATTGTCTTGAGCATAATGATGGTGATGATAGGGTTGAGTGACTATGGATAAAAATTAGGGGAAAGGCCAACAAGGCTGATACCATGGTGGGAGTCCATTATAGACCACCCAACCAAGATCAAGAACAGACAAAATATTCTATAAGCAGCTGGGAGAAGTCTCACAATCACTACCACTTGTTCTCGTGGGGGGCCTCAACTTACCAGATGTCTGCTGGAAATACAATATAACAGAGAGGAAACAGCCTAGGAGGTTCCTGGAGTATGTGGAAGATAACATCCTGACACAGCTAGTGATGGAGCCAACTAGGGAAAGCTCCTTCCTAGACCTGTTGTTCATGAACAGAGAAGGACTTTTGGGTGATGTGAAGGTTGGAGGCATTCTTGGGCATAGTGATCATGAAATGGTAGAGTTTTCAGTCACGAAGAAGTAAGGAGGGGAGTCATTAGAACTGCCGCTTTGGACTTCTGGAGAGCAGGCTCCAACCTGTTAAGGAGACTGATTGACAAAGTCCCTTGGGAGGCAGTCCTGAGGGGCAAAGGAGTCCAGGGAGGCTGGACATTCTTCACAACAGAAATCTTTAAGGTGCAGGAGCAGGCCATACCAGTCTGATGTAAGATGAGCCAGTGGGACCAGCCTTGCTGAACAGAGAGCTTTGTCTGGAACTCAGGAAGAACAGGAAAGTCTATAGCCTATGGAAGAAGGAGCAGGCACCTCAGGAAGACGGCAAAGATTCTCTGAGGTTGTGCAAGGAGAAAATGAGGAAGTCCAAAGCCCAACTAGAACTCAGCCTGGCCACTGCCACAGAAGACAAAAAAAAAAAAAAGTTTCTCTAAATACATTAACAAAAGGAGGACTAAGGAGAATCTCCATCCACCATTGAATGCATGGGGAAATATAGTGACCAAGGATGAGGAAAAGGCTGAGGTACTTAACTCCTTCTTTACCTCAGTCTTTAGTAGTAAGATCTGTTGGTACCCAGCCCCCTGAGCTGCAAGACAGGAACGAGGAGCACAATGAAGCTCCCATAATCCAAGAGGAAATGGTCAGCAAGCTGCTGCACCATTTAGACACACACAAGTCTATGCGGCTGGATGGGATCCACCCAAGGGTACTGAGGGATCTAGTGCAAGTGCTCACCAAGCCACTTTCCATCATTTACCAGCATTCCTGGCTAACTAGGTAGGTCCCAGTGGACTGGAGGTTAGCAAATGTGACACCCATCTACAAGAAGGGCCAGAAGCAGGATCTGGGGAGCTACAGGCCTGTCAGGCTGACTTCAGTGTGGGGGAAGGTTATAGAGCAAATTATCTTGAGTACCATCATGCAGCACAAACAGGACAACCAGGTGATCCAGCCCAGTCAGCATGGGTTTGTGAAAGGCAGGTCCTGCTTGACCAACCTGATCTCCCTCTATGACAGGGTGACCCACTTAGTGGATGAGGGAGATGCTGTGGATGTTGCCTATGTAGACTTTGGTAAAACTTTTAACACTATTTCCCACAGCATGCTCCTGGAGAAACTGCCTTGGACAGGCATATGCTCTGCTGGGTAAATACTGTCTGGACAGCTGGGCCCAGAGAGTGGTGGTGAATGGAGATCTTAAAGGTTTCTTCCAACCAAAACGATTCTGTGATTCTAAACCCTGCACCACAGTGAGAGATCACAACTATGCCAGGTAAATGCACAGAGCTGAATGGTTTAAAGTCAACACAGGCATCCAGTCTGACTCACAGAGATGCAGCATTGCAAGCTGTCAATATAAACCTGCCCCTCTGTGAGCACACTACTCAAGGTCCACTTCTCAAGTGACCTCTAGGTACCAATGAACCAAAGTGGCCCCAAAGCAATATTATAAAGCCAGGGCAATAGTAAGGTCTTTCTCAGAAGAAAAGACTGCTCAGGTCCACGTGAAAAAGCACACTTTTGGTCACAAAACTCCATTTTGCTTCCTTCACTCCAACCAATCCTTCCTTCTATGATGCAGTCCATAATCCATTAAGCCCTCATTCAAAGGTGCAGATGAAATTCAGTTTCCCTCTTTGACCCATCTCCCAACACTGTCACCATCTTAATCTAAATTTTAACTACCAAAAGATGCCTGATGTCTAGGCACCATGGTCATGGTATCTGTGGGATTGGGATCATATGAGTTAATAACATAGGGCTGTGTATCACTAGCATGCTGAAATCAAGCTATGAGGCTTGGTAACCCACTTTAGGTTGCACACATTGTAATGTGGATATGTGGAACAGGGCAGGACAGGTTTTCTTGATGGGAGCCACAATTCCTGAGGAACAAGATATTCTCCTCTGTATGTCACAAACCAGAAGGATTCGAAGGTCTGGACCAAGAATTAGGCACCTTTGTGAACCTGGCCTATGGGATCACCCAGTGTGTCCTAATTTTGTCTCCGTAGCATCTCTGGGGATGAGCTGACTTCCACAGAAATTGCAGATCATCTTTTCTTTTGACTTAAGACTGGAAGAAGACCCTTAATAACTTATAAATCATGTTGTGGTAATTCAATATACACACAGATGACTTGTTTTGTAGCAGATGTGGGTCATTCATTATATGTGTATATTACCACTTCTGCTGTATTCCAGGTTTGGTAGAACACAGAAAATTCCTTTTTCATTATAAGGAACATTATTCTATCATCTGCATTATGAGTTGTATTTTATCATAGTTACAATTTAATCTGGTGATAGTCTTCTAAGATACAGGAAACAGTTTAACTCAGTAATTCACATTTTATACCTTGTTTCCCATGTAAAGCCTAAATTCTGTTTAGTTACTTTAATCAGTATTCAACAAATACAATCCCATTGAAATTTATTTTTCTTTGCAAAATGTAATGGAAAAAGGCCTGCTTGCTAGCATTCAGATGTGAGCACACCTAAAAATACCTAATATCAGGAAACAATTATATATCTTCCCTTGAATTAATAATTTGCATTGAGAAAGGAGGAAAATACGCCCATAAATACTTTTTGCCTAGCTTCCTATAAAAAACAAGGACAACCAATATAATTCCGCAGTTACAAAGTACTGAGGATGTGGTTGTCCTGCAAAGATGTTAAGTCGATTTTAAACACTGAGAAACCAAACCCTGGGGGAATGAACTGTGGGAGAATGCGGCAATTTTTGCACCACATTGAAAAAGATCAATATTGTTGGAAAAAACAAACAAACAAACAAAAAACCAAACAACAAACAAACAAATCCCCAAAACCCCCCAGCAAAACCAACACAAAAAAAAATCTCACTTGTTACTTGCCTCTGTGTTTCTGCATATTGTCTTTACACTCCAAGCCAATAAGACCTTCCCTCTGGAGTCTCGTGTGAGATAGACAGTTAACAGTTCTGGTTCCCCAAGATTTCAAAACCTGAAGGAAAATTAAGAAATACTTTTTTTTTTTATTTCCTTTTTAAAAAAATGAGAAAAACAATCATGTGGATTTGAATGAAACCTATTACGCAAACAAAATGCTTCATTTGGTCACCAAGCATCTGTAAACAATTTGGTAAGATTTCAAGAAAAATATATGGGAGAGTTGAAATACAAAGTTCAACGTTTTCATTAGGACTGAAACAGAAGGAATCGAGGTAAAACAGGATTTGGGGGGATGGTGGTGAATGATTTCCCTCCTATACCCTCTGAAATGAGGGAAATCTTAATGAATTTCCAAACATTTAACGGTTGTCAGATTGTGGGAGGGAGGCCACAGAAACTCTTATTTTTTCAAATACCCTTATTGAAAATCATAACCTACCCAACTTGTCTTTGCTTCTCAAGGGGGAGCTAGTGGGTCCAGAATCTCTACTGGGGCTTTGAACTGCTGATGAGAAGGTGTCACTGCACAGGCAATGGTACTGCATGTTGCTGGACACACCTTAGAGGAGCTTAATTCCAGCCTTTTTCCCTTCATCCTCTCATTGTGAGAGCAAAAGCATCTCTTCAGGACCAAGCAACATGGACTTAAAGGGAGATGTGTGAAGACTGTACTGTCAGGAACAGATCTAAGACAAACCAAACACAGAAGGAACACGAGTAAATGGCTGCTTTTTCTCTAATTTTCACTGACGTTGCCATTAGCGGCTTCCCTGAGCTCACTGCTGCTAATCTTGACACCCACCAGCGCTCCCTCAAACCAATTCTTCTCCACATAATCTCCATTCCTCCTTTGCCCCCTTAGGTTCAGCCCTACTGAGAACAACAATATCCCCCTGTAAGAAAGACAGAGCAAGCAAGGCTGGAGAGCACAAGTCTCCTCCTGAAAGCAGTCCCACAGTCGGCAACTCTGGACAACAACATCCATTTTGCTAATGACTGGAATAATGATGGCATTCTTGTTAGTAACTGTGGAGATAACAAGGCAAACACTAGTCATAATTATTGTAAAATGTGCAGAAGGCAATTTAGAATAATAAATGTTTCGAATGCAGAGAGCACGCACACACACACACAAAAGAGCCCGTCGTTAGCTGGATCTCTCTGCCTGTGGTGTACCAGGGCCCTCCTGATTGCATTGTCTGAAGCAATGTGTCGTGTGGTGGTGCTCGAATTTAACACCACCACGTCCCCAACCCCTGCTCTGCGAAGGTAAGTGGCGTGTGCTGGGTCTTCTGCTTGAAAAAGATCCTTCTGGCTTTCCCAGCCAAAACAAAAAAAAAAATAAAGGCTGACGCAAGCCCCTGGGGAGGGGAGAAAGAAGCTAATGTTTGTGGGGAGGACAAGCCCAGAGCTGGGCTGCTCCGGTGTTTCTAATGGGTTGTGTTGGAGTGGTCTTCCCACTGGCAACAGTAGGAGATGAGAGGCCAGGAAAGAGACCAAAGAGAGAAGAAGAAGGGCAAAGTAAGAAGAGGTGTCCAGAGGATGAGCCAAGGAGAAGGGGGTGCCTGAGAGACTCTCATTTAAAAAGCTGAAGGATCCCTGCCAAAGCAGACAGTTGGACACGCAGGGCTCTACAAGTCTCTGGTTAATTTTGGCCATCTGGCATTTACTGAAATTGCCTCCCTTTGTGTTTTATATGATGAAGTGTTTTTGTATTCCTGCTTTGTCTCCCTCCTTTATCCTCTCTCAGTCCAATGTGCAGCTTCTCTCCGTCCAATGTGCAGCTTCTCTCCCACCTTTCATCTCATGCATCCCTGTGATAACTGTTGAGCGAAGAACACAACTGTGGGAATGAATCTTAGGTGGGTACCATGGATGGGGAGCAAACGCCTGCATAGAGACAGCCTCGGTCCATGGGCTCTGCCCTCCCTTCTACCCCTCATCTTACGTACTTCGCTTCCCTTGGCTCTCAGTCTGAGAAAGTAACAGACTGAGAGGAAAGATGGAAAGAGAAATCAAAGCAGAAGTTAAATGGGAGAACAGAAAAGCAGGGAGAAAAAAAAAGCATTTAAAAAGGTGCAATTGCAAAGTGATGACAGCCTGGTGGAAGGGAATTAGCAGAAAGGAGGGCTCTGTTCACGTCCTCCTCTCCCCGAACAGTCGTGTGATTAGAAATAAGCCAAGAGAGTCATTTTGTAGGGAACTTTGGCATAAGCCACTCTCCAGTAACAAGGGCGAGAGACTGAAATAATCAACATTTTCTGCGGAACAGAAATGCAAACATTCACATTCACATCTTAACTGACAGTTTCAGTCAAAATACATCACCCTGACATTCTTCAATTAGAAAAGATTCACAGACTCATTTCACGGCATAGCCTGCAGTTCCAGGCCAGATTATACATCTATGTTGCCATAGCTTGTATTTCCTATAAGTCAGCAAGAAACCTCTGAGGCTCACAAAGCTCTCCCAAGCCTATTACAAAGAGAAGATTTTGCAGTAGTTTCTCAGGAAGCCTGTCCCTGTGGAAAATAAATGAAAGCAACACAACCATGGGGCTGGGGAGATGTTTCCTTTGTCCTGTTCAGCCCCTGAACACTTCAGAGCCCGAACATTATTAATTGCAGGACCTTACCCAGGAAATGCACGTCCCCGTCACTCTGTATGTTGCTCTGATGCTTCTCGTAGCCACAGTGCTGGGAGGTTCGTGTGTGCTCTGAGGACTGCAGGCAGAAGCTCAGCGGCTCTGCTGGCACAAATTAGTGGAGCTGAAACTTTAGATCAGTGACAGAGAGAGTCTGCCTCCTGGGAGCAGTAAATTGCGATGCTGGTCCCTAAAGACCCGCCTTGCCATTAAGTGATTAATGAATTCATTAACACCTCTAAGAACACAGGAAATATGACACAGACAGCCTGCCTAGGCTTTGCAAGGGTTTTTTTTTGGTTTGGTTGTGGTTTTTTTCCCCTTTTATGCAGAGAATAGTGACTAATTAAGCTATATGGCCCACAGCAGCACTACTACATTTATCCAGTGGGTATGCGCACAGTGGTGAGATTCTGTCTCATGGTCTGACCAGCTTTTATTTGACCCATAACAAGATGCTAAAATAAGGGGTTTATTGCTATTATAAACCTTTCATTTGAAAGGGGGAAAAAAAATTAAAAAAAAGTACTTTTTTACTGTAATGGCTTTAAAATTACTTTCTCAGTGATTCCAGTCCAGGGGTGCAATGGTCCCAGGGTAACTGGAGGTAACATTCATGGCAAGGAGAGGGGGAGGAACTACACAATGGTCTCTTCAAGTCCTACAGGGAGCCTTAATTCTTTCCCTAAAGCCATGGTTACATCCTCAAGACCATTTCACTGTCAGTTTTATTTACCAAATGTAACATAACCAACAGGCTGAACACTCCGGATGAAGTGTGAGCTGGGCTCAGTGACTGACACCTGCATTACATCAAGCCATCAGGTTACCTCCCACCACACATCAGCAGGACACTCCTGGTGCTCCCGTGGCTCCAGCCAAGCAGCTGACAAGAGGCAATACTTCCCTGCCGCAGTGATGACAAGTGCCTCTCATCCCATGTGTGCCTTGGACAGGTTGTCACAGTTTGGGGTCAGGGCAGCTCGCTAGACCTACAACAGATGCTCTCTGTTAACCCTCCTCCCTCCCCAAAGGGGAAGAGAAAGGGAATAAGGGAGAGGGACTTAGCCATCAGAAAAGGGAACTAGAACAGCCTTAATAAAAATAATAATTATAATAAAATTGAATATACACAAGTATATACAAAACCAGTATTTAACCCAACCCCCCCAATGGCAATTATGTCACTGTCACCACTGATGCTGTGGAGGAGGCACTGGGAAAGTCCCAGACTGGGCCCAGCAGCAGACAGGAAACAGGTTCAGGGGCTGGATTCTGGTGTTGGATTCAGGAACACACAGATCAGGGTAGAAGGCAGAACGGACAGAGTCCTCCTGGGATGCCAGCCAGTGAAGAAGTGATCAAGAAACTGGAAGAGGACCTGAGCTGAGCCAAGCAAAGAGGGGCGAGACCCTCAGCTTTGTACCGAATATGATGTCTATGGGATGGAATCTGTCATTGGTCAGTTTGGGGGTCACCTGTCCCGGCCTCTCCTCCCTGCAGGTGCAGCCTTTTAATTTCTGCACCCCCAACAAGATCCAGGGAAAACATGCTGCTGAGTTCAGACAGTGCAGTCAGTGAGAAGAACTGAGCTGAGAAGTAAAATCACTGAACAGAATTAGTTCTGATTTCACTCAAACCAGGACACAGGTGTCCCAGGTCTGGCTTCCTGCTGAGACTGTGATCTAACTGCACCAACCACGGATGAAGATACCCTAGTAGCAGGAGAAAGGGTTAGCTGCCTCACTCTGGAAGGGGTGCCCAGATTACCCGTTCTGAAGGGACAAATAGCTGCTACTTGCAGCTCATTTCCCTTCCTCACCTTCAGCTTTCTTGTATCTATGTCACATATTTGCTGTATTGCTGCAGAGAACATGGGATTAATCTTTACAGCCAATTACTGCAGAAATTCCTTTACCTAACCCAAGTGGAACTGCTGTCCTTCACCCCAAAACAGCACAGCAGCATTGAGACTGGCTTGTGCTTTGGCTTTAAGTGTCCTGTATGACCTCCCTTGGGAATATGAATTCACTTCCAGCACGGGCTGAGGCTGCTTGTGAAGAGCAACACCAGTCCACAAGGACAAGAGAGGCTCTGTACGTAGCACTTTATACACTTGAAGATAAATGAAGGTGGCAAGGAGCCACCACGTATTCCTGCTGTGGGCAGGTTTTGGAGCTTCGGGAAATTTGAAATTGTGGAGAATTAGGCCCAAAAGACAACTCACTTTCAAAGACAGATAGTAAATTGGAGAGAGCTCAGAGAAAGCCACTACAAAGATTAAAGGGCAGGAGGTATTGATTTACGTAGGAAGATCAAAAGAGCTATATTTGTTTATAGTAGTTTAGCTAAGTGATGACTAAGTATTTAAAGGGAAGAGTTTGAAGGACATAAATCGAGAGAGGGACCATTAGGGTGAATGCAGTGAAAAGAGCTTAACAGGAGCAGTAGAGTGAAAGAAAAGGAAGGGAAAAGAGAGGGATCTCAGCTGCCTGCCTGCAGATGCATTTTGGCAGGGAGATATCAACAGCCCCATTGACACTGATCCACAGGGCACATTTAGCAAACCAGCTTCCCAAGGCATTTCAAGCCCCATCCTGCACCTTGCTCACAACGCAGCCAGCACTGTGCCACAGCATGCAGGAAGGTCCTTGAGGAGACTCAGGGTACCATCACAGCCCATGCAGCACCCTTCAGCTTGATGTTACTGAGGTACCTCAAACTCTTAACCATGGGAGCCCTATGACCGCTCTAACTCACACAATACCCAAGACAGAATCAGGAACAAGGCACCTATATATCTCAAATCCACTTCACAGGACACTGCTACCCTGCTCCATCTACTCCAAGGCCTAAGGATCTCATGTCCAATCTTTAAAGTTACTTAAACATTATTGGAGTTATTGTTTCTCATCTGGAAATAGTGTTTCCAAAGCAGTAACCTGATATGGCACAAAACCTCATCCAGCTGCATGGTCCAGTGACATCCCAGCTTATAAGGGTCCTTCTGCTTGATTCTGCTCTCTCACACTGCACTACCTTAACTGAGCTACACAGGATTTGCAGTGCTAGGGCTGGGACCACAAAGCTATTCTGTTCCTCAAGATAATTCAAACCCAGGTGAGAAAAAGTTAGTTAAAGTGACTTTTTATTAAATGACCTACTCTTAGCCACCCTCTGTGGGCTCAAGCTGACAGGTGTCTCCATGGTACTTCCAAGAGAAGCAGCAGCCAAAAGCATTTCAGAGACTGGTACGTTGGAAATCTTCCATGGAGAAGAAGCCTGCATGCAAAGAACAGGCAAGAAAAACATCTTTTCCATCCTGGGGAGTCCAATGGTGAGCCCCAAGGCACAGGAGTGTGCAGGACAGAAGCTCTGAAGGACTTGCAGGCCAGATGTTTCATTAAGCAGCTGAATTTTAAAGTTACCTCATAGTCTCATATCTGCTTACTCGGCTAAAGGCTGCAGCTGCCCATTATAGCAACGCATAACCAACCCTTTAGGGAAGGCATTTCCTACTCTGATGGAGAAGAGAAGGGAAAGATAAGCGAGACAAAGACAATCTGATAAGAAAGCCTGATTGAATTGCTCTGCCATTGCCTGGGATATCCTGAAAACTTTACGGTCTCACTTCTTAGTCCAAAAATATTGACAGAAAGATTTTGCTCTGGGATCAGCAGGGACTTCGAGGCAGTTTAGATCAATGCCAATGCTCTGCTCTCTGTCCACATCATTCAGCGTTTTATCCACCATTTGCTGGAGTGATACTCTTTGCTGGGAACGTTTATAGACAGCAGAAAGAGAGGTCATGCAATAAGTAATGATGAGAACAGGACAGGCTACAGAGTAGGCTAAATGAGATCAGATAAAGGGGCAGGATTCATGGCCCATTATAGAGCTACTAAATACATTTTTGTCACCCTATCCTATCAGGTGTCAACAGAGTCTACCCCTGATGGGGGCCTCCTGATCTGTGTGACCAAGCACGGAGTCAAAAAGATAAACATTCGTACATGGCTGAAGCAGATGACGTAACACACAGACTGTTTTGTTCAGCTGTATGTGGTCCCTTGACCACAGCCTGCTCACCCCTGAACTACATTTCATAAGTACGTTCCTGTGGAAAAATGCATTCTGATGCAATCAAATGCAAGATAACACCTCTGGGAACCAGGAATGCAAATTACAGCTATTTACAACGTGAGAGATTACCTCAGAAAGCACTGACTGCAGCAAGGACTAAAGATGCTTTCCGTGGAGTAAGGGAATATTCACCTAACCATGGACAGAACTGGGCTTTCCCTGGCCATTTTCATTTGCTCCCCCCTCTTTTACCCACATTTACATGACTTCACAGGAAAAAAATACTCCCGTGTAACATTTTAAATAAAGGCTCAGAGACCCCTTGTGCAGAGCATACCAGAGCTCTGCATTTACAGGGCTTTTCCAGAAGCTGTGGGGATGCCTGAGGTGGGAAATACAACTATCCCTTACTTCAGCAACCTCATGAGCCATTCAGAGGTAGGGGACAGACATCCTCTTCCAAGAGAGCTGTGGGGCTACAGGCAAGCGTGCCTGCTGGACCATGTAAGGTTAATGGCAGATGCTTTGGGTTTGGGCTCAGTATCAGTTGCTTCACCCTGTGAAGGCATTACCTCAGGGCTTGGCCAAGCAGGACTCAGGGGCTGAAGATTCAACTAAGTGCAAGCAGCTTTTGCAATGAGCCTTCTCTCACCACCTGCTCCCCCACAGACTGTGTGCCAGTCCTTGGTGGCCACGCAGGGAGGGGAGACACCAGAGAGCACTCAGTTGGAGGTCAGACACATGGCTGAGAGCTGGGAAAACTTCTAATTCAGCTCAGCTTGTTCAGTTTGTCAAAGAGTTGCTTAAGAGATCACAAGTTGTCTAAACATCTCAAACATGGAAATATCCTGGGTTGCAGAGGACTTCCCAGGCTTTTGACAATGACATGGAGAGATTCAATGCCTGGAAGTTCAGGTCAGATAAATCCCAAAATACAGTGCAATTTCCCAGCAGGGAGGGAAACCGAACACTGGGGGACCTCACAAGGGTGGGGATCCTCCGCGTTTGACATTGTTAGCCTAGCAGTAGATAACTTTTGAACAGCTAGGCTTTAATCCAGCTCCTGGGAGAAAGTCCAAACCCCAGCCTCAGAGGGAGCTCAGCTGGATGGTCCAGGGCACACCTCCGTGCCCCTGCTCCCTTCCTTCTCCCCTCAGCCATGACAAGAACAGGAAATTCTGTGTTATCTGCTTCTTAGCCTTGGAGCTCCTCATTAAGCCAGTAGCTGTAGTCCAGTCTCACTCCCCAAGACCTTAGCTGGTTGCCTGAAGATATAAGGAAGGAATTCATTTATTTATTTTCTACCGCCAGGCTCATTTGGCCAGACAGATGTTGTTTGCTATTTCTTTTTTCTCTCTCTTTTTTTTTTTTTTGAGTAACCTTCCTCTGAATCATCAGAGATTAGCTGTTGCTGGAGACACCATGCTGGAGGCACCACACAGGGTTTGTAGATGTGTCAAAACTGAGGAGTCAGGGTCACCTTTTTCTGCACCATTTGGGATCACTTAGTGCCACCTCACCCAGTTACCTGGACAGCCTCTGCTGTAACATGGGTCATAGACATGGAGGTTCAATGGAGTTACATTACGATGGTTGGTATCATATACAGAGTTCATAACCTGCACGTTGGATACTCTAGTCTCTTAAATGATATTGTTATTCAGAGCCTTGCAAAATCGCCTAAATAAACATATATAAGAATTTAAATTCAATCTCTCCCCTCCCCTGTCCCCCTAAAACACTTTGATGACTCAGCCCATTAGGGGAGGAGCAAATCTCTTCGAAATGTCACAGCTGATCTCTGCTGACCTTATCAAAGTGCAGGATCAATACACTGACCCATTCAGAGCAGGAAACCTTAAGCAAAAGCCAAAGAGAAGCAATTAAAGCAGAATTTCAAGAATAGGAGTGTTGGGGGGATAGAAATACCCCCTGTTATGCCTCAGGAGAATGAATAACAAATGAGCCAAAAGTAACCATGATGCTTGGAATTATCATATACATAATTAGTATTTGATAAAGCAGGAAATAAAACATAACATCCATTCATCATGCTGACAGATGCAAAACCAGATTGCAAGGCCCTCGAGTGTTAATGGGGTGTGTGTGCACCTTCAACATTGCAGGTGCTAATCAATGCCACCAGCTCAGGGGGCCAAACATGATGTGGGATCTGCAGGATGCTGGTGGCACATCCCAGGAGCTAGTTCTGATCATGTGCTCTTGACTGCCTGGGTTCGAAGGATGGAGAGGCACCAGTAAGTCTTAGTAGCAGCTAATAACCTTCCAGCAACTCTATGACTTCAGTCACACAGGGACCTTCAGGTATCCTAGAAAGCTAAACCAACTTTCCTGGCATCTGGAACTTGATCAACTCCACCTTCTCATGACTGCAGAAGTTCTTGTCATGGTTTTGAACTGGGCCAATTGCCATCATTTCAAACAATGTCTCATCCCATCCTGGGAGATGGCAAGGCCGTTTTAAATAGCCAGCAGACAGCCTGCTTTCTAAGAGGAGTATGGACGAGGGCCAAGATACAGTCCTGGGTACCCAAACTGATGCAGCCAAAAGATTTTTTGTCAGACACAACCTATCTCCTCAGCCTCTATAAACCACAAAGCAGCACCTTCACCACCTAATGCCTGGACTGTATGATTCTGCATAACATGGAAAAGTGTTTTCAGATAAACTTGTTACTAACCTTCCCATTAAAAGAACAATTAGCAGAGTAGAGGCCCTAGGGCAGAAAGAGGAGCTATGGTTCCCATGAAGGGGAGCTGAAAGGAGCAGATGACAGTGAAAACACTAAACAAAGAGAGGAGGATTAGAAGGTAAATGACTTGTAGGACTGGGGGCTCTGTCGAGAGCAGCTCTTTCTAGAGGGTTTGTCCAAATGAGAGAAATTTTTTCTCCTATTCAGACACATTTTTAAGATTTACCTTTCCTCACAAGGGTGAACACAAGCCATTTGCAAGCAACTCTGCGACAAAACAGGAAGAAATCAACTTCTGCCTCGCCTGACAAAAATAGCCAAGTGCCTGATGGCGAAGGCACACGCCCGTCCTTGCTCTGCCTGGCTGGAACGGAGCTGTGCCACAGCCTCCCGCTGCGCACACTGGGCGCCAGATTGCCGACTTGGGATAGGTCCCTGTCCATCTGTCGAGGCAGAATTATTCCACTTGAAAAACACTAAAAAAAATAATTCCCTGGAGTACTGCAACTGTCCCAATTCCCGTGTGAATCATCTCACCATCAATCGCAGGCTGCGTGGAGGAATGGGAGGGGATTGGGTCCCAGCCCTTCCTCCTTCCCTCCCTTTTTATTTGCAGATAAAGCCACCACCTCTAATTTCATAAACTTCTTTTTCTGGCCAGCTCTTCATAAACTCACCTTGTTAACCCAACGTAAAGCAGGATCCTCGGCTCTCCAACTGACCACCTTTTCCCAGCAGGGAAAAAGCACAGTGAACAATGTCTTTCAGAGGGAATCAGAAAAGCAATCAAAGAAAGCCTCTACTGTCCTGGGAAATTTTCTATGCACTGGGAGTCTCATCAAACCAGAGGAAAGAAAGCAATAGCAAATTTAACAGTGCCATCCATAGCAGACACAGATGGCTGCAGTTCCTAAATAAGCATTACATTAGTGCAAAGAAGAGGAAAAAAAAAAAAAAGGGGGAAAAAGAAAAATATAACAGCTGTATCTTAAGCCTGGAGGCTGATGCTAAATCTATGTTTGTAGGTGCTTCCAGCACTGGCAATAAAAGTCAAGTTGCTTCCATGTAAAAGGGGCACTGCTGAGTATTTTATGCACTGTCCTCAACCCCCTAATCATTTGGTAGGAACGTTGTCCAGCTGTCCAGCAGTCTGGGGAACCCATGGCAGAACAGAAAGAGATGGGGGCAGAGGGGGAGGCAGAAGGGAAAAGCATTAATATTTAAAGCAGCGTTTTGCGCTGCTTTGAATGGAGTGTTCTGCCTAAAAAAAAAAAATCAATAGCACGCGATGGCCTTCAGTGCATTGACAGAGAGATCATTCGCCCTCGCGTCACTGCTGTCAAGCTAAGACCACAGCTCAAACAATTTCCCCAGCACACGTCCTGTAATTCTGCTGGGCAGACAAAAAGGAAGTAAAATAATTGGGGGTCCTTGACCTGAAATCTTGACACCTCTGCAGTGAAGGAGGCCACCAATGCCTCGCTCTGGAGAGGACTGGGAGCTCAGGCAGAGTCCAGGGAAGGCTCTGCTCTCAGCCCAAGGATGCTGGAGACGTTTCTCTGCAATCTGGAAGAGAAAACATGAGCTTTCTGCCAGCAAAGATCACAGTTGACACAAATATTGGAGGAGCAGTAAATGATGACATGAATGGGTTGGTTAGAGTAGGCAAGCTGTGTTGGCAGATAGGCAGGCTAAAAATGGCCTTTAAAATATCCACATGCCAGGCTGGGCCTGAGAAACAAAATATTATGGGTGCACTTACCAATGTAGGGAGTTTGAGGAGAGCTTCCTGAGGCAAGGGAGTAACTCCATACCTGGAGGTGCAAACAAGGATGCGAATGAGGAAGGAGCCCCTCCGATATCGTGCAAGGCCAACACTGTGGTCCTGAGTCACACACTTGTGACCAAGTCCAACCTGCAGTGAATTCAGCCAAGCACTCTAGAGAAGAGTTTTCCTGAATGAGCATCTCTCCCGCAGAGGGACGGAGATTGCTGAAGAGAAGCACATAGGCAGCTCCTTAGTGATGCACCTGGTCTTCAGAGGCAGCTTAAATTACTTAAGATCCTGAAACACCAACCTCAAATGACACACGTGTGCTGGCCTTCAGGGAATGAGGTTTCTTGAAGTCTCGCACATCCATTTTTCCTTTTCTCTGCTTTTTAAAAGCAACCAGTGAACCTTCATTTCTGCTAATGTTTCCATTAGTCTACAACAAAGTGCAAAACTTTCCATCTCTGCTGTGTCAGAGCTGTGGTACCTGCTGCTTCTTGTTGACCTAGTCAACATTTTTTACCATGTTAATTTGTTCTTTTATTACGCTGCATTATAACATTCATAACCTCTAAGGTACTCAGGTGCTTCAGCAAACCCTGGTTGCCCTCTGTGGACACCCCATCACTCAGAACTGAAGTAGTATTATTTTCTTGCTATTGTATTCCATCTCTGCCTATGAAGTAACTACACAAATTAATTATTAGACTTTGGAATTGCTCATAAAGGACAAGCCTTGAGGCTGAGGAGTGAAAAGGATGGCATTACACAAGTGGGCAAGGTCTGGCTGCTCTTAGCAGAGCTGCTTGGGGATTTTCCATCAAGAGAATGTTGATTTCTTGCAAAAGAGACAATTCACCTGAGCATGTCAATACCAACACATTCTTGTTTCCAAATGAGAAAATGACCCGAGTGTTTTGATAACATCAAAACATCATGTTTTATTATTTTGAGGGCATAGAATACGTTGGTATTTTTTCTCAAACAGCTTTGCACTTAGAAGTTTCTCTTATATTCCAATTGCTTTTAAATGCCAAAATCGACTCAAAATATGTAAACAGTTTTTTAATGGTTTCACAGGGACATTTTGGAACAACAACAACAAAAAATTAAATTAGACTCCACAATTTTGCCATGAAAGGGAAAATACACTTCTTGCTAGACATCAGCATAACACCTTGATAGGCTTTAATATGATTTAGAGAACCCACCCAAGTGTGATGGAGAACCAGGCTAACACAGGCTGCTGGTGGCATGTGACAAAGCAGGCTGAGCTGGGAGAGCAAAAAGGCAGAAGGAGGACCTGAGAGCAATGCTGTAGGCCAGGGAAATGTGAATTTGTGATGCCACGCAGGGTATCTGCACATGGGTCAGCTTTCAGAATCTGGGAATGTGAGCAGAGAGGCTGCCAAAGGAGGACATTTTGGAGCACTCATTTCAAGGGCATTGCACCGAATCATTTTAAATCCCATGAGTTAGTGGGAAAAAAAAACCAAAAAACCCTACAAATTTCCTTCCCTTCCCTCCAAAGCAGACTACCTGCTGTGTCAATGCAGAGTTGCACAAGGATGCTCTTGGTGGCATCAAGGAGGAAACCTGGAAGTATCGTCTCTATCAGCCCAAGTTGCACTGAACCTTGGTCGTCAGAGAGAGTGGATCATCAGTGCTCAGTGGATGGCTGGGATAAGAGGTATAGCCATGCTCTAAAGCACATTAATTGCTTATTAATTACTCCATTAATCACAATGACACTTTGTCTGCATTCCCAGTAGCACACTTGCAGTTAGCTGGGACCGTCACATTGATTTCTGTAAACCAACCTCATTTTGCTGCCTCACTCCAGACTCCCTGGGTCCTGAAGGGCAAAAACCAAACCCCAAAGCCCCCACATCTTACTAAGCATCCCAATGGCCTCATGGCAGATCCTGACCCAGGCAGGTCAGAAACATGCCCCCTCAATGGCAACGGGCAGGCCAAGAAAATGCAGATGACAGAGGACTCATAGGATAATGATGGCCCAAAGTCCTCGAAGTTTGCGATTCAGGCTATGATTTGCGAAGCGCTGGTTTATGGAGCCCGTCCAGGGCTTTGCCACAGCTTCCCACAGGCAACTGCAAGTTTCCATTAAATCACAGAAAGCTATAAACCAATCACCAGGGAAAATTTCTGTTCCATCACTGGTGCTTTTTCTTTATTTTATTATTTATAGCACTCTGTGATTTCCAGCAACTTTTTTTATTATAAAAAAAATTATTTTCTTTGTCTGAAAATTGATATAAAAAGAAATCCATCTCTCAGCCGTCATTTCTCTTAATGATGTTTACATCAGCAGATGGGGAAAAAATCACTTTTTAAACAGAATTTATTACCCGCTGACCCAAAGCTTTACCATACATCACTGTGGTTTCAGAAAGTTAGTTTCCACAGCAACATGATGTAACTCTCCAGTGTGTCTGTGAGCTGCTGATGTTAACTCTTCAATTCCTAGCTGTATTTTTTGAGGGGGTACCTTGGCCACATTGTAGTCACTACAAGACTTCAAGGTTGGTTAGATGGGAAAGCTCAGGCTTAGGAACCCTGTGCACACAGGGCCATTTTTAAGTTCCCTCCTTTAACCAGATATCAAGTAACAGCTTCAAGCAAGAGTGAAAGCCTGCAGGTGTCCCAGGCAAAGGGAGCAGCTCTGTGCCCACCACCAGGCTAGAGGTAGCACAGAAGGAAGATGATAACAGATGCATGAAAATACCTACTGGTATGGCATGCTGAAAGCAAGTTCATCAACACCCAGAGCAGGAACATCCAGTCCTTGCAAGAGGTCCTCCTCCATGTCCATCTTCACCAGCACCAAGCCCAGGATGCCAAGAGAATCAGGGAAAAAATTATAACACAGACATTGGGGCACTTCAGGAAAAAGAAGACAAATCTAGGGGCTTAGTGAAGATGGACAAGCAGACATAACTTGACTTAAGACTTCAAAACAGGTGGTGGATTCCTCTGCAGGGAGGAACTGAAGTATCTTGTCCCATGGTGGACCTCTTTACTGTTAAAACATGGCTTGGTGTAGAAATACCCAGAGAGCAGATACCTTCCTGACTGCTAACTGACCATGTGTGCAAGCATCTCCAGAGGTCTCTCAATTAGACATCAGAGACCAACAGATCAGAGAGAATAGGCACAGAGCAATAAATACCACCCTCCCAAGGAAGGGAAGGGCTCAGGACAGCACAACCCAACTCTCTGCTGCTATAAGGACTTGTGAGACCAACTCCATGCTTTAGCCTCCCAGAAACAGCCAAGCTTCAAACACAAGTGGCATTAGCAAAAAAGCTGACTACTTAGCAATTGAGGTTCAGTCCGATAGAGACAGTTTCACTTATCACTGCATTTATTGATTGCCGGGATGTTGATAAACAATTGAATTTTTTTCTGCAAATGTCTCATGAAACAAGTTTTTTACTGCTCTCTACAGGGAGCAGGCAGTAGTAAGAGCCTAGCAAATACAAAGAAAGCAAACTGTCTTCCACTAGGGCAGATAATTCTTTGTAGCAAGTGGCCAAATAATAGAAACAAGTTGCTTCTATTGGGATTTGGGAGTCTACCATGGTGGGAGATGGGAAAAGCATTTACTCAGTGCTTTGGCTCAGATATCAGAATGTCACTTTGGCACCTTATCAAAGAAATCCAACATCTACAGCCCCTTGGCTTGAGCCAGATACAGAACAATAAGTGATCCACCCGATGAGAGATGTTAATCAGCTTTCAGTGCATGCCTGTGATAGATCATAGGCCAAGGGAACAAAGGCTGTGGGACCATGGGGAGTGCATGATAATTCACAGAGACATAAATTGTGCAGAGGAGAAAGCAGACCCACATAAGCCATATTCTGAGAACGCCATACATAGAGCTTTGGGAAAACAAAAAAAAACAACAAAAAAACAAAACAACAACAACAACAACCAACAAAATACCCCACCCAAACAAAAGACCAACCAACAAAAAGGCATTGAGAAAGAGGACAAAAAACCTGCAAGTTACCTGGCTCTACCTGAAAATTGATGTTCTATATCACATTAGAAAACAGAGGACCATTTAGATGACTATGTATCACCCTAACTTGAGAAAAGTTTAAACAGCATTCACAAGAGACAGCAAAGCACAACAGGCACCAATACACTGGAAACCAGACCATACCATCTCTGGTCTCCCACAAAATTCCTATGTGCTGCAGAGCTCTGCTGGCAGAGTCCTCTAAGGAATTTCAAACATACTGTGTGATCTGTGCAGTTCTCTCTGGACATCAGACCTGTGTATGCTGTGCAACCACGTGCTGACATAGCTACTGTCAAGGTCTACAGAGATAGACTTTCTTCCTATACCAGGCTCAGGAAGCTCTCAAAGATTGCCACAGGAATTGCAATGTCATCACCAGTTCACTATTATGGACCACAGTCTTCCACCTGTTATACTGGTGTAAACCTAAACAAATGCTCTTGCTTTGTACAGGGGTAAATGAGAGCAGATCCTCACTTCAGTGAGGTGCAGAGGAGAAATATCCAAGACAAAATGGTTTCCAACATTTAGACTCCCATTCATCAGCCCCCTTTACAGGCCAGCCAAGCCCTGCAACGTGGCTCTGAGATGGGGACAGCAGGGACCACCCTCACCTCCACAGAAAACCAACCACAGCCAGACTAGAGTGAGCAGTTCTCGGGAGGAAAACTTACTGCTTTTGTTCCCTGTCACTCCACAACCTTGCTTTTAATGGGGAGCATCCAGCCTTGGACACCAAGGTCCCATTGCCATTGAGCCTGAGGTCTAAATCCACTTTCCCACATCAGGACTCAAGGATAGATAAATCTCCTCAGTCCTAACATACTTCTTTCCGCACTCCCTTAAGCATTTCTAAAAATCCCACAATGGCCAAAAACCTTCTCTGACACATACAGCATGAAAGGCACCTCAAAATCCATTGCCCATGGCCTAGAAGTATGCAGTGCAGCCCCGTGCTGAAATGCTTCTCACCTTTCCCAAAGCACAGAGCTTCCCAAGGCTCATGGCTTCCTCAGTAGCACCAATAAAGGGCATTCCCAGTTCTCCTCTGCCTCAAGAAAAGGATGTGTAGCATTTGAAGATATTTGCCAAAACGAGAGTCTCCACCCATAAATGTATTTTGACTGGTATGTCAAATGTGTACTCATCACTACAATAATTAGTAAACACATAACAGGTTTGGGAAAGCTGACTCGGGAGGTTGTGACCATATTTAGCCAAAAGCACTTACTTGCTCCAATAGATTTATTTTTTTTTTCCTAAAAACAATTCAAGCTTCCTTTTCTGCATTCTGTGTGGCAGAAGCTAAAGTCTCCTGTAAATCTAGTTTGTGCTAATAGGCATTGTTTCTGGCAAAAAAAAAAATACCAGCCACATTTTCAGGGATATGAGAAGTACACTGATGGGGTTAGTATCATTATCAAAGATAGGTACAAGATTAGTATCATTATCAAAATCAGCCTATCGATGCCATTTCCTCCACTTATCCTAAAATCCTTGAGTCTATCAGAGGATGTTGACCTTTTTATCAAGAAACTTCGAGCAGCCTATTTATTAGAAAGCTTCAAATTAGATGACCTAGAAGGAGAAAGCTTTTCCAGAAGCAATTCCCATCGCTTTCATCCAGGAGGTGGTCTAAGCTCTGCAAAATGCACAGGCAGATTGGAGCCCACATCTTAGGAAGCCAGATTCAGACTCACACAAAATAGTCTGCTTGATTGAAGGAGATGTACTAATCGATCGGGCAGCGCAGTCATGAAGTGTTGTACAATTCCTGCCGAGGACTGAGAGATACATCCATCATCACAGCTGGCTACGCCAGGCAGGAGCAATGCGTGCAGCAGAGCTTTAAAACCTCAGCCTTTTTAACAACGCTGTCCTATGGTATGAGATGAGTTTTGTGATTGAGCTTGAAACAGAGAAAGCCTCAGCAGCACGACACCTTGTTGAGGACAGGATCACAGCACTAGGAAATGTCCTTTCCTGACCTGCACCCTGCACAAGAACCACAGTCGTCCTGCTCAGGGACCCTGTGAGAGAAAACACAATGGGTGCAGGACCCTGGACCAGAATGTGGATGTGCATTCCCACATCACAGACAGTCCTTTCCCAAGGCTTTCCATATCCATTGCTTGGGTCAGACTAAAGCTCATCTCTGACTCCAACAGTAATTTGAGATAGTGAAAAATTAATTAATTGGAAAGAGAAGAACAGGATACACAAAGCATGAATGACCGTAGTTCAAGCTCTGGCAGGTGAGAGGTAAAAAAACCCTGCACGCGGTCCCAGTTTGTCACAAGGTGTGCCAGCATCCAGCCATCAGAGCTTGGTAGGCATCTGAGCAGGATTTCCCTGAGATCATCTGTGCATCCTCAGATCTAGCATTCCTCATCCATTTCCAGTGATCCTGAAGTGCTCACAACTTATGTTGCCATATAGCTGGGGTCACTTGAGATCTTGCCACCAATACTACACGCCACAGGCCGCTCCTTCACAGCCTTTCTGCCAGATATTTTTACTCGAGGTATTTGTCATTGAACTCAGTCCCAAAGTCCTGCACCACTCACAAAAAACTCCCACTGGAGTCAAAAGGAACATAAAATAAAACCAGCTGCTCTTTACTGTCACAGCCTAAGTGCATTAATGTCTTTTTATCTACACAGGGGCACTGTGGCTGACCCCTGTTACCATGCAATTGGTGTTAATAAAATCTTTCTCTGCAGAAGTGACAAGGGAAAGATACACTTCAGTTGGCATGTTTTATCTGAATTGAAATTTGAGTGCAAGTCTTCTGTTTCCTAAAAACCTCTGTTGATAACTCTCAGCTATGACTCTCCTCTGAGACCAGCTTTTGGGATGATTATTCCCAAAGAAAACACTTAGGAAACATCTGTACAAGGTAGCCTCCAGCTTTGGCTTACAATCAGCAAGTCATCTTTGAAATAGTTATTTCAGCCAGTTTAGGTTATTTTCACTGCAAAATTAAAAGTATAAATTGTCCGGAGACAAACCATTACAAAAAGCATATGGGAAAGAAGATAGAGAACAGGTCTCAAGTCTTGGCCAGAAACCAGTTAGTTTAGATTTAGGTAAGAGCAGAGTCCTTGAAACTGAGAGGCAGTAAGCTGAAGCTAGATCTGAGGAAATTAAAAGAGCTGTTACAGCCTCCTTTTCAATGAGTGTGGGCAAAGGAGGGCAGTATCTATGGGCTGTAGCTGAGTCCAACAGCTCCACAGGAGGAAGAAATGCAATTGCAATAGTTGGGAAAGAAGGGGAGAATCAGATGTACAGCTGAGCAAGAAATACACCTGGCTGGATCCCTGGATGCAGCAAAGGAGAGAAAACTAGCAAGTGGGGTTTTGGCTAGCTACAGAAGCAGGAGGTGGGAGGAACATCTTCAAGCCATAAAGGGTTGCCTTGCCATGTGCTTAAGATGTGCAAAAAGGCAGCAGCATGGAAGAGAAGCAGAGGGATGCTGAAGAAGGCCAGGTTAGCAGCAGCCTCATGTGGATATCTGTATCTCCCTGCCATCACAACACACACACAGATAAATGCATGCGGCTCTGTTAACATGCTGGTAAGATGGGGGTAATGCAGACACTGTTGCTGTATCACTAATGCCACCTTCTAGTTAAGCCTAAATCACCATGTGAAGTCCTCAAGCCATACAGAAATTCTTCTGGAGTACTCCACTGGAGCCTTGATGGTCTAAGGACCAAAGTAAGACATGGCCTTAGTACCCATGTTCCCAAGAGCTTTTCTTATTTCCCCAGATATACCTATTGGCCCAATCATCTCCTTTTTCCTATCTACAAACTTACTTCATCCTGCTTAGATTTTCCTCCATGCTCTTCAGACGATGTTCATAGGGTGTTTGCTTCAGCTTCACGCTACTTCTGCTTCTTCCCTATAAATCACTTATGCTGTTTTAAATTGATACTAGCCATTTTGCCAGAAGCTCCTTTTCTAAGCAAGGTGCTATTAAGAACAACTGTATCTGTCCATACAAAATGAAAAGAAATTATGAATATGCTTCATCAGTCAAGGCAGAAAAGGTGATAGCAATGTGAAGAGCCAGTAAATAAGCAAATGATCCGCACAGTATTTCAAAAGTAAATCAAGTTACGGAAACAATTAAAGGAAATAGAGAATTTGTTTGCAATTACGAGTCCTATTGCTTCTCCCATCCATACAGTCAGTTACACAGTATCAAAATGAAGAACTGACTTGCATTTTTTTAAATTTCAACATTTCATCAGTAATAGCAGATTTTTTCCAATTAGGAGAACAGGTGTAAATCTCCCTCTCCCCCATTTAGATAGCCGTACTGAAAGGGAACTCAGCTGTAACTTGAACATTAGATGCAAAAACAGGGCAGAACTGAGGCTACAGTGGTTGAAACCCAGCCAGGATCTCCACACCCATAGACCCAGCAAAGGTTTTTTGCAGGAGGTGTTGACCAGAGAGTAAATAAATGTACCCCTACAGCCCTCTCTGCTGAGGAAATCACAACTGAAAGAATTAATTTGCCATTTTCTGGATGCATTTTTTTAAGTTCACGTTGTAGCAGGTGAACCCCATCCCTCCCAGTCTATATTAGAGCAACGACAATAATGATTTCGTGGTCTATGCTATTGCATCCCAATGCACAAACCACAGTGCTGCCACCTTGGTCTTGATAAAGGCTAGAATATTTACTGGTATTGTCTAACTGATCATGGAAGGCAAGTGATTACAAACTTTGAAAGAAGGTGGTGATTCATGTACATTTTACAATTAAACTAATTAATAGTCTTCAATTAATTTATTGCTCTCTCTCATTAAAAAGAAGAGGTGTGATCTCTGCAGATCAAGACACAGCCCAGCAGCTCCAACAACTTCAGGGAGACAGCTTGAGCTTGTGTCAATGCTGTGCCAGGCACTGCTTCTGAATCTAAAACCCCTTCTGCGAGCATGGGGGAACAGACCAACCCCCCTCAGAGATACTTCCAGACAATAAGTGCACTTAAAGTCCTGATGCTGACACTGGCGGAGACAGAAGCTGAGACAGAAGGACGTGTCTTCCCTGCAAGGTGCTGGAGCATAGCAGCCCAGCAGGGTCTTGCCTTTAGCTAGGAGAATGCCCTTGTAACGCTCTTCTGCTTGTTAAAATCCTATACGCTTTGAGCTGCCTGCTACCCTTTCCCTCCTGACCAAGCCACTTTGGAAAGTCAAATCCTGCAGCAGAGACTCTCATAAGTAAAATAAATATAGATTTTGCCCTCAGTGTGGAGTTTTTGCAGAGTTCATTGAACCTCTCTATCTCTCCATAGATGGGCTGAATGAAATTTTGCAGGTAGAATTTGTTGCAGAACTGAGATGGAGACTCCTCACCCCATCCAGTTTGTGGGAAAGGGCTGACTACCCACAAGACCCTGCAAGACCCCAGTCCCTCACCCTTGGCGTGTCCTGGGATTTTAAGAAGCAAGAATAGATTGAGTTTCTTCCACTGCAGCCAGAATGAAAACAATTATTTGCACAAATTGGAAACAGTCTCAAGAGGAGCCCAACCCCAGATTCAGTTAAGACCTTCCTTAGCATCACAGCTGTGGCTCCCAGTCTTCGCTCCAACCCTCCTCTCTCTTACCTTGCTGCAACCTCCAGTCTCTCTGTGGTCATCTCACTGCCCTGGGGCAGGAGAAGGACACCCCTGGAGATGCTGCTGTGCTAAGAAGGCCACTAAAAGGGAGAAAGAGAAGCCAAAAACGGCTAAAAATCAGGGAGACTGAAGCAAATGATACAGCACACTTGTCAGACACAAAAGGCAGTATCAGGCTTTGCCTGGAGCTTTCCTATCAGAGGTTTCCTGCCTGCTAAAAGAAATGTGCCAAATTAGAGTAGGGAAGCACATACTGTTACTGTCCTGCAAAAGCAGGTCAAATGTTCCTAAAATTTGCAAAAACAACAACAACGAGAGAGAGAGAGAGAGAGAAGTTTGATCCAAGAATTGTGGTGCTCCAGTCTGAACCAGGACAACCCAGCTCATTTGAAAGTTCTCACAGCAACTGGAGCTTTTAATTTAAAGAGAATATTTTCAACATCCCAGATTTTCTGCTTGTTTTGTTTTAATCAAATGAGAAAAAACAGGTTTTCAGCAGAAAGCCTCTGAAATGAAAAATTCTTTTGCGGGCTTCCTCTGAAGAAGAAAAAGGCATTACATATATTTTTTTGTTAAAACGGATGGTACCTGTCTTCTTTCCTGATGAAGAGAATGATGCTTCAGGGCAAATGCTGAGCTGGAGCAGAGGTGCCTTATAACCTGCACAGCCCCAGCCAGCAGCAAGAAAATGGTACGAGAAGCCCAAACAGCTCACTGATACTGCTTGCTTAACCGACTCGGACAGATGTAATGGAGTTTCCCACAAAGTGAGACTCAGAATAGAATCAAGAAAAACTCAGTTTTATCTTCAATTGGGATGCTGCAAGATCATTTCAGAGCTGGACTCATATAGTGTGTGTTTCTGCAAAGTTGTGTGGAGTCAGGAATGAATAGTACTTTGGGATTTTCAGACTACATTTTCCTTTCCTCTGGCTGGCAGCATGAAACTAGAGTGCAGCGAAGATGAGCTGACCCCAAAGAGGACAGCCCATGCCAAGGAACAGACCATCTCCATTACATCCTCCAGACCACCCCTGGCAGAAGCTCTCCGGTGTTGCATTTGCTCCTAACTGCAGGCTTCGGTTCATTTAAAGCAAAGAATTTGACTCAACTCAAAACAAATCTCTTCCATTTGTATTTACTCTGGTTGTTTGGGTTTGTAGTGGGGTTTCTTTGTGGGTTTTTTGTTTGTTTGTTTTTTAAAGTGTAAGCTAGAAATCAAAAATTACAGAAATTGCTATGCCCATGTAACCAGCACTGCAGTGGAAAATTCCCATCCAGCTCCAGATGCAATCTGAGAGCAGGTCCTGCACACAGGAATCACTTTAAAGAACCACATAAATTTTCCTCTAAGTTATCAGGAAGCACTAATTAAATACCCTCTTCTGGAGTAAAAAATCCCACCCTACTAACTTTCAGTAAAAATCCCAGCATTAAAAGGGTTCATTAGCACAGGCAAGGTTTGCCCTGACAGACATGAGCAGTGGTGCCCCACCAGCGCAGAGAGTTGTCTCTGGAAGTGCTTAATTCCATATGCTTCAGAAGGCAGAGAAAAAAAATTAAAAAATTAAAAGGCTCTTAATGCATCTGGCCAATTAAATAAAGCTGTAAATGGTGAGGAAATAATTCCTTCCTGACCCCTGCAGCAATCATCTGCTGACCTGAAGCATGAGAATTGATTAGCCTTATCTTAGTGTAGCATGTACAACTACAAATATTATTATTGGCCATAAAATTGTCCAGCCCTTTATGGAACCCACTGGTGGTGCTTGGCTTCATGACCTCCCAAACCATGAATTTTGCTAGCTTGAAGAAACATCACATGGTGGGAGAAGCCCTGCTCTGCTTCCCTCTGAAAGTTGGGGGGGGGGCAGAGATGGTTTCCAAAAGGTGGGCAGCACTGCATCTATTTGCCTCAAGTCTGGCCCTGAGTAAATTTGGTGATGTGTGGGGTAAAGGACTCATAAAAATAATATAACACTTGTAGGTCTGAGCTGCTGGTGTCATTCTTCACCATTGATGGCTTGGCCTTTGCACTGACGTGGGGGTGAGGAGATCCCAGGCTTTGCCTCGCCTCCACTCACTCAGTTAATAACACGGCTGTCAGCACTGGGATAAGTGAAAACGCTCACATTTTCCTGAGAGAGAAAAGCCCAGGGTGGGTTCTACCTTTGTTTTCCTCAACCTTCCTCACCAAGAAAACCCCATCCCCCTGATACAGGTGCTCACTCAGCACCTGCCCTGGAGCAGAGACCCCCAGAAAAACATCATTTGCAAAAGCTGGAGCATCACCTTCTGAGCTAATCAATAAGTAATTGCTGGCTCTCTCACCATCTGTCATGCCTCTTTCCACTTCCTCCCTCGACCTTTTGTGCTAGACTAGACACACGGGGAATCACTTCTGATCTCCAGGAGGTCTGGGGAGCAAACTACCAGGTGACATTAGGAATAGGAAATAACTTATCTTCTTTAAAAGCTGGAGCTGTATTATCTGGTCACGTGAGCTATTGCCAACGGCACTGATGTGGCTGCAGAGTTCAGAAAATCTGGATAAACAACAGCACTTGGTGACTTGGGTACCCGAAGAGTGTGAAGGGTATGTCAGTAGAGGTACTAGAGTTGTAGCCCAAAGCCTGCAGTCTCTGATGAGTTTTTGTTCAATCTCTCAAGACAATCAGGGTGCAGTTAATTCTTATATCCCAGGCAAACCTAGAGGATACAGGCATTTAGAAAGGGATTGCTCCATGTCGTGACACATCACACTCCAACCATCGCGATAGCCCTGGAAGAATGAGAAACAGGGAGCTTTAGGAGTGCTATGAAAAGTGGTGGTGCTCTGAGGACATAATTACACTTGTATTGCATTGAGAAGGAAGTCTGAAAGAGTAACGATCAGCCCTGACCACTCCAGGGCATCAGCAAAGCCCAGCCATTAAAGCCCAGCAACTAGAGGTGAAGTGCTGAAAAAATACTGAGATGGTACAAACGATCGATGCACAGGTCTGATGCCCCTGGGGACCAACGGCAGAGGCCAAACAGAAGAAACCCACCCTGTTTGGGACACAGTATCAGAGACTGTCTTCCTGTGAGCAGTCAAGGATTATCTGGAGGGATGCTGAGATATAAACTGGAAGAGATGTTAATTGCATCAGAATTCCTCTCCCTCTCAGCCTTTTCTAGAGGTCTGGCTGCAGACAGGAGATGCTCCAATGCCAAGGAACACAGCCCCTGCCCGTGATTCCCAACACCGGTGTTACACCATCCTGTCAAGTAGCAGAGCACTGCACTGCATTGCACTGCCTGTGTACCTCTCTAAAGTTACTTGGATACTGAGCTTCACCCCTCCTGTTCAGGAGAGCACATTTACATTCATAACCTCAAAATAAAACAAATTTAAAAAAGAAAAAAAAAAAAAGAAAAGAAAAAAAAAAAAAGAAAAAGAAACAGAGGCAAGAGAATGAAAAGGCAGAAGGGGAAGCAGGACAAAAGGGAATGGGCAGCTGCACACTTCAGATCCAGACCTGCTTGAACTCAGCTCGCCTGGAAACTCATTTCTTTTGATGACAGCCCCAATTAGCATGTGGCTGGCTGGCAACCCAGGCAGCAGGGAGCTGGTCTCTATGGAGAGCTGGAGAGGGAGGGAAGATTTAATTCACCTGCATAGCTGGCAAAAGCCTGATGTGCTTAAATCTTTTAGATGGCTGCCTGTGGTCATATTTAACGATGCCACATGACTAGAGGTAAGAAAGGTGCTGAGTATTGTGACTTGAGTCAGTGTGAATATGCAGCATCCCAGCAGGCTTCTACTCTGGCTCTTCCCTCATTGGCTTGTGTCACTCAGGTCCTGCTCAAGGGAAGGCACACACCACAAGCTGCCATGAATTAGCAACAGAAAGCAGGACTCACAAGAGCCACGTGCTTTTACGTGATTTCTCCAAGGACCTCCCTATGATGGGCATGGGTGAAGCGTGGCACAAAGGCCAGACAAGCTGAGACTGATCCTCCAGAGCCTCACTCTTCCCCTTCAGTTAAATGACGGGAAGGAAGAGGAAAAATGGGATTTGTCATACATTTTGACTATCAGAAGCCTGAAATAAAAAATTACCTGTATTTTGCTGGTTGCATCTCTCTTACCCAGAAGCAAGTCACCCTGGCTTCTGGGCAGGGACGTGTTCCATCAGGGTCATTTGTTATGGGCAGGTGGAAACTGTGCAATCTGTGTGGCAGGTGCTGCCAGGAACAGAGAAATGAGAAGGAAGTGGAATAAAGAGAGAAAAGAGATGGCAGTGAACAGAAGCAAAATAAAGAGGTGAGTGGGCACAAGAACAGGAGACAGGGAGGTCTAACTGAATCCAGTAGAGGATTGTCTTGCCAGCTGCTCCCTGCCTTCACCCTGAGCTTTGTGGGAGCTTTACAGCTAAGTCCAACAACAAATACCCACTGTACCAAAGAGATTATCAACGTTTAAACAAGCGAGAGGGAATGAAGGCCTGAACAGAGAAACAAATGGCATCCCTCAGGGCTGAGCAGGGCTTTCCAGCTCCTGGATGCTGGTGGTTGCTGCACACCCCATTGCTCAGCCCATCATGGGAAGCACTACCACCAGGCTGCCCAGACCAAGTGTTCTCTACTCTCTCTTAAGTTTGGATGTGAGGACTAGGATAATGTAGCTTAATGCAGTTTCTGATTATATCTGTTTAATCACCTCCACAAGCTCTATATTTCGGCTTGTTTTAACCACATATGGCTGCATTTGGGAAAGCTTTCAATTATTGGTCACTCTGGTGTGAAAAGGAGCCTAGGTTTGATTCACACACATATGCCCTGACGAATGATTTCTAGATGCCTTTAGCTGTCTAAAAGAGTCTAAAAGAGCAGTGGACTCTCATCTAGAAAACCAGAAGATTCAGTAATGAGGTAGCACTGAAAAACCTCTGAACAAGTCAAGACAACAAATGAGATGCTATGGTCACAGTTAAATATCATAAATAACCTTAACTCTGCCTTCCATTTGCAAGCAAAAATCAAAACACAAGACAAGCCTACAAGTACACTGAGATGTTTTCAGGAAGAATGCAGACTTTGAAAAGTGGTATATGGGTAACAGTACCATTGAATGAAACATAACAAATCTCCCTTATTAAATCTTTGCCTGCAAAATCCATTGTACAAAACACATGGCTGGGCCTCCTTATTCAGTCTCCCCTCAGCTTAAATACATCATCCAAATCAAGGCAAGACTCCAGAATATACAGTTCAAATAAATTAAAGCGTTTCTGGAGTTCCCCAGCCAAGCAGCTTTTGGGATTCTGAATTACAAACCAAGTTAGGGATATTTCCAGAGATTAAATGAAATGCTTTACTAGACTCCTCAATAATACGCACCTTAAAAGAGAAAAAAAAGCAACAAAAACCCAACAAAACACAAAAAACACAACAGCAACAAAAAACCCCAAACCAAATCAAATCAAAACAAAGCAAACCCACACAAAATAAAAAAAACAAAACCAACACAACAAATAGAAGAAAGAAGAACGAAATAAAAGAACTGTTGCTTCATAAGCAAGTAAAACTGGATTGGATTAGTATGTTCAATTACAGTTAATTATTTAAAGTTCTGTTTATGTTTCTACATCTCTCATCCTCACTGAAGCCACGTGAGTGCAATTTGAGTGTCAAACAGCGTGACTAACATCTGTCACACATGGTACATTCTCTCACATCCTCCTGTCTTGACCTCTCCTTAACACTCCTCCCCACACACAGAGGAGGAAAAATTGTGCAATGTAGTGTTTTGTTTCAATGGGATTTTGATTTAGGGCCTTATTCTTTTACTTTCTAATCTTCTAAACTGATATTTGACTTTAAAAGGGGCAAGGTACCACACTCGTGTTTGAGAAAAAGCCAAGATGTAGCACTGTCATTCTGAACGTGTAATTTTTGCACGATGCCACATGGAGTTATTTTTTCTTGTTCTTTCAGCAAATACCATAAAGGGAATAAAAACATCTGAGGCTGAACAGAAGAGCTCTAAACTAACATATAACAACCTCCTTTTTAGTAGAGTTGGGTGAGCCCTTGAAAAAATCCAATAGTCACTTGACTTAGTGCTGGACTCCCCTGGACCACTTTTTTTTGATTTACTTGTGCATGTTTCCAAGCAGGAAGGTGTAAATACAAACACAAGCACAAGAAAGCACTCACAGGACATCATTTGGTGGTACTGTGAATCCTGTTCTAGTGACCCTTGTATGGAACACAACAAACTGACCCAGTTCAAGCTCTTGCTGGTGGCTCAGATCTGCTCAGACCTCGTCATAGAAGGTTTTATGCCAGGTCAGTTGCTTTTCCTCAGCCAACATAAACCCCGCATCATGAGATCTGGATAATTCAACAGAGGTGAAACAACATGCCAGCATCTGATCTGAATCAAATGCACATGACTGGGTTAAACAGAAGCTCCCAGATTCTGAAACTACAGCTTCCGAAACAAAATTCTCGTCAGCCTTTACCCCTTGCACTTTGCTGAACTTCCAACAGGTAAAGAGAATAAATAGCACATCCCACATGAACTAAATTTTCTGCACATATCAGAAGTATTGAGCATTTTTAGGAGATTCCTCAGAGCAGACGCAGCTTGGTTTGAAACTTGATCACTTATGTCTCCTGTTTCAAAGGCCAGTGAAACTATACCAAGTCATTCTGGGCGCAGCAAAACTTACAAAGCAGCATAAGCACACCACCCTGGCACTGCATCCAGATACTCTGGTTTCCTCTCTCTACAGTGAGGATACCATGTGGCCAGCATACAACAACCTATATTTTTTTAATTAAAACTAATTGATTCTAAGCAGGAAGTACTTTGTAATTTTCTTTAGCATTCGAAATAACGTTATCCACCATAAATAAAATGAAAGACGCCTCCCAAAGTGCATTTTCAAATGTTCCCTAAATAGCAAATGACATTCAAATCAGATGCAGCCAGAAATGTAATTGGAACCTGCAAAGAGTCCTCTTTCAGGATTCATAATAATTGCCATTTCACTAAAAAGGTTCATGAAATAAAAGCCTTTGCAAGTAAGGGCCAGCTTCTCAGAAACACACACGTAATTCTGGTCACTTAATCAACACCAAGTGCCCCCATACTCTCCTTAGCAGGCAGGTAAACCACATGGATAGTGTCACCACATAGCTATAGCTCTGTGAAGAGCAAGGAATACAGCAGATTCACAAAAAGGAAATATAAGGTCTGGAACAGCTTCTCTGTAAAGGACAGCTCAATGGGTTGGGATGCTTCAGCTTAGAAAAGAGGCCAGTGTGGGGGATTTTAAAAAAATTCTTGAGTTCACTGGAGAGGTGGGTGAGAATTATTTGTTAACCAACTTGTCTAACCCAAGAACTAGCAGTATCAGAAGAGCATAATCAAACAGGTCCACAGCAAATGAAAGGAGGTGGTTCATCATGTAACAGGCAGTAGATGCTTGTGAGAAGGGTGCAGAAAGTTTACAGGGGTGCAAGGCAAGGCTGGGCAAGCACTTAGGGGGGACATCCAGCGAGGGTTAGGCAGACGAATCTTATCAGACACAGAAAGTATCCTTAGCTGAAAATAATTAAGGCCCAAGAGAGTACTCAAGGAAAATACCATAACTGCTTGCTTCTTATTACTGTTCTCTAGAAAAGCAATTACAGGCAGTGGGTTTCTGCAGAAGTTTGCTTTTTTTTTTTTCTTTTAGCAACAGCCTTTATGGGACCCTCTCTGCAGTACCAGGTATCAACCCCACCAAGCTAAGCCCCATTGCTCTCCTGGAGAAGGAAAGAGCTCTGTAGAAAGAAAAAAGAATGCAGAGAAACCAACAGATGTCAGAGGATGAGAAATGTGAAAAGGGAGGTAGAGTGAAATGAACACAGATGTATAAGGTTGTATATGTTGCCTTTATGACTCTAAATGAGATCTTATTGACTTCAAGTGAGATGGAAGAAAGGTCTGAGCTACTGTAGTTGGACTGTTGTAGCTGTGATGGTGTTAGAAGAGGAAGGGAAAAGTAACATCTTCAAGTAAGGCACCTGCTCGGCGTGGGGAGGGAGAGCAGTCAGCTTTCTAGATATGCCTGTGGAGACATTTCAAGTAGCCCTTGGGCATCCTAAAAGCTCCTATTTCACTCTCAACCAACTATATCAGACTTGAACTAATAAAACTGGCTACCTCTCCCTCCAAATCTTGACTCCCTGAATCTCAGGAAGACAGATGATACCCAAATAAGAATCAATAACCAGGTTGTGAATAAGGAAAGATGTACTACATAGCAAATGGATACTGAAAAGGGCAAGTTCTAGGGAGGACTAATAATTGAAAGGGGGAGTTTGCAGTGCAGCAGAGGAAGGCACATTGCTCAGCTCTTCACACCTTCAGGAAGGGAAGGTTTTGAAAGAAGAGCCGTGTCCAGAGGACTTGGGAATCCAGATGCCAGTGAAAAATACACCAGCACTACCAGAATCCTCCTGTCTCAGTGCTACGGGGCTTAGATGGCAGGAGGGTCACATCTGGGAACCAAGGAAGAAGGTGGCAAGTTACAGAAACAGGGACGTTTCACAAAGGTAGAGGCTCATGCTAGTAACAGACAGCTCAAAATGGGATTGTGAAAAAAAAAAACCAACAAATCCACTCATCTCAAAGTCCCCATCTAGCTCTCTTAAAACGCCAGGCTCTTATTTTCTTCAATTATCATCTCCTTGCAGCCCACAATCCTGTTCGTAGCCAGGCTGCCATCACATTAAGAAACCCATTCCTTCAGTCCTGTGTCTCTATCAGGATTCAGGGGGAGACAATAAATACACCTTTTCCAACAGCAGCTGCACAGCTTACACTAAACACAGGGTGCTTGGAGTAATGTTACCTCTGAGGAAATTATTAAAAGCATCAGGCTAATTTTGTAATTCACACCTGGGCTGCAAATGTGAAAGAGACTGCAATAATCTCTAATGAAATATTACATTGTTTAAAGAGTTCCCAGTGAAATTCACCCTTAATTGATTTTTGATCTGTGAAAAAACACTGTGGAGAGAGAGAGAAGATATTAGTCACACTCCTGTTTTATCACTCCTGCGAGCATTTTCCTTCCTTTGTTTCCTTTGTCCCCAGAGAATCAACATGACATTGAAGAAAGCAGCCTGGAAGATACTACAAAACTAATAAATAACACTTGAATGGGAATCCTGAACAGCACATCCTCCTAAATCATCCTGAAAAAGGTGAAGTAGTCTCCTAGGACAACTCAAAAATCAGAGAACTTGGGTTCATAGCCAACACTGTTCGGGGCAAGCCCCATGGGCTGAGATGTTCTCCACCCACCCAGGAACCCAGCAGGTCCCAGACTAACCCCTTGTGCAGATGCATGTATCATCTCACTCTCAGGGTATTGCAGGGGAGCTTATGCCAGAAATAAATGACATACAGCAACAGCCACAAATATTGACTGCAAAATGCTGACAGAAAATTCATTACAGCATTAGTGTCCAGATCAGGATGCACCAGGGCACAAGCAGCTGCTGAAAACAAGGAAGCAGGTCAGCATTAACACCCAAGTTAATTCACTGAAAATCTCTTCTGAAAACCAGCAGCAAATTGTCATAAAGCAAATGACCAACAGTAAAATATAGCTAGAAGAGACAAAAGGAAATGCGTTTATAAACATCAATGCAGACAAAATAAAAACAACCACCAAAACTACTGAAAGAGATGACCATAAACCATTAGCCACTTGATAAGATTTTAACTAACATTTACAACAGTCAGAGCACTTGTTTCAGATAAACCAAAGTTAATAACAGGAAAAGAAAAAAAACAACAAACCAACCACCAAACAAAAAACAAACCAAACAAACCAAAACAGCAACAAAACAAAAACAAAACCAACCCAAACAAAATCAACCAACTATAAAAACCAACCCCACAACCCCAAACAACCCCAGAAAAAAGCCACAACCCAAAACAAACCACAAAGAAAATGATGTGCAAAGGTTTTTCCTAAGAGATTTTGTATGGAGCCACATCACAGACACTAACTAAACAGGCACGGCAACCAGTTGTGATGGATGTGATTGCAGGTTGAAATCTGGGAGGAGGCTGCTAAGTAAGTGGAAATCCCTGGACATACTGAACGTCTTCAACAATAAAGCCTTAGATTAAAAAAAAAAAAAAAAAAAGAAAAAAAAAAGATAATATTTATTAAAGAATTAAGGGGAGAAGAAGCATCCTTCAGAATTACAGAAAAAACAAGCAGTGTCAAGTTAGTGAAAGAGACATAACCCAACTGACTGGGGTAGATGGTGAGGTGATTTCTCTCCCTCTAAGTATGGTTGGGACAGAGGAATCCACACAGTCTCAAGCAGATTTAAAATACCTTCAGAAAAAAACGTTGTCTCAAAAACATGAAACATCAGTAACATTCAGCAAGTAACAAATATGAAATCGATGACCTAACAGGCAACTGGAAAAACATGACCAGGGGCCTGGTTACAACTCTACTGCACAGGGCAATGTGAGCTGGGATGGTCACACGGGAGGTCAGTCATAGAACAATTCACTCTTTTTCCCATCTGCCTTCACAGCTATTTCCCAGATTGGCACCTGTTTTTTTCTCTAAGTCCTCCATTCTGCACTCAAAGGAATTTGTCTCTCTATGATCTTTCACAGTCTCTACTGGGAGTAACACATTCTGGTATCAAGCAAAATTTAGACTCCCCTGCCCTGGTGCTGTGAGGTCTGTGCATCTCCACTAAGACCCTGAGCACCTGGGATTTGCACTGGTACCTCATCACTTCAGATTTACAGTTTTTCACCTCTCTAAATCTCCTTCTGCCCATGCAGCTAAACCCTAAGGATGTTTGCTTCGAGTCACCACCTCACATTGTCCCTGTGTTTGCCTGCTACCTTTCAGCCCATTGACTTCATTCACATCTGCCAGAGATCAACAAAGCAGGGTGAAAGCTTGGTGGTCACAAAATATCAAGGGAAAAGACCATTTAGCAAATCATTAATTAGGATGATACTCACTCCATCCATACCCAGCTCAGATATTAAGCTCTGGGAGAACCAGACCAGAACAGCAACTGTAAGGAAGTCAGATGAACCTTAGCTCCTTTTAGACTCAGCAGAAAAGGCTACTGCAGACCTCCCTTAGCTTCTGGCATAGTTTATAGTGCTCGCCACTAGCTGTCAGGGAGGTACCTGTCCAAGCAGGATGGTTGAAGAACAACAGTCCAATCTGAATTGCGACTTCGAAGATGGCAAGACAGACCCCAGTGAGGTACCTCACAGCTTTTTGCCAGTCAGCCTGTGCCAGGCTAGAGCTGTAGCCTAACCAGAGCTGAGGCTCTGCACATACAGCCAGACCCCAGAGAGGAGCGACTGCAGAGCCTGCTAGTGCACCCAGGACCTCAACTGACTCAAGACCTCAGACTGTCTTTCAATCAGCATTGTAAGTAAATATATCTGGACAGGGTAAAGTCAAGATTCCCTTAACACTGTCACATTCTAGCTTTTAATATTGGTGTTTGCTAGTTTAATTAATCTTTTTATTTATTTGATTAATTATATTTAACTTTAGAGTTTTGTAATGAGTGGATTAAGTAGTACCCAAACTCCAATTGTACTGGGGATGGTGCAAGAAATTAATACTTACAGCAAATTTTGGTGTAGTTATACTAGTTAACCTTGGATCTAGCCAAGCTCCAGTATAAGAGGATGGTTCACCTGTACAACAACTCCCTACGTGCCAGCTGATGCATGATAACCGTCCACGCGCTTACTCTTAGCTAACAATAAATGTAGCACAAGTTGATTAAAAGGACATAATTGCCATGCTCAGTAACTTATGTGTCTAAAACTAGGATAAAAGAATGCGTTCCCTTCAATTTTATTTCACTAACATAAGAATTATAATATCATTCTTATGGGAACAATCAGATCAATTTTGCCTTTTTTAAGCTTCGTTGGCTTATACTCAGTGTAAAGGGTTGTGCATTTCAGATACCACTGGAGGACTTTTCCTTACCATTCTGTTAATATCTCTCTGTGAGAGCTTGGTGAAATGTCAAGCTCAGATGTAAGGCTGTGGGAGTCAGACGGATGGGATTTGAACAGAGTGGCTCACATGTGACCATGATTGATCCTTAGGTAGGACTCAACTGGGATCAGTCTCTGCAGGAGTGGACAGGCAGAAGAACTGAAAGGAAGCTCTGCCTGGAGGCCATCTATCTGAAGGGCTTTTCTTGTCTGTACCCATCAGAGGCACTTCCTTTTGCATCTCTCCCTTGGCTACCTTGTCTAGACTATCACACCAAGCACCTGGGGCATTTCATAATAATTTCAAGAAGTGTGACCTTAAATTCTGTGGTACAGAGTGACAGGCAAGATTGTCCAAGAAAAAATTTGGCTTGATATTGAAAATACACAAATTCCTCCAGCTCAGATTTTTCTAGGCAGGTTCAAAACCATGAAACATTTTCTCACATCTGCAAAGAGCCACTGTAGGTGAAGTATATTTCTTCCATCTCAGTTTCTTGGGTATAACCATTAAATTCAACATGAGCAAAGCCTTTTCACACCTTGTACAGTCATTTGCCTTCTGGAAAAAAGATAAGCAAAGAACCATCTATATATAACAGACATCAGTGATATCCCTGGAAGATGACAGGTGCTGAGACAGTCCACACAGAAAGGACCTTCAGCTAGATCTTTTGGAGCTAGTCACATCTGCAGATCTTAAAAAGTATCTGTTATGTCAGGTGCCTGCCCTGTCTCACAAGCACACAGGCTGATGCACAAGGACGTACGGTGCCTGAACAAGGTCACAAAGCCCAGTTGCAAGGACACAACTGGGAACCAGGTCTCACAGGTCCCAAGCCACTGCTCTATGCACTCTGCCTGGAGTCAGAGGCACTTGTTTTCTTAAGGTACAATTTAGTGTACTTCTTACCTGATTCCTTTGAATATAATGGTCTATGCCCTCAATTTGATTTTTCTGACTTGAAAGTCTGCTCTTTACTAATTCACATTCATCTGTCTGGTTTCCCTTGTTCCTTGTACACTGTCATTTTTCTAACTGCAACGTATTCAGCTACATCATCCCAGGCATTTTATTTGTGTGGTTCTGCTCTAACGGCTAGCTTAGCTGTTTCAAATTATGCCTTGCTTTCAGTTTTGCTTGAGTGTAAAAATGTCGTGTAAAAATGAACTACCCTCTGATGAAAGCTTTCAGACTTTCCATTTGAGGAACAGCATGCAGCTTTTTTTTGGGAGCAGTGGGAGAAGGATCAATCCAGCTTTTGTTTTACAGATTGCTACAATAGATAGCTTCCCCGTAGGGAGTGTTACAGTACTATATTATGCTTATATAAAGGATAATGACTGGGAACTTGGAGAACTCTACCCTTAGGAAGTGCCTGACAAGCGAGAACAGCAGGTGTGGAGGAAGAAGAAAGCCTAAATGTCTTTATGCCCTGACTTTCTCTTCTTTTATGTTTGGAGACTGAACTCGGTGTCAGAAGCAAGTTGGTTCCTGCAGGTACATGAAAGTGCAAAAAGCATGAATGTGGAAAGAGAGAAAACCCAAACAAACAGGGGAAATTGCTAGTAGGGCAGTAGCCCCAAAGCCTGTCCCTGAGCGGGTGGCCTTGAAAGGGATTATGTTCAGCAATAGGACACTCTTTAGCTCACTATGGGAAAACCAGGGAATTACAAGAGGGGCTAGATAAAGGAGAAACAAAGCGACAGCAAGCACACTGCTAAGGTGCAGGGGGGAAAGGCTGCTTGGTATTGCGAGAGCCTCTGGTCACGTCAGCAGCAAGCTGAGAAAAAAAATAAATCAACCACATAAAACTCTGAATAGGCTCCACAAAACCTTTTCTGACCCACATAAACGTCAAATGCAAAAGGCGTCATCTCTGTCCTTGTAGACCTGATGCTAAATGTGCCTTCCTACTGCTAAACCGCATAACGAGCCCACCGCAGGAAAAAACTTCCAAAGAGATACCCTTTGCTTCGTGTATAGTAGACACAAAATATGCAAAAGCCCAAAGGGGAGACCCAGAAAACGCCATCAAGACACACGATCTGCTGAAGTCTGAACCGCACAGGCCAGCAGTAGACAAAGCTGACTCAGACAACAGCTCAGGGAAAGCATGCAAGGGTCTTGTGAGAAAGCAGAGAGACAACCCAGCGCAGAGGGAGAAATGAGGTGCAGGCTGCTGCTCCAAGCCATGTAGTGAACAGCTGTCCATGCTGAATGAGAAGCTGCTGTTCGCCCGGTTTGCCCCTGATGAAAACACAACCTGGATCTAGAAGAATGGGTCTCCTTCCTCTTGTCTGGACCCTTCAATCATCTCAAAGGCCGAGTCAGAGTTGTAATGGGGGCTTTCCCAGTTTTGGGGTCACACCTGTCTGGATCACAACTGTTCCCTAGCCTGGGGTGTGTCTGTGTTCAGCTCCATGATGCCCAACTTCTGTGTGGCCTTTGAGAACAGCTAATATAAATACAAATATGTGAAAAACAGCAGGTCATTCCCTGAATGGAGACTTGCAGGAAATAACTGAGGAATAAGAAAACCTCTAAGCATTACATTAAACACTGTAAGCATTACTAAAACCAGCCTAATAAAGGGGCAAGAAGCTACTTGGACAATGTAATATTGCACACGTCTGTTCAGAACATGGACCAGAATAGCTCAAAGATATGGTTTGCATCCCATGGAATGGATGAGTTTAATGAAACCAGCCGTTCACAAACAAGCAGGCAAAGAGATGGTGAAGCATAACATCAGTGAACATGGTGGACAGCAAAGACCTCCACAGTGCTCTGTGAGGAAGGAAACAAATATACAGCCAAATTAAGATAACTTTACCAGTCACAATACCATGAAAACAAGTCATCAGCCGAATGTCAAGGGAAACTACAGAGAATGAAAAACTAAGTGGCACAGTCAGTGCAGAAACCACTACATGAGCCTAAAATACAACTTCATCCATGAAGCTGTGATGCAAAAGCTGCAGGAAATGAATATATGGCAGACGTACATGCAACAAGAAACAGAGAAAACAAACTCCACAATCCCAACATCATCTCTGCCACAGAAAACTTTAATTGGTATTTAAAGGAGTGGGATGGCTCCCAAGCACACTACAACCAGAAATGGATGAGAAGAGAGCAATACAGCAATACATTACAATAACAAGATGTACTGGGAAGGCACTACTTTAAAAGAAAACCATTATGAGAGCAATAGACATTTCTAATTCAGAAACGTCCCCGTCACAGGATAAGGTGCAAGGCAAAGGAGCCTAGCAAAAAACCAAAACATTTGCATGCCACTTAGAAAATTCACTTCTGGTCAGAGAGCTCACATCCAAATACAAGTGACTGAGGAAATGTCAATTCCTTTGGCAAAACAGAAAGGAGTCAGCAAACTCTAGCGCTGGAAGCAGAACACACACACAAAACACACATTTTGGAGCCAGGGAAGCAGTGGCCTTACCATAATCTCGACACTGGCAGTCAGAGGTGCAGGGACAGGAACGCACCCTGAGATCAGGTCTGCAGGGGAAGATCTCCAGTGCCCCCCAGCAAGTTGCACAAACAAGACTCTAAGCAGTTAGGATCCTCCCTGCTCCTGCTGCTGCACTGTACGTTTGAACTCCTCACACATGGTTTAAGATCTAGCGTACAAGAACCAACTCCTCTCTGACTGCTGGAAACAGCCAGGAGGGAAGAGCTAAACCAGATGAAACAGATAGAGGATCATACATCTTCAGGTTACAACCCCATCCCACAAAGCGGAAGCAGCACAGCTGACATCCAAAGATACTGGAGAGACTCAGAGATTATTAGGACTTGCGAATGATCCAATAAAACACCTTCCTAGTCCTGCTGTTCCCCAAAGGCAATGCCTGGACAAACACACATTACAGCTGCATTAAGACAATACAGCTGCTATATAAAACAAACAGCTTTTTCAGAAATGCCATGATATGAATGAAGATTAAATCACATGATGGCAGGGAACGGGGGCCTAAGTCATCCCTTATGCAAAAGGAACAGCTAATACCTACGGTCATAATAACCCTTGGAACAAGTCTGCCTTGTGTAGAGCCTGCATGCAAAAAGAGACACAATATATATTCAAAGTCATTAAGGCTTCAGAAAGGAAACCTCAAAGCACTGCTGAGTGGTTTTTTTGAAAGCCACAGTTTGCAGTCCAAAATACTTTCTGTGCCTCCCACTGAATCTGAAATATTGGTGTTCTGCCATGTGCTGCTGAAAGGAGGGTTTTCTTCAAGGGACACTTTTCTCACAGAGCATTCTCCCAGCATCAGCTGGGGTGCTGAGATCTCCACCCCAAAATAAATTCAGAAAACTTCCCAAAGATGTGCATTAAAACAACTTTGCCAACTTCAAAGCCAAGCTTGGATAGCCTCCAGGAGCTATAGAAGACCAAACTTTCCTCTGCAGGAGCTCACATCCATCATCCCATCAGGATGGGCAGATACCAGAGCCAGTGCCATGCTGCCTACACTGCTGCTGGCCTGCAGAGAAATGCTGAGCACGGAGCTTGGTGCTGGCAATGCAGGCACAGCACTGGGGCTGTGATACAGAGGGGCTCTCCAGGTTAGGCTAGGGCCTTTTTGGAGTAGCTGGAAAGCTATACAGCTATGGGATACGGTGCTGGAAGACACTGATCTGCCTTCTGCCCCAACTCTACCTGCAGTATCCCTGAGAGCTCCTCTTCTGCAGGTTAAATTGAATGGTAGTAGGGATGTCAGAGGTCAGGCAAGTATCAAACACATGTAGAAATGCTGATCAGAAAGCAGAGAGAGACATACATGAAATACATGCTGTCCTTGAGAGACCTTACAGCAAATTAGGAAGGAGCCTGGTATTGAGAACAATACTTCATCGTTAACCTCTCCTCTTCAGCCTTCTGCAAAACAGTCTGATAGGGCTGCAGGAGGCACTATAGAAAACACAGTGAAGCTGTTTGGCAGCAGGTTAATCCCAACACATGCTCATTCAGACAGCAGGCTCTAGTTTACTTGCTGTGCTTTTGTACCATTTACCTGGGAAAGGAAACGGAGCCAGATCGTTAGCACTGGGCCACGGTAACAGCAAGAGCAGAATCAGCAATTTAAATAGCTATGAATTAGCTAAAGAAAAGCTCCAGCAAAAGAAGAGGGAAGCAAGCCACTGCTGGAGGGAGGAACACTCCTCTTTGCATGATGCTAGATGTCTACATCCAGCACCTCTCACTCCCATGTGACTCCAGCTAGCAGCACTGGGAAGAGTAACAAGGCATGAAGATGACACATGGGGAACATCGATGTTACTGGAATAAGCAACCTAAGAGTCCCAGAATTACAGTCTACCTGATCTGGGGAAAAAAAAAAACCTTTTCCTTGGGACTAGCCACCCATGGGAAGTAAACTTAGATTGAACACACAAATCCCTGCTCCTGAAATACCCCCAAACTACTACCACATTCCCCTCCACAAACCTAAGACAAAGGAAATGAGTAGAGGAAGCTGAAGCACAGGCAGTAAGAGTCAAGCAGCGGGAAGGAGAAGGGGTTGACAAGTCTCCCACAGATGCTGGCAGAGGCTCTTACCCTCATCACAGCCAACAGGTCTCTCATGCAGCAATTTCTTGCCACCATGGGAAAGATGCTCCTGCCCCAACATCACACCACCTGTGAGAGAGATGCTCTCGCTGCATTTCCAGGCAAATGCCACAGATGACAAGACACACGCTGTGGAGCATAAGCAGAGCACATCATACAGATGGAGCACATGGGATCCAGACTGCTGCCTGCAATGCCACAGGAAAGCAACGGTGCTGTGACAGATGGCAAAGGGCACCGAGATAAACTGGGACAGCAGGGGGACCAGGAGACTGCTGAGTCTCCGTATTTGAGGATCCTGAGGAGATGAGACCCATCTGTCAGGGATGGTTAAGCAGTGTTGCTCTCATTGGGGCGGGAGACCACCCAAAGCACCTCAACCTGCATGGCTGAGCCTCACTTGAGACACCGAGACCTTCCTTAGAGCCATGAAGATAGCAGAGCTGTGACACCCTGGCATAAGGTGCACACAGCTTCCCCCCATGACTTTCTCACCCATGCAAATGAGCGAGACATGATGAGCCCAACTGCTTGCAGGGACCAGCAGCAGCAGGAACCAGGGGAAGTCTCCATGCAGGGAACTGCAGGTGCACACAGGGAGGAAGAAATCCCATGACTGCTCCTATAGCCCAGCTATACCTAAACGCAGATGTACCTGTTTAGCAATATAATTCAATGTTTTAGACCCTGGGTTTCCACTGCTGGGACTGGGACAGTGGTGGGGATGATTATTCCCATTTGGTAAGTGCTGACAGCATGCTCACTGAAGCCAGAGCCACATGAAGCCAATGAGAGAGGTGCTGCCTGCACAGGCTGGAGTGGTTATTGATTTGCTACATGACCTTGGCTAAGTCACTTAACCTCAACTTCCTCATCTGTATATTGGGAATTATGGGGCTTGCAGAGTGCCACAAATTCATCAGAGGGAACTACTTAAGAGCCCTATTATTATTTAATGGGATTTCCCACTTCAATATTACTCCCATGAGGATAGGAGCAGCTGGACTGGGATATTCATAACCTGACTCCTACTGTAAGTGCAGAGCATATTTTTTTTAAAATGCTTTTCCCCCCTAAAAAACACCCATGTAAATCTTACAGCTGAGGAGCACACGGTCTGTGTGTCCAAGTTCAAAGCTCTTTACAAACACTTATTTAAATTACTTTAGCCTCATCAGTCATCCATGCTAACAAGCCCTTCTCCTTGCCCAATTCATATGGTTTCAAAAATAGTTTCACACTACGAGTTATTGTGGTAAATGCTCTCAGCTGGGTACTCAGGATGCTAAATCTGCTCAAATTAAGGTGCAAACTCTCACTTAACGGCTCCCTGGAAGAAGAGAAAATCCAGAGGATCATCTTTAAAGCTTAAGGCAGTAACAATGCCCCGGTTCACTCAAGAAGGCCAGGTCCAAGGACCAACTTCACCTGTGATACTAGTGTGATCCCACCCATCCATAGCAAGGATTAAGTCACTTCATACCCACCAAAGTACCAAGTCTGCCCCCAAGCTGCTTTACATGCTACTGTTTGACATAAAACAGGCATTGAAGTTTCATAAGAACAAGTGCATCAATTTGCAAAGCAATTCAAGACACCTTGAGGATGAAGCAGGCTGTATAGAGAGAGCTTAAAACAAAAGGCTTCTCTGTTGTGGATGCTTTCCCAGGGAAGCTAAGATAAAAATATACAGTGTTTGTGCTTTACAACTAGTGCTTTAGAAGTACACTCACAGACCAATACATACAGTCACATCACTTCAAGGCCACAGGAGTAAATCTAAAGAGCTTTTATATGCCAACTTGCTCTTCCACAGGGAATTTAAACACTTCTAAGACTCAGGAATACCTAATTCTGCCCCATCACACTCCCTTGCTCCTTCCTCACCCTTCCCCTCATCACCCATACAGTTACTTGGTATGTATTCTCTTCTGTTTTATTTGTATTTCCACTAAGCAGAGTCATTAATCTTCTCTACAGATGCACAGCTCTGACAGCTAGGGTCTTGACCAGTGCCAGTGAAGGACATTCTCATACTCTTCTCTTCACCCCCCTGCTTCTCTTTTTAAGGAAACCCTTCATACCTCACCAGCCACAGGGCTTTGATTAGAAGGTCATGTGAACTGGAGACAAGGGGGCTGTGGGGGAGGAAGGCAAGGGAAGAGGATGCAGCTCCCACAAGGAACTCCCAAAGTCCCAGTGAAAAGGTCAGGATGCTTTTGAGTCATCTGCACTGTTCCTCGACAGAAAAAAATATACTCAGCCCAGTGCAGAGATACTTGATAAAGAGTCTAATGAAGTGGAAAGAGTGTTGTAGGAAAAGAATAGTCCTCTCTCATCCTGACATCCCATGATGCTCCATCTAGTTGCTATGGAGACTTGAAAAGAGAAGGGGTTTTGTTGTCTTGAAGGGCCTTCTCCCTTCCCAGTAACCTTGACCTTTTCCAGGTTTGTGTGTGCATCTGTATGTATTTATAAAAAAAAAATAAAATAAAATAAAAGATAAGGAATTCCATTTCTTCTTATCTGGTCATGGCTCACTGGCAGGCATTGATGCATGTGGGGGGCTGTCAGCCTGTCTCAGCGTGTAGATTTGGAGAGGATAAGAGGAAGAAAATACAGAGGGGAGCAGTTAATTAAGGCTGATATTGCAAAGGACATTGTTTGCTGAATAATGAATTCCATATGCTTCAGAAACACAAGAGCAATTAAAGGTGTGAGAGATGAAGGGAAGGAGAGGAGCGATGGGTCATATATTACCATACAAAATGGCCCCACTGGCCCTCCAAAGCTAGGGGTTCAATCAAAAAAACCTCTACTATGTATCACAACCAGAGATAAACAAGGCAGAGGTGTTGCTGCCAGTTTCCCCAGGTGAAGAAGGGTTACCAGTAGTTGACAGCCATTAGAGAGTGATGTGAGAGTCATTCAGACAGGTTGAAAGTAGTTTGCTTTACGTGATACGCAAAGCAAGATGAACACAGAGTGAAGCAGGCAGGCTAACACAGAATGATGCTCCATACAAGCCATTCATGTTCACAACCCAGCATTGTCAGAAGAAGCTATTTACTTTCCATTGTCAGTCAGCCCTATAATCAAACTAACGGAGATACTCTGAGACAGGGTTGTGACTAGAAGCCCACCATGTGCATCCTCCATTGTCCCTCACAATACCCCTGGGTCTATATCCCACAGAGACACCCTCTACTCTCCCTGTCTCCTTCCCAAGGGAAAGGAGGAAATGTGGTACTGCTGTTTTTGCCTTCAGCTCGAGTCCCCTCCAGGCTCAGAGACTACTACAGATCCTGCTGCTTGCTCTCCATTTGTGGGCATAAGCTCGTGTGTCTCATCATGTCATGGAACAGACAAATGAGGAAAGATGGTAGGAAAAAAACATAGTATTTGGGGGGATAGAAGTCACGAGGCTTTGCTTTGAGAACTTTGATATCAAGAGTGGAATGAAGACGTGAACTGCCCCTGCCATAACCTCTACCACAGGAGAGAAAACCAGCCAATGGACTCCAGTCACAAACACAACCACCTCCAAGAGTAAGACCTGGATTTGAATGGGGTGTTGCACAACCCCGTCTTTAACAAATGAAGATAATTTGTGTCAGATAAGATGATCAGAAATTTGACATAATTTTGCACCCGGTTTGCTCAGGCTGTAGCTTAATGAGACTCTGATGTCTAGGACATCTTTGAACTCTCAATTACCAGCAGTAGAAAGATCCCAGGGTCAGATTTCTAAGTCCTTTAGGAATTTAGCCTCTGTCCCTAAGGAGATCTCAGATAAGGTTTATAGTCACTAACCCTGTGTCTGTGCACTCCCTAAATTAACACAGCACTGACCCAAGCAAGATAAGGAATTAATCTAAATGAACTCCCTGATAAGTAACCTTGGCAGCTGTGTGGTCTCCGCCCTCCAAGCCTGGGTAAGATTTCTCAGATTCTGACTGTCTTGAAGCAACTCTACTGCACTTGCTGGTCCTGACAGCTTGCCATATCATCACTCCAAGTGAGAAAAAAAGTACAGAAAAAAACCCAACAACATTAAAAATGTATTGGAAAATATTTAGCTGAGAGTGCTGTTGATACAACTGCATTTTCATTTTCTGCAAGAGTATGTGTGCATGTGTGTGTGCCTCAATCCCCACCCATCTCTCAAGCTTATGATCTTAACGGTCACCCAGCCTTGTTTGTCCATTCCCAGCCTGACGATCCATTTTCAATAATAAGATCCATCTCCTCCTGCTCAAGGCTTCATTGTCTTCATATCCTTGGAGATCAGATGTCTGTTCTCCCTTTTATCACTTGAGCTGCATGTGTTTTGATTGTAAACACCCTGATAACACCCTTGTTAGCTCCTCACAAGTGAAATAATAAAGGATAGATAACATTTCTAGACATGATACTTATACTGTCATCCTACACTGTGATAACAAGGAGCAGACAGCCTGTGAGCCTGTCTTACTCTGATAAGGATCTTGTCACTATAGATACAAAAGAGATAAACTTTCTAAAATAATATCCTTGTTCATGTCACTTTGCTCAAGTTGGATAATAGATAGTGGAATTCCTCTCCTTCCCCTTCCCCCCAAGTGTATTTATAGTTCCTACCATCCCCAACATCAGTGAAACAAGCCCTCAACATGTTACAAGATAAGAATTTACATTTCTCACCCAGGTGAGAGCAGCTGACAGACATCATCACACACGACCATGTTTTAGGCACATCCAGTGAGAAAACAGTTGTGATCCCCAGACTGGAGAATACACCTAACACTTCTTGTAGCAGAGTGCTACCCATCACAGCCCAGACAAACAGAAGTTATCCATACGCATGGACCCGTTACATCTCCCTGTTCCCAATAACCCACCTACAGCATCAGTGTGGTCCACTGCAGCAGCAAAAGCAGGATGTCACTCACTGCAGCAGGTGCCAACATTCAGAGTCTGTCCTTATCCACGATAACTACGAGAGATGCTTGACATTTCTGTGTTGTAGCATTACATAAATGAAAAATGGCTTTGCAGTCAAAATGAATATGTGCAGAGAAAAAATCTCCAATTTGGTATAAAGTTGCCAAGCTCAGAAATTGGAAGCTGAGTGTTTCTCTAATAAAGTAGAACAAAACACAATAAAATTATACAGTTATTCAAGAACCACATCTAGCTGTTCAAAACTACCATAACCCTTGGGAGTTGCTTTTTTAGTTTGCTTGATTTTAAAGAATGTACTTTTAAATACTTAATAAGTATTTTGAAGAACAAAAATGTCTAAAGGAAATGTTTCTAAATTGATATTTTCTCAAAAAACCCAAGGTGAAGTACCTGTTGGTAGTCTACCATATTTAGCTGTCTCGCTGCAAATGGCAACAGCCAATGCCAAAGCAGCTGACATTTAGTGGCGACTGATCTGTATGGTCTTCCCAATGTAGAAAATATAAGAATTTATTCTCCTCATGGTAAGTATTGACCCTGGCTTTGCTTCACTGAATATTTACCTCTTGGGTCAATAAATCATCATGTTCATCTCAATAGAAGTCAGTATCTGCTTATTATTATATTAACCTTTACAAGGCAGATAATAGTTGTTTTTCCCTGGTAATAAGATATTGCAGAAATTTGATAACTAAGAAAGATTTCTTTGTGATAGTTTGAGGGGGGTTTGCTGCGTTTTGGTTTTTGGTTGTGGTTTGTTTTTTGGTTTTGGTTTGTTTTTTTTTCTACTAGCATTTTGGCTCTATTTGAGGCATGCAAAACAACACACGTTTAATACACCACATGGAGCTGACTTTCTCCTACAGCTGGCTTTTAGAGCACATATCAAGAGCCCTAGGGAGGAATCCTGGGACATCAGGAAGATACACATGCATAGTGCCTGTCTTCTGGCCAGCGAGAGAGAAATTCTGCATCATCTGATTCTTTCAGGCAGCTGCACATGGTCAAGCTTTTCTCCTAGCCAGGTGTTAGCACGAGGCTTTATGAAAGCACACATCACAAAGACAGGGAAACTCAGCCAAAATTTGGAAAGAAAACAGATATGTGAGTTTGTGAGGAAGGATGGCGAGACAGAAGGACAGATGGAAAACATGAAGATGAAGGCAGAAGAAAAGAAGCCTGACACACAGAAAAAAAAAAGTGAATATTCATTATGGAGAGAAAGGCCATGTGCTGAAGTTGAGCCCAGCCTCCATTCACCAACACAGAGGAGCAGGTGGGGAAAAAGCAGCAGGAGATACCTGGTGAGACAGTGCTTGCTCCCCCTCCTGTCACCAGCCTTTGTAGATTAAAGACAGCATGGCACTTCTTCAAAAGTGTAGAAGACAGTCTTGACATCCTGGCAAATTCATCCCTTCAATAAAAATAAATGACTTCCAAGGCTGTTTGTGAGATATGTCTACACATATGGCTGGCACATTTTCCTACATATTGCCTGAACTGCCGCTACCTAACTCACTGCTTTGTAAAGTACTTTGAGATACAGCTCCTTAGCTATTAAAGTTACAATATAAGATGTAATTCTCCTTTATATCTTAAGCTCAAAGCTCCTTTAAATATGATATATACACTTGCTTACTGAAATCTAGATTTTAACTGTGCTTCTTTCACATGAAAGTGCTTCTCACAGATGCCATCCAGACTTCCTATGTAGAGGAAACTAAGTACTGCCTATACATGCATCGTGTGTTTCATTAGTCTAGACTAGATTGGAGTATGCGTCAGTAACCTGGTACTCTGAGCATATCTGCCCAGTGAGGGGTGGGTTAGTCTTGGTTAGCTGCTGGGAGGGAGACAGAAGAGGGCTGAAGGGAAGGGGGAAAGTTTGAGCATGATGAAAAAGAATGAATGAGAAGGATATTGGGACAGAAGGCAGAGCAGAGAAGAAACAGTACAAAGCTATACCCATAATCAGTATAAAACACCACTGGAGTCTGCTGATTGACTATGGATCCAGATGTGGTCCCAAACATCCCTCTGTTTATAAACACCCACTTCCAAAAGCTTCTGAGCTGCGAAGAAAAACAAACTCCAGCCATGATATATAATAAACAGGAAACAAGCCAGAATAAGCACTGCAGTGGGAACAAAGCCTGGGATAGCAAATGCAGAGTCCCAAAGGACAGATACCATGGAAAGCATGAGGAAAGCACGCTCTCATATGTGGTATGAACACCGATGGCCAAGCAAAGGAGGAAGAGCTCCACCAGATTTTCCAGCAACACGGAGAACAGTGATGAGATTTACAGCATGACAGCAACTCCCCTGAAAGACTCAGCTTTTCACCTTCAAAATACAACAGGATTGCAGTGCCAGGCACTTGGGTTAAATGGCTGGTGCCCACCATAAAATCCAGGTTAATCCAGGCAGATGCTTAAGCCCTGTCAGCAAATGGCAGCTCCAGAGAAAAGCCAGCCAATAAGTAATTGTTCCTCCTTCCCCATACTAGGAAAAAGCCTGGCTTTAGAGACATCCCACTTCACCCAAAATATCTGACTTCACCAGCTGGGAAAACCCTTCCAGACTAGCTCCTTTCACCAGGGAAAGGATGGACTACAACAAGCTCAGGTAACCTGTAAACTTGTGCATCACCCCCAGAGTGGAGAAAGCAGTATCAGATCCCCATGAAAAACTGTAGCTGGGGACAAGCTGCCCCTACTTTGTGCCAGCCTAGGCTTACCTCCTTGGAAAGCTTCTGCTAGACATGCCCAGAGACAGGAAGGATGGCCCACACAGGGAACAGCATCTCTTTTCCAGCTTCCAGCCTTTGAAATGCACCCATCCTACCTCCAAAACCCCAAGCTGAGCAACTCAGAGGATGAAGGACACCTGTGCTCAAGGGCATGTTTCATCATGATGATGCTTTATTGCAGAGACAAGGATGAGTATCCCAAGCCCACATCCCAGGGACAGGAGGCTTCCTTCTGTAACAGAAAGGCAGTGGCAGAGCAGTGCATCCTCTATGGCACAAACACCACATGGGATGACAGGCTTACATCCAGAGCAAAAACTTTTGTCTTTTTTTGTCTCTTTTTTCATGTGATAGAATTGAAGGTTTTCCTGCTGTGCTCTGAAAAGGGCAGAAACAATAACCTTAGCAATTAGCACTTGGCAGAACAAGCTCCTGTCCACAATAAATTAACGGAACCAATTAGGGAAGAGGGAAAAATAATCAGATGCCATAAGGTAAACCCCAGGTCTGCCAGCATATGAGCAGAGGCTGTTCTGGAGCACAGTCACTCTGGGATATCCTGCTGGGTCTGAGGAAGGACAGGCACAGGTTTCCTCCCAGCGCCCAAGCCTTGTCCCAGTCAAGGGAGGGGTGGAAGTCAAAACACACTTCTTTTTGAAACCTGTCACTTGAAATTTATTGCCTTGCTCTCACCCCAGCCATGGCAACCACACCCCAGAGGCCTGTCGAAGGGTTGGTCACAGGCCAGTTCTCTCAAGAAATGAAGCTCTCAGTTGGGATATGATGGGAGGATAGCATTGTTATAACTTTTTCTCTTAGCTCTGCTCAAAGACCTTCAAGTCCTCCACATCACATCTTGTGTCTGTAGGACACAGAGAATCCTCATGTCCCACTCCACCTGTACCGCCCATTCCCCATGATCAGAACACCGAGGAGCAGTGCTGCCTACCCCTGCCAAGCCTCACTTGGGAGGAGCAGGCTTACCTGATCAAGACAGAGTTGTAGCCAGTGCCACTTACTGAGATTACAGAGACCACCAGGATCTGGACATGTGCCATAAAGGTTTCCCAAGGCTGACCTGTCCTCAGCAGGTTATGCAAGAGCAAAGATGGCCTGAAATAGTAAGAAGAGTGATTCTTTTAGTCCCTACCTAGTCAACATCCTCTGGCCCTCTATCTACGTAAAGTAAAAAGCTGTATGTCAGCTTTAGAAAGATATTTGATCCAGCATCTCATGAAAGATCACTATGATTCAATTTGACTTGGACATGAGAGATGGCATGTGCTTCAGAAAAAGAGTGAGGAACCATAAACCAGGCAAAATGATAAATAGCAGCTTATCAAGATGGGGAGTTGTGCCTGGTGGGGTTCAGCAGAGATCACTGTTAGACCCCATTTTTTGTCAACTCTTCATTAACAAGCTGGGAAAAAAAGTAAAGAGCAAATAATAGAATTGGCAGACCACACTATATTGGGAGGTGTTGCCATCACCAGGGAAGGACAGGAACATAAAACAAATTAGGAGACAGGTTAGAAATCAGGGTGGAAAATAAAGAACAGCAGAGAAAAATGTCTGTCTAGACAGATTTACAGAAGGGATCAAAATCATTCAAGCGACCAGAAATTCTGCTCTGCAAAGAGTTTTGGTATTTCAAATTTGTAGGCATTATTAAGTAAAACCCAACAAACTGTCCCCAGAAGAAAGTGAGTGTCTATGGTTCCTGTGTGTCATACAATTATTAACTATTTGCTGAGGGTTTTTTTAATCCTGAAAAGGAAACTCTCAAAAAGCCAGAAGCTCGTGAACATTTTCGACAAAGGGAACCTGAAGATCTGCCCCCCTAGACATTCACAGTCACCCCTAGATGAGTCACCCTGTGGGAATCCAGTCCCATTGCTCACTGTCCAATAAGCCTGGGGATAGGCAGTTGGTCTGATTCCATAGACTCAGAGTACATCCAACATACAACCTCCCAGGCTATTTTTTTTTCCCTTCAGCAGCAGCACTTTAACACAAGTTATATAAAACCTCAATTCCCAGAACCAGTGCTGTAGGAAAATATTAATTCTCATTAAGGTAGGGAGGCTCTAAAGAGGGGTCTGGATGGCTGGATCAACAGGCCAAGGCCAAAGGTATGAGGCTCAACAAGGTCAAGTGCGGGGTTCTGCACTTGGGTCACAACAACCCCAGGCAACGCTACAGGCTTAGGGAAGTGTGGCTGGAAAGCTGCCCAGGAGAAAAGGACCTGGGGATGTTGGTCAACAGCCGGCTGAATGCGAGCCAGCAGCGTGTCCAGGTAGCCCAGCAGGACTAGGGAATTGATCGTGCCCCTGCACTCAGCACTGGTGAGGCTGCATCTCCAATACTGCGTTCAGTTTTGGGCACCTCACTACAAGAAGGACATTGAGGGCAATGAAGCTGGTGGGGTGTCTAGAGTACAAGTCTCGTGAGGAGCAGCTGAGGGAACCACGGGTTGTTTAGCCTAGAAAAAAGGAGGCTCAGGGGAGATCTTCTCGCTCTCCACAACTACCTGTAAGGAGATTGCAGTGAGGTTGGGGTTGGTCTGTTCTCCCAAGTAACAAGCAATAGGACAAGAGGAAATGGCCTCAAGTTGCACCAGGGGAGGTTTAGATTGGATACTAGGAAAAAATTTCTTCACAGACAGGGTCGTAAAGCCCTGGAACAGGCTGCCCAGGAAAGTGGTGGAGTCACCATCCCTGAAGGTATTTAAAAGACATGTAGATGTCTCAGAAGACTCAGGAACATGGTTTAGTGGTGACCTGGCAGTGCTGCATTAACAGCTGGACTTGATGATCTTGAAGGTCTCTTCCAACCAGGCTGATTCCATGATTCACAAGAGCCCCTAGCATCCCTCTCCAATCAGCAGCACAAGAAGCTCAAAGGAGCCCAGCCTTCATGTACCCAGAAAAGTTTTCAAAAATTCTTAAGCAGACTGTAATTGCATGAAAAAAAACCCACTACAGGATCAGGTCAATGAGCAGCTGATTTGAAGTATTGTTTTTAAAGCCACACTTAAACTATAACACTGTGATGTGAACTGATAGTTCATTCAGGTAACTCCTGCAATTTATCTGGATGCAGACACAATAGAACAAACAAGCTGTCAACAAGACAGGTGCACACACTAACTGCCAAAAGGAGTACAAGGGCTGAAGAAATATACAGCTCTGGTATTTTAATATATATATAAAAATATTTATTTTCTTTTTAAGTATATA
>WUAM01000431.1:123625153-123637296 GCA_024336885.1 Actenoides hombroni | reverse complement strand
GAAAGCAGCAGCCGAGCGAGAAGCGTTTGATTTATTCTCCGCCGTGACAATTAGTTATCCATAAATAAAAAAAAAAAAAAAAAAGAAAGAAAAAAACCCCAAAAACGGATGCCTGCTCAGAGGTGGCATTTGTGGGAGGAAGGAAGGTACAAGGACTCCACCCGGGGAGGCTGTCTGACACTTATCCTTCCCCCACCCACAATCATAACTTCTGATTTAATTATCTTGATGAGAATATTTAAAAAACAAAACCCAAAACCAGAGAAGGCAGCAGGGAGAGCAGACACTGCTTTCTCAGCTGAATTCTTCTCCCGATGCCCAGCAGCAGTCTCAGCCCCTCCGGCTCACTGTGACTGCTGCCCTGAACATCCCCCTACTCCCCATCCCTTGGGAAAAAGCCACAACCCGAGGGTTCTGCTATTCTCTCCCTGCCAGCAGAAAGCCAGGCACATGCAATGCTGCTCAGCCTCATGCTGCCCACAGGACTGAGGGAGGGATGTTTCCCTCTGCATCCTCCTCTTCATGGAGGTGCTCCCCAGCCACATCCAGCCATACCAGCAAGGGGGACCCCACTGATGGGGATACTTTTGGCAAGGCTAGACTAGCAAGGACAGGCTTGAATGCCAAAGAATGAATGAAAATGTCCAAGGAATCAAAGAGAGAACAATTAAATGAAACAGCTCACTACCACTGAGATCAATGCCATTGAATAATGCATTTTCAGGCCAAGCCTGGTGGATCTCAGAACAGCCTGAACAAACGGGAGAGAAATTGGGCAGATGTTCAGTACCAATGAACCCAAGGCCGACTTCCAAAACTGCCAGGTTTTGCTCCAGGATCTCAAGACAGCACGCTTTGTGGAGTGGGTATTTGCCTGCTGGCTCTTTCATGCTCAGGAATCTCATTTTCCAGAATGTCAACAAGGCCATGAGGACTAGAAATATACATTTGCTTTTTAGTGACAGCTGAACTACACAAAATCTGGCTCTGGGGCTCTAGGAAAATAGAGTAAATACCATTCAGACTTGCAATAAAATTACTCCTCTTGGCAACAGAAGGCTTTTCTTACCCACCACTCCTCTGGGCTCCTTCACCTTCTCTCAGTCATGCTCAGCAGCTTCATCTTTGCTACCAGGAGCCAGTGTTCGAAGCCCAGCTGTTGCTCCCAGCATCACATATGTGAGCAGATCAGCCTTCCGCCCTGGAAGAAGAAGAGGACAAGGTTCAACATAGCCCCATCAGCCTGACTAGGGGCTTCCACATACAGCATGGGGCAGAGAAGCCCCTTGCTACAAGGTCTCCTCAACCCCCAGCACTGCACAGCCAGGAGGAGTCTTCATCCCAAACCTGTATTATCCTCACTACACATTAGCCTGGCTCCATGTGCTGCAAATGGGTCTGTTGAGCACAAGAGGATTTTGCCTTTTCAGAGAGGGAAAATGAAGAGGCAGAAGAGACCTCACGGGTCTCTTCCCAGGAGACCAATCCCAGGTCCTCATTATGGCAAGTGACGTCTTGTGCAAGCCCATATGGATGCTAACTAAACACCACCCCAGACTGTTGCACCAACTGCTCAGCACCTTCTTTGTTTCAGCGGGAACAGCTGTCAGGACAGACTCTTGTGTATCCCAATGGAAAGGAAGAGGTTAACTCATCTAAGCAGCAACAGGACAGTTAAACCCATTCCCCATGGTGCTCGCCCACACCCTCTGGCCGTGCTTGTGTTTTATCAATGCTGCCTCAGGCTCACCAGTTTTCCTAGCTCCTAGCAATTCAAAGATTGAGTGCATTTAAATATTAAATGGGGGAAATAAATAATAAATAGAATGAAAAATATTATTTATCCCTAAATGGGGACATCACTCACAAAAACAAAAGAGTCTAGGGGAGCCTGTCTCCAGGGCTGTAAAACATCAGACTGAGCAAGATACCAGCATCACCTCCATGCCGTTGCCACAGGGTCCTCCACAGAATTTGTCAGCAATTGAAACAAGAAACTCAGCGCATAATGAGAAAAGGGTTGTCACTCCAAAATCACGGAGGTGTGCAAAATCCTCACTCCTGAGCCCAAAAACCCCTCTCACCCAAGGCTGCTCCCCTAATCTGGTCCCTGTGTAAGGAGGAGCCAGGCAAGATGGGATTCCCAGCTCTCCACCCATGCAAAGACAACCCACACCAGCTAGAGGAGCTGCAGCTTTGTTGCTGTGTCCTTAGAATGGCACTAGATGCCTCCGAGTCACAGAGACTGTGACTGCTAGGAAGCCCAGGAGACCTGAGGATGTTCCTGAAAGCAGGTATGCAAGTTACCAGGATCTCCTCCTCTTGGGCCTCTGGAAGCTCCTAATCACAACATGTCATGCTTTCCTTGCTGAAGATGATAGCAAGAACACCTCACTCCCAAAGACGTCACTCTCCCACACATGCAGTGAAACACAGCACACGGTCCATTTTGAAGCACAGTAGAGGGATAGGAGTGTGCAGCCTCACCATGCCTAGATGGCTCTCTCTCTAAAGCTCCTGCAAATAGCTCCACAAACTTCAGTGACAGCATAATTGCACATTATCTCCTACAACCTCACTTTGACAATTTAGGGGACAATACAAAGAGCAAAGAGACTGTAAGATTCATATTGACATTTCCCCAAAATGCATCCTTTCCTGATAAAGCCATTGTCTTAAGAATATGGAAAGCTTGCCTGGAAGTTTTGCTTAAATGTAGTGTGTTAGTGTTTAATCAGAAGAGGTGGAGCAAGCGACCCCTTCACAGCAATGGCCCAGCGCTTTTTAGGATGTGCGAGATGTTTTCTATTTTCAGGGAGAATTCTGTGTACAATCCTTCCTCTAAAAGGCCTTATAAAAGATCCGTTCTGCCTCAGTATTTGAAACAAGAGTTAGTCAGAAAACATGATTTCATCTCCCATTCCTTCCCTGTGGAATTTCTAATGAAAAACATTTTTTGTCTAAATTTTTCCATAAGAAATAAAAAGAGAGGGGTTTTTTTTAACTTTGGGGAAAAAAACCCAAACAACAAAACAATCAAACAACCCCAAACCTTAAATACTTCAGCCACAGCCCAACTTATGAATTGAAATGACTGCCAGAATGCCTGAAGTGAGCTGAGATGGAAGAGACAGAGAAGAGAAGTACAGAGTTTCATAGACAGAGTGCTGGGCTACCAAAAATAATGCAAAGTATGGGCTGAGAAATTGATTTCTGGGGCATTCTGCAAGGTTAAGAATTTCAAAAGCTGTTCATGCCTTTGGGCACACATCTAGGAGTAAAGGAGATGGATTTGATGAAGATACATACTCGGCATCTTCTGAAAAGCAAAACTGCTGACAAACAGTAACTTGAGTTGGAGGATGAGTAAATACGTGGGCCAAACTTGGAGAAAAAGAACATGCCTTTTTTTCTTTTTACCCATCAAGGGTGAAACCCATGGAAGCCTGTGGGATTTTTGCCACAGACTTCAGAAGAGCCAGGACTTCACCCATGCAGTTTCTCTTCTCAGTTCATTGATCTGTCACCACGTCCATGACGGACACCTGGCACCAAAGCTGCCAGGTCCGACATTGACAGCCACAAGGACCATATTCCCCCTGGCTCCCTCACTTAGCTCCTCAGACAGACACCAGAAATCAAGTGGTTTCCTTTAATGCTGCTACAGAGAAGTCTGATTTTGACAGATTTATATTGAGACTCACTTTCTTTTATCTTTTTTTAATAGGATTTCTGTTTACCTTTTGGAGAAAGCTTCAAGTTCACCCATGGAGGCAACCATTGAACCATGAAAAACAACAAAAAGTAAAGGATGTGCTAAAAAAAAATCCATAGTATCTGTAATACCTCAATTAAGGGAGCATAAGTATTGAAGCCTGAAGTACCTTGAGAATCTAAGCTATCAATTCTGACAGCAGAAGGTGCCACTACTAGAGCTCAGAAAAAAAACTTTGCCTTTTGGTTCACAAGCCAGGAATCTCTCTCCCTGGAAAGATTAAAAAAAACAAAAAAACACAATAGTATTATTTTAAGTTCTGTTGAAATCCACATTTTTGGATTTGTATTAAACCTTTCATTTTTCTACTGGCAAAGCTGATTTTCCTCGATCCCTTAAATATTCTGATTTTGCAGTATGGCTTGAAAGGCTTAAAAGAAAAGTTTGTTCTGCTTTCACAAGCTGGCCAATTGACAGAGATTCAAGCATCTTGAGTATAAAAGGGGTAAGCAAACTTCTGGTCACAGTCCAAATTTCAGAGAGTAGGGCAAGAAAATCTGTTCACTGATGACACTAGTGAAGTAGAAAACATACTCAAAGGCAGTGGAAAACTTACTCAAAGAGGCTGGGAATGGGAATTATGTGCAATAGCTGCAGTTCAGGGAGCATTGTGCTGTCAGGTGCTCTTTCACTCCAGTCTCTCCCTTGGAGAAGCGGCAGAACAGACGGCAATTGGTATTTGGAAAGCTGTTTGCTTCTCTACTCACAAGTTCCCCAGACAAGCCCCCTCCAGAAGCTAAATCCTTCCATTTGATATCCTTCCAGATCACCAGTCGATTTGTCACATCCCTGGTGTGACCTGGCATTTTAGGGAGCCAGGAAGCAAGGGGGAAGCGCTGCTTTAACGTATGCAAACAGCGATACAGCAAACCATGATCCTCAAGGCAGCGTTGCTGCAGAGGGGCAACTGAACGGCATAGCGACTTCCTCGGCCACCGGAGATTTTTATTCCTCTGATTTCATGTAAGAGGACATGATTTCTTTCTCCCAGGCATAAAAAGAGGTTCAGCAGAATGTAGTGGGTGGCTTGCTCACCAGCTCCAAAGACAGGACAAAAATGGATCTTCCCAAGAAAGGGCAACTCGTGTCACCAAGAGCGCAGAAATGCTCTCAGCATCACAAGCGCCTGGCAAGATTGCCCGAACCTGGCTGAGCCCTGCCAGGCTCCCCACGGTTTGCACCTCCTGCTCTGGGCCACAACTTCAGCCCAGACAAGGGCTCTCTTGTCCTATAGCTATGCTGGATCCGGAGTGACCTTTTCCCAGGTCTCACTGTACTACTGAGCTTCCCAAGGGGAGGGATTTTGCCTATTCCCATAGTGGGGTGGATATCAGGACCATTCACCCAAGCACAACGCACAAGATGGACCTTCCCAAGGCCCATACGCCAGAAATGGGAAGGACAGTCCAACCAACTCGCCGCAGAAATAGTTGTGATCTGCCTCCTGGGCACTAATCACGTACTCGTCCGGTATGAGCCCCTGAGCTCCCTGCAGACAACATCTGCCAGCCAAGGACACAGTCTCCATCGCTTCACTTGCAGAGATTTCCATCTAGGTGAATAGAAAGGTTGCAACCAAACAACCAGCAGGAATTTATATAAGCAGGTATTTCTGCTGCGGTAGAGTCTTAATGTAGTGATGGGCACTGTAATCTCTCTCAAAGGGAGCAATAACCACAACTGACCCCTTGGCATCCCCAAAGGGACTTCATCTGGGCCACCAGCACTGCTGAGTCCCTAGCACAGGGGGATAAATCCCTCATCCCATCGGCACAGCCTCACACTGGGGTGGGGAGCGCTTCTGGAGCAGTGCTGAGACCTCTCAGCACCAGCCAGGCACCCCAGCTTTGCGGCAGCTGTGGGTTTTGCCCAATGAGGCTCCCACCAGCTGAGCCCACCGGGAAGCACCTGGCCTCCAGCCACACGGGTTAGCACTGCGCAATGGAGGATGAACTCACAAGCTCGGAACATGGCTTCATTTTATTGCAATAAAGAACAATCAAGTAATGACAAGCCGAGGGGTGAGCAATAGGGTAATGGGCAAACTGCCACAGAGCAAAGCAAAGGAAGGCCCTCTCCTCATGCCTTTTGTTTTCCTCTGATCCCCAGACACACGCAATTGCCCATGGCAGTGCCAGATGATGCCAGAAAGCTGTTGGATGAAGCTGTCACCAAAGGACTAATTCATAGGCACTTCACAATATATATATGCTTGTCCTTTCAGCCTGGTTGCTTCCTCCAGCTGCAGCCATCAATGACAGCAGCCCCCTGCACACCCCAGCTCTGCCTGCTTTCTACCTGGCCTGCCAGAAAGCACCACTCCTTTGAACTCCTCACGTTATCACTACTGCATTAACAGAAGACACTTCTTTAATGCTGGTATAATCACCACTGAGGAACACTGCCAAGTATAGTGCATTTGCTTTTACGGCAAAGAAAAAATGGTCCTGCCTGCAGAGGGGTATCCCTTCCAGACCTCCAGCACGGCTTTACTCAACAGTGGGAGGCTTGCAACTGGACAGGTGAAACCAAGAGGTTTGCTGGCAGGATGAAGTGGGCTCCCAAAGCAGCCACAGACAGCCTCAGGAAGGCACTTGCAGCCATCCCAGACTCTCAGCTAAGAACAATTCACACCTGGCCACCCAATGCTCTGGAGTGGGTGACCCATCCGTTTAAATGAAGCAGTATTGGCAGTTTAGGAGGGCACAACTTCTTCTGAGCACTCTGTTGATTAACCATTAACAGCAAAACTGATTTGGTTTTATGATTCCTAGGCCAAGCCAATTTTTCTGGTACTGCAGTCCTGACCCTATCAACATCCCAGGCAAGCTCAGTTGGCCACTTACCCTTAATCAGAGCCACCTCCTGCCCTTCTCAAAAGCAGGGCCCTTCAGCAGAGCCAAGACCATTCTATTATATCTCAAAATAGCATGTGCACAAACACAGGAACCCCATCAGATTTCAGGGTTCCACCCCGTCTGAGATTGCTTTAGCTGGGATGCTTCTTGAACTGGAAACCACAAATAATTTGTCAGTGAGAAACCCAGACCTTCCAGTGCATTCTGGGTATCCAACCTAATTCAATTTTCCCGAAGAAGCAGAGTGTACCAGGACAATCAGAAAAGCAATATGTAGTTTTCATCAGATGCCTCACAGCAGACCTAACCAAAGAGCCACAAGCGAGATATCGTCCCCCAAATCAAAATGAGCTTTCAGCAAAGTTCACCTCAACAGCACAGATTAATACACCAAAAATCCCCAGATCTAAATTCCCTTACACATAGGGGAGAATGGGCTGAGACCCCACTTTGTAACTGCTGTGACTCACACCAGTCTCTACAAACAGCCAAGCCGAGTGCACCAGACTTCAAAGGGTTTGAGGAAAGACTGGAACCTCTGTCTTCCCATTCGTGTGAGTTTCCGATGTCCCTCACGCTGTGACATCTGGGGCACCCAGCTGGATGAGCAGGAAGCTGATGAGCTTGGATTAATAATCACAGTAGGCATGGATGACCAAAGAGAAGAACCGCAGAGAAAACAGCATCACCTGCCACGGACCCTTTGCACAACTGTGATGGAGTTCTCTCCTCTTGCCTCATGTATTCCCCTCTAAACAGGGTAACGGTGCTGCCTGACTTCCACGGACCCTGGGAGGAAGGAGAAACACCATCAAGTCGGGGAGCTGCTCAGGCACTGTGATAATCGGAGCCAGGCAGACATGCAAGAGCGAGAGGACTTTCACCCAAGAAGCACATTAAATATAAAAGAGAAGTCACTGTGGATGTTAATATATAGCATCAGGATTTATTCCCCCCTCCTGTTCTCGGTATCATGTGACAACATTAATTAAATGTGTTTCTGACCCTGCTGCGCTTCTTTAAATATTTGCCATTCTCCACAAGCACTGTTTGGTTAATGAAATGAAATTAATGAGCTCATTAGATTGTGCCGTAATCTTTCAGATGTGAGCCTGGCACTCAGAATCACTGCTCCCTTTCTCTGCTCTCGCGGTTTAACTCGGTGCATTCAGCTCCAGATGCAGAAACTCAACAGTGGACTAATCAATTAACAGGGCAGCCAGGCACAAGAAGGGGGAAGGAGGAAAGACCAAGGCCAACAAGACGCAGCTCTCTAACTTTCCCACGGGAGCTGATCCCACAGAGCCCATGACTCTGGGTGGGTGCTGGCACATAGCTTTGTTTAGTGACTGCTTCACCAAGGTGAAGATCAGCTAGAGGAGTCTGATGTGGCAGGACCTGACTCCATGGCTACATCCACTCTGATTTGTATGTGAAAGGCAAGAGACCTTGGAAAAGAAGAGCTTGGATTTAAAACTTCCAGACATGTCTCTTAGTAGCAGCGCCTGGGTCCAGCTGAAATAGAAGAGGTCTCACTCAAAACTAGCAGAGGCCACAGGGCTGTCCTCCTACCACTCGGACTGCTGTGATCAATAAACCCCTGAAGTGCACGTGGCCCCCATCCGTGCACCCAGGCAACTCTCCATGATCACTTTGATAATCTCTCGCCCTAATTCTCTGCCACGCTGATACAAACAACCCTCAGGCAACCAGTCTTTCCCACATCTTCCCCCTGCCCCGAGCAGTACTCACAGCTCGGTGTCCACCAGTGAAATAACACCATGAGAGCAGCAAGCAAAGACTCTTTGCCTTCAGGCTGCACCACCTTGCCAAACAAGCACGATTTCCACCTTTCTGAGCAGGAAGGAGTCTCCCCAGAGCAGTGCTCAGTTTTTCTATTGTCTTCTGAAGCTTCATCAAAGAATTAACTCAGATCAAAGAGTCTCTGCAGCAGCACAAAATCCTCTGATGGGGAGTAAAAGGAGGGGGATGGGGTGGACAATAAGCTGAAAAACGCTTCAGTAAACCTCTTTCCAAGAAAGCAAATAGGTGTACTTCTGCATGCATATAAGCCCCACAGTTCAGAGATTGTGTTAGCTATGGTGACTCCTAATAGCACCAGAGGAATTCAGGGTAGGAAATGTATGCAAATCGAATTCTCTCTATGGCTGTATTTGCCAATAGATTGGATCGCAAAGCTTTATCAAGCTCTCAGTCCCTAGGCTTTTGTAATTTACCTTTTAGCCGAGAAGTCACACAACGGCAAACCGGGCCCGCTGGGGAAAAACAAGGGGATGATGTGCACAGATGGGGGAGGAGTGAAAGGAAAGCATTCACACAGTAAGACAGTGAAAAATCTTAAGGTCAAAACAAACAACAACAAAAAAACCCATAAAACCCCAAAACAAACAAAAATAAAAAGATACCCGAATTCTCCACAAAAGCCTGGGCAAAAGCCATGCCACAGTCACTATTGTAGAGCACATGAAAAAAACCAAACTTCTTTCTACTCACAGGTGGCAGGATCGAAGCTGGAAACCCCATACTAGCTCTATTCCCACACTCATCCATTGCACCACCTCCCCTGCACGCAAAAGGTGATCTCAGAAGACCCTCAAACCATGCCCGCTCTGTATCTTAAAGGATTATCACACATGTTAGTTTGAAAAAACCCAGCATCACCTCTAACATCTTCCTCCAACTTTGAAAGCTGTTATCACAACAATCAACATGCCAGGCTCTGAACTACAATATCTGCAGTTAGCCAGTTATTTTACAACCCTGCCATGCCTGGGTTCAGACACCTGACAACCCATTGGGTGAGTTTGACTTCCCTCTTGTTTAAAGGATTTGAACGTCGCTGCCTTTGGTGGCTGATGATTCAAGCAGAGGGGAAAAGTGTGGCTGTCATTTATCCATGACCCTGGGGGGCTGCAAGCAGTACTGGCTCACTGACAGCAGGGCCGCTGGCCAGAAGATGGAGGAACAAAACTCAACAGCAGCATGGACAATAAATAAGATGGCAAGGTTGACTGCTTGCCATCTACTCAACCTGCAGAGGGGAGCTGTCAGCTTCTCAGGGAGTAGGACTCCAGAGGGAGAGATCACTGCTTTAGGCAGCTAGTACCACACAGGAGGAGATGCACAGAGGAGGATGAGTGAATACCTGAAGATGGTGGGGTTGGAGCATTAACACATCTCTTGGACAACTTATAAAAATAGCAAGGGTATGCTGGACCTACAATGGGGTTTCCACCAACAGTTGCTGCAAAGATGGGGCAGACTCAACAGGCAGCACACGGACAGCTGTTAGTTCAGCTGAGCAAGGCCAGCAAGCTAGTATTTGCGGAGGAGGAGTTATTTCTAAAGGAAAAGCAAGTTGGCCATTCTATTCTCAGAGCATTGCAAATGGCACTAGTGACCACATTCATATACATAATTGATCCCATGTTTAACAACTGAATTCTGCTTTCCATCTTCCTCTGGGGGCAGTCACAGTACTACCTGCAGAAATTAGGCACCCGCATGCTCACAGAGCAAACTTTGCTCTTTGCAAGCTGTGCAGCATACGATGACACATGAGGCAGAGGGTGTGCAAGCTGCTTTATGCACATGAAATTGTTCAGTGACATGAACCCGTTTTCCATAATCCAGCACCAGCCCTCACATTTCCCCCCAGCTTGAGGTACCTGCACCATGTGTGCAGAGTGGCTGTGACTTCACGTCCCCATTCCAGCTTAACCAACACTCCAGCTGGTGAAAGCAATGCTGCTTCCACGGTGTTGGTTTATTTAGAGTGGGCGAACAGTCTTCAGTTTTCTTTAAATAAAATCCCAAGTTTTGGCTCAAATAAGGCAGCCTATTTACATGCCAGTCAGAAATACATCAGGCACACACACATTCAGGATAACTTTACCCTGATTTGGGTTCTAGTTGGTCTACAAACCCACCACACACAGCCCCGGCCCTCCCAAGAGCAGCCAGCACTTGGTCCAGCACCCTTGTATCTTCAAGATAAGTATCTATGTGCTCTCATCAGACACCGGTTCCAGCATCCAGCTTCTCCCAGCAGTAGGCATTTACTTTGGCGGGGATGCACTTCACACTGCTTTAACCTGCACAAGACCAGCTCCTGCAGCAAGAGCAAACAAATGCCCATATCCCTGGGAGTATCTCTTAGCAGGTATCTTTGCCTTCACAGTTTGTCCTTAGTTTTTCTCCTATGGGCATGTGCACATAGAGAGGGACCTGCAGGAACACATGACAGCCCATGCAGAAGATGCCTTTGTGTCACCTGAATCACAGAGCTGAAAGCCCCAGGGCTGATTGGGAATACATTCTTACAAATGCAACTGCATTTCCGAAGTGTATTTATATCTTATCTATGCTGTTTACCCATATGTTCAATAAATCATTATTCATTATCTGATAAGGTGCTTGCACTGAATTTCTAAGCCAGGCTTACAGTTCGCACAGAACGGGACATGCTGGGAATACAGAACAAAAAATAAATAGAGCAGCTGTCACCAGCGAGGCTGCTCCGCTACCAGGGGACTCTGGTGACATCGCCAGCCATGAGACCAAAGCCTGGGTCACCAGACCTGCTGAGCTGGATACAACAGGCTTGTGTTATGCAGAACAGCCTCCTTTCAGTTAATTACATGTCTGAGATCCCTTCCGATGATAGAAGCGACATTACAAAGCAAGCCATGTTTCCTCTCTTCTGCACCGCATTCATCTCTGCCCTGCCCAGACCCTTGCGACAGCCAAGCAGAAATAGCCTCTGCTGTTGGGTATCCCCAGGGCCCCCACAAAAGCCTCAGCCTGGAAGCAAGAAGGAAAAAAAGAGGGAGTTTAGGTCTGAGACCTGCAGCTTGAATAGACAGGAAAGCTCATACTTGTGTTGTCTGTGGCCCATGTGTAAAACCAGAGGAGCAAGAGTAATGCAAATCCAAAGTCTTCTCGGACCCTGTCCTCTCCTTTTACCTGTTCCAGCATGAAATGGAGAGATGGTGCATCCCGACCCTATCTCTCTCCCCTGTGACACTCCCTCCAGCACCAGGAACCAAAAATGGCACTATTTAGGCCTGGCAGAGTTTTACCACGGCTTTCAATATGGCCATGGTCTCTCTCCTATCTCAGCTCCTCGTCCAAGGATTAACTGTATTGGATGGATATATCCATGGGGAATAGGGGGAGAACGGTGGAGGGAGTCAGGTTCAAGTCATATGAAAACCAGCTAGAGCACATCTTAAAAACAGGCTACAAGGAAGTGTGACATCCAATTTCTTGGGAAGGGGAGGCAGGACAGTAATTAAATTTTCTGATCTTGTTAGCCAATTTCTCCAATCACTGCCCCTGAACTAGAGAAGGGGAAGGGAGAGGGGAGATGCTTGCGTCAGTGATGCTTGTGAGGGAAATTAGGTTTTCACGGATTATTGGGTTAGTTCCACTTCTCCCACTTTTTAATTTATTTGTCTGTATGTGCTGCCGAGCTGAAAGGCCGAGAA
>WUAM01000431.1:123612938-123625119 GCA_024336885.1 Actenoides hombroni | reverse complement strand
AATCTGTATTTTTGGAAAATGAAAACTTAAGTAGGTGAGGGAAGACTGCAACAATACTACCATGTCAGCCAAAATCTGCTTCCCTCCCAAACTTATTTGTTAATCCCTCCTCACAACAACAGCCTAATAAGACCTCTCATTAGAGCTCCAAATAGTCTTTGGATGCTTTTACAAAAGAAAAAAATATCAATTAACTTCATTCTGTAACAAAAAAAAAGAAGATGAAACAAACAGAACTTACTTACTGCTACTTGCAGGCTGAGTTTTGGTGTGGTGTGTTTGTTTTTTTTTTTTAATTTGCCCTTAATGCTATAAAAGAAATTTAAGAATTACTGCCTGTGCAACCCTCTGCCTCTATTATTTCTCAAAAGACAGTAACACTGCCACTCTTTCCAATTTCTTTCAAAATAGAAAGAGAAGACTAAAATGTGCATATCGGCAGCATTCAAGTAAATTATCTGTATGATTATTTCCAACCGCCTGGTGAGTGGTTTCCTAGGAACAATGCCAAGGGGCTATTTTGTTTAAGCTTTCTGAATTTTGGATAAAAGAGAAACCGAATGTAGTTCACATAGTGCCCAGACTTCCCCTTTCATGAAAGCTCCAGGAAGTATGTATGGCTACACAGATCATCATTAGCTGGAGGAAGCTCGCAAAGGTTTCTGGGAAGTCAAAAAAGACTGGAAATAATAGCTTATGGAAAACAGAAGGCAACATCAGCTGCAGAATTACAGAGCTGCAAAAAGCGCCGGTCGCTTCATTCAGCGGCATCCTGCCATAATCAGGTGCAGTGTATCAACAGCCCAGGGTCGGGATCAGGAGCCTGCTTGATCATTTTCTACACCAGGTTAGTGACACCAATGGCCAAGCTCTCTGACCTGACTCATCTTGTAGACAGATGCTCTCTGAGTTATAGATGTGTCTTCTACGTCCCAGGGGACTTGAAGTCTAGACCAGAATAGCCTTCTAGAAGATCTGCCCTGGCCCTCTCCAGAGCTGTTGGGACTGATGGCAGGAATCACTGCTGCTAGCGCAGTTGCCCAGGCCAGCCAGATGGGATTTATTAACATATGCTGGCCTGCTGTCTGCTAAGCCTTCAGAGGCTCCATACAGGAAAACCCAAGACTGAGTACAGCACATAAGAATGTTTCTGCAGCTTCCAGATTTCCTCTAGACCTAAGAGATGTAAAGAACTTCGTGGCACTGGACCAGCCACTGAACACTGAATACTGAACACTGGTAAAGGATGAACCCATAAGAGAACAATCCAGGGAGCAAAGGGATGGTGGCAGTGCTCAGCTTGGCCGGAGCTTTGCAGACATTCAGCAACTCTGTGCACTTTCTTAGCTAGTTTGGGGCCTGTATCTAACAGTAGCTTACTGCTCACCCTCACCCTGCCACCTCAATTACCCCATGGGGGAGGGATCTTGCCAAAAGACATTTGAAAAGCAGAGCTGGGTTCTTTCTTTTCCCTTCACCCACTCAAAAAGCACTGCACATCACATCCACCCATCATGCTGCCCATGCAGTATTCCAACAACCATCTCACATTGACTGCTTTACATGAAAATCACATTCATAGCCATGACCTTTTATAGAGAGGTACACATGGATGCAAGTCCTCAGCTGGGATAGGAAAAAGGCCAAGCCAAGATCACACAAACCTTCGAACCAGCCAAGTACAAAGGTCCAGACTTATCCCCTCCAAGTTCAACTATATACACAAAGTTTATGGTGTATTTTCCATGGAGAGTGGAGATGACCCACCTCTAGGCAGTGGCAGAGCATTCTACCCATAGAGCTGGCCAAAGGTAATTTCTCAAAACTCTTTAAATCAAACAAAACACACACACACACAAAAAAAAAGCACCCCACTCTTCCTTCCCAATCAGGGCGAGCACACTGGCCAGAATCGTGATTAAGAGCCTCATCATGGATGAGATCTGAGCTGACCTGCCCTCACCAGGCTTTGCAGTTCAGAAAAATGTAATTCTGATGGCAGTGAAGAGGAGGGGAATTTACTCCGATCTGCCATGACCCAGACTTCATAGCCATTCAAAAGGAAAAGCAACAGCCATTAAAAACTTCACTTTATACACTGAAGAGGCTCATAAAGAGAGTGTGAATTCACGGAGCAGTGGCTCAGAAAGCCTATTCCCTGGGTGTCCCAGAGCCTGCTATTGTCTGCAATAAGGAATAAAAGGGAGGCTCATATTTTACTTCAGACTTATTTCACTCTTCCCTTGTTTTCTCTGTGGACTGACTAAAGAGTGATTTATAAGGGGAAAACAAGGGGAAGTGGTTCTAATTAATTGGCCATAACTGTTACAGCTGTACTGGCATCCAGCAAAACATAGGGCAACAGTCCTGAGGAATGCAGAGTGCAGAAATGCAGTACTACTGAAAGTTTCCCCAATAATCCCACTTCAAGCCATAATAAAATGAACTTTTTGCCCTCACAGTGCTGGTAGAGACTCCTTATACAAGGCTTCTGGCTCCTGACCTGTCCTTTTACACCCAGACGCAGCAGGAGCAGGGAACTGAAAGGGGTCTCTCAGGTTGAATCTCTGCTTGTAGATCCTCTCTTCCCCCTCCAGAGAGGACTCGGAGTTCATTTTCACATCAGCTGAAGTTCAGGTTGTAGGGAGTAAGTCTGATTGAAATCTCAGCTCCAAGCGCAGGAGCGAGAAGTGTAAGCTGACAAAAGGCTACGGCCCCTTTGCTTCATCAGACCCTGCCGCCGCACAGCCAGGAGGAGAGCACGGGGCTCGGGGTGTACTGCAGAGCCAGAGGAAAAGAGAAAGGTTCTTTTGTGTCCAGAAACAAATGTGTTTGTTCTGCTGTCAGCAACATTATAGCCAGGAGAACGGTTCTCTGGGGAGCAATAGATCACACATTGCAGGTGCCTAGATTTAGGAGGGGGAAACTCTCCAGTTTTCCTAATGGCATGTGCCAGAAGTTCTGTAACTGAAATTCATCCTGACCTCGGAGAGCTGGCCTGCTCTATGGGAGGAAAAGGAAAGCCTGGGCATAATCGGAACAAGCTCTTAAAGGCTAAAGCGCTTTTAATTACGAGTTCCCAGATTGCATAGCTGCAGCGAGAGAAGTTGTTTCCATTTTACCTCATTATGTATGGAGCAGTGCAATGGTAATGAAGAGCCTGGCATTTGCCAGAGCCTGCCACTTGCAGAAAGAGGGCAGCTGATGCTGGAGCAGATGCAAATGTAGCGTGCTACACCCTGCTGTAACTCCTGGCACCCTGGGAGTCACTGCGGGGGGACTTTCATGGACAGAAGCTATCCACCACAGCCCTTAGTACTGGGGTCAAGCAAGGGGGGAGGGACTGCAAAATGCAAATAAGAACAGGCTTTCCCATTTACTCCTCTGAAGAAGCATCCTGTCCTGAGACTCCTAGTGGTGGCCCAGGAAGAAAGCCAGGCTCCTGCCAGCTCTCCCACAGAAGCAGACGCTGTAGCTTAATGAGAGTGATAAGCTCCAGCTCCTGCAACAAGTGAAAAAAAAAAACCAGACACTAATATTTGCCCAGCACTTAGCTAGTGCTGATCACTATTATTCTGTGCCATACGAGATTAACACAAACAGATTGCTTTGTAGACTCACTACTTACTGACGTCCCTAGGCAGATATTCCTCTGCGTGCTTTGAAAAAGGTCTCAGGACATGGTCTTGCATTTAGCAGACAGCCTGAGCTGCTCTGCAAGGTCCCCATTTCCTCTCCAGCTGGGAACCAGGCAAGCCACAACCTTTCCCAGGGAGCCTGTCTGATCATCTGCTCCATTTGGGACCATAATAGCCTCAGGGCTTCGTATTTCAAACTCCCAGTGCTGCCTAAGAGAGGCGGACGCGCTGCAAGCCACCTACCCCACTTCCAGACAAGAGACTCCAGCAAGGCAGGAGTTCCTGGGTGTTATTTATTTGCAGCTACAGGGGAGGGAAAGCAATTTCTATACTTTCTTGGCAGCTTCTGCTATGCCAGTCGGAAAAGCAGTAGCCACCCATAAAAAAAGAAGGCCACTGTACCTAACTGGGGAAGCAATCATGCCCTAGTACTTGGCACTGGTGAGGCTGCAGCCTGAATATTGTGTTCAGTTTTGGGTGATGCAGTATTAAAAAAAACCCCACATTGAGGCACTGGAACTGGTCCAGAGAAGGGCAACAAAGCTGGTGAGGGGTCTGAAGTACATGTGTTATAAGGAGCAGCTGAGGGAATAGGGATTGGCTAGTCTGGAGAAGAGGAGGCTGAGGGGAGACCTTATTGCCCTCTACAACTACCTGAAAGGAGGTTGTAGAGAGGTGGGTGTTGGTCTCTTCTCCCAGGTAACTAGTAGGATAGGAGAAGAGGTAGTGGGCTTAAGTTGTATCAGGGGGAGGTTTAGATTGGATATTAGGAAAAATTTCTATACTGAAAGAATGATGAGGCATTGAAACAGGCTGCCACTGGAACACCAACCCTGGAGGTGTTCAAAAGGTGTGTAGACATGGCACTTCAGGACGTGGTTTAGTGGATGATAATGTTGGGTAGATGGTTGGACTTGATGATCTTAGAGGTCTTAATGATTCTGTGACTGGTGAGGTGTGATATTTCTGCAGGGAGGCAGGTGCAGCAAAATCTGTGGGGAAGAGAGGAGCTTTCTCCAAATGGATGAACCCCAGGCAACTGCTGAGGACATTGGCACAACCACCAAAGCCTACACTGTGCCACCTTGAGAAAGGAGATTTCAGAACAGCTGGGAAAAAAACAAAAGAAAGAAGAAAAAAAAAGGAATAATTACTGCAATCCTTCAGGGACAGCCCATGGCACCCTGTGCCCTGCAGACAGCCCAGCAAGAACAACTCCCAAGATACCACCATGGCACACACAAAGGGATGCTCAGGGGCAGACCCCTGAGCATCCCTCAGCTAAGTGGCAGGATAGGGTTCTGTGCTGGTTGTTAGGAAGATGGTGATTGATTTCAGAGCTTGAAGGAGACCAAGAACAGCATAAAATAAGCTGAAGGACAAGCACTCCTCTCTCCTGCTAGGCTGAAGCAGCTCCATATTGCCAGCTCAGGAGCAATGGGGTAGAGACTTTGTCTAGTAAGAGCAGCAGTGCATGCCATTAGGCAGATATTAGACAAAGCCCACTGCTTTTGGATGTGGCAAACAGGTCATGTTACAGACAAACACAGAGAGGAAAGTATTTTATCCCATTCTCTGCAGAAAACTCAAATACCGTGCCTGTGTTGACCATTCTGGAGAAGAGTAGCTGGCCTATTACCAAATCTCAAGTACCCAAGTCATCCATCAAGTCATCTAAAGCTATTTGGAGGGATGAGGGCCGAATAGAAGTCAAGAAGAGCAGAGCTGGCTGCTCCTCTGCTCCTGCCACAGGATGGGGCAGCAAGAGCTTCTGGGAGGGACAATCCCAACGGCCACCTGTTCCTGGCCAGAAGCAATCTGAAGACCTGAGGTCAAAGCTGCTACCAACCCGGAGACTCAGAGAGGGCCAAAGACAGAAGGGATATGCTGGGGAGTACTGCTGAAGAACGTGCTAATGGCTGTGCTGTGCTGTGCTCCTGTGTTTGTACAACTGGTCCCAACGTGCTGCTAAACCACTGCTGCAGTAGAAGGTGATACATTTTTGCACAAGATGCTCATTCCTCATCTGTCGAGCTCCAAGCAGAGGTTTCAAACACTTGAGTGTACACTTGAGACAGCACCTGGGAAGGCCTCATCCTGTGTACAGGGGAGGGAAGACAAATTCTGCCAAGATCTAGCTTTTGCTCCTCATAATGAACAGTGCAATCAAGTCACATTGTGATGACTGTTAGTAAAGGATAAGTGAGCCTTGGCCAGCAGCAGAGCCAAGCACAACAGAATTATGCTCTCCTAGGCTGCGAGTACGCTTTGAACCCACAACCTTCACTAGGCAATGGTGACTGCCACACAGAAAGTTCCCACCAATTAGGCATCCCACATGCCAGCCCCTTTAAGGCCTGAATTGCCAGCAAGCAAATCTCAAACACCATGCACAGGTCCCTCAGAAGGAAGGGTTTAGTTTCAAGAGTCATGCAATGGGAATGCAGAATGTTGTGCATCCTGTCCCACTCTGTAGCCCGGTATGCATGTCCCGGGAGACACAATGCGTCCATACAAGGATTCTCTGGCACAGGGAAGCTCCCATCTCTTTCCAAAGAAGTAGTTTTGGAGAGGACATAGAGACTGTTCTCATGCTAGAAAACAAACTCGAGGTGTGAGGTGGTGGTATGAGGACATTTCAAGATGTGAAGGCTCCTGTTCCAAAGGCACTAGACAAGGATAGACTTGATTTGAATGTCTAGCTCTGTGCTTACACCAGGCTGCTCTAAGTATCTCAGGAAGCAAGGTGCAGTCAGCCACTGGTGCACATATTCCTGAGAAGCAATTGGAAATTATGCAAGGCTCTGCTGGGCCAAAACTGAACCATTATGGGTCAGACTCTCACCAAGAAAAGGCTCAAGCATCAGACGTGCCCTAGGCAGCTAAGCGCTTGACTTATACTCCCCTTATTCCAGCAGAGCTCCTGCTAAACACCATTATGACCACTATTGTCGTTTACATAGTGCAAGTACATATGAAAAACCACCCTCATAGCGAACAAGGGTTTGTCTTGCATGATTTAAGCAAGAAAAATCCCGAGCTCAAGCAGCACAAGAACAGGCAGCAAATAGGTGACAGACCTCCAGGACCTTGTACTGAAAGGAATCATCCATTGCAACATTTCATCAGCTCCTGATGAGTACCCCTGCTGATCGAGCTGATCAGAGGACCCTGAAAGTGTTGAACGATCAAATCTCACCAACACCACTTACTTTTCAAAAGCATTTGGACATTAAATCAAATTTTTCTTTCCACACTTTTCAAGCATTTTCCCAAATTCCCAGAGGCTTTCACTTCACACTAAGTACCCCAACAGAAGGGTAAATTTTGGCCTTCTACAAACCAAGCACAGCCCTGAGCAATCCTTCATACAGGATTTCATAGGTAGCACATGGGGGGCTGATCTCCCAGTCTGATGCACATTCATTATTTTCTAAAACATCTTTTCAAGACCTGCTTATATCAGCTTAGTAATCCCAGCAAGATATGGCTAGAATTCGTGGACACCGACTGTTGTGAAGAGCAAAGCCCTCATTCTGCAAGGTGTCCTTGGAGCCCTGTTATCTGTGATTAATAAGCCATGATGCAAAGACTTAGTTAAATCTGATTAGATCAATAGTACACCATGAATCACTTCTATAGGTTTCCTATAATATTTATATATACTGCAGTTATCAGCAAGACTCTACTGTAAAATTTTCTGCCTTGAAATTTATTTGAAAAAGTACCTTTTATACTCTATTAAAAACAAAAGAAAATAAAAGGGGTGGGGGAGCAAATTGCCTTTTTTATTCTTTCTTAGACCTGAACTTACCAGGCAAAAGCTCAGGGAACAGCATGCAGTTTTGCAAAACAAACATTGAGACCATGCTGCCTTTTTATTATCTCCTGAAATGGGACTGCCACCTCCACCACTGTTCCCCCCCAGCCTCTCAACCATGCACACTGAAAAAAACCCAAAACTGCTTCTTCTGTCTGTGGCTTACTGTTGGTAGGACACGAGCAGAAAGCAGGAGTGCAACAGAGATAGCAAGGGGTGGGGAAGCTGGCACACTTGCACATTGGTTTAGTAGTGACAAAAAAATACCATGGCAAAGATTTGCATTGGGTTTCAGGAACTCCTTCTGCACTAAATCAAAGCAGAGAATTTACAGCAAATTAATGAAACTAATTTTCTGACTTGAATCATCATGTGTGAATTATCATGTCTTTACTCATTAAATAAATTATCTGTGTCTTCCAAGACATTAAGAACGCATCATAAATTACAGCCCTTCATAAATAATTTGATTTTGCCTGCATTTAAATATAGAGGGAGAATAAAGCACAAGGAATAAAAGAATACAAGAGATGGGGGAAGTAAAGATGCAAAAAAAGAAAGCACAAAGAGAAGGGGAGAGTGTGAAACAGAGAATGAAATAAGAAGAGAAAGAGAGAAGAAAAAGCCCAAACCTCTGAAAATGGAGACATATGATATGTCTAGCTCCGAAGGGAAGGAAATGAGGAAGGAAAGAGGAATCAAGGGGATGAAAGAGGACAGACAGGACAAGTAGCATTGTGCAATCTTTCAGGTCCATGTTAATTGCAGCTTGGTGAATGCGGCAGGAAATGAACTGCTAACATCCGAATAAATCCTCTCATGACTTTTATAAATTATTTCATTCCAGTTGAGCTTGTTTCATGTCAATAAGTACAAACAGTCTGTCCAATAGATATCTGAAAAGAGATGCCAACAAGGGAAACAGACTTTTTCACAGAGTACTGACAATATTTGCTGAAAGGGGCCCCAGGATTTGTAAATGACAACAGAAAGGTAACGGCAAGGACTGGGGGTCAGGCAGACACAGCTCCCCCATAGCTTACCTGTCAAGTGGGGGCAAACCAACACCAGTTGGGCTTCTGCTGGAAGATATCTGCTGCAGTCTTCTAATCCAATCCCTGCTCTGCTTCTAATCTGCTACAGCTCAAGAGCACATTGCTGAGAAATGCAGCATCTCTGCATAGGTGAAGTCTCCTTGGGACAAAGATGTGATCTCCATCATTCAGAAGGCCTTCTGACCAGATATCATCAAGGATACCAGTATCAAACATTTCACAACAACACTTATGCCTTGCTAAGAATAACTTTTAAGACTTAGAGAGCCTGCTGCTCGAGGCTGAGGCTGCAAAAGGACCAGCTCAATGTCCATAGGGCTTCCAGAGCAGCTCCTTTCTCAGTCAGACCCTTGCCAGTTTCTGGAAGATGGGTTCTCACCTTTGTTCTAGTACCAAGAGGATAAACACAGGTCAGCATCATCAGCCGCATTCCAGGCTTCCCGCCACAGTGTGAGAAATGAACCATATTCTGTGAGGAAGAGGGTTTGTTGCCTGTACGTGGCGAGAGCCATTCTCCATGGAGAGCTCTCCCACAGAGCACGACCCTTGTCCTAGAAAATATGAGCTCTGGTTTAGGGATATTTCTGATGAGAAGTGCTTAGTTGGACAGAGTTTAGCAGCCATGACGGTGATGAAGAGCAAGTCTCTTGGCTTTTCCCATGGGACACAGCACAGCCACATGACTTTTTATTGGCGGATGTGAGCTCACTTTGAGATGGCCAAAAGTCACACAGTCAAACTAGAATGGCACCAAGCCCAAACTGAGTATTGTACTTCTTGGTGAAACTCATTAGCTCAGCACCATAGAACTGCAGCCTCAAGGACTTTTTTCTGGCCAGTTCAGAGACAGGCACACATCTGCCTTCAAAATCTGACGTGGTCATTCCCTTGATCTCAAGGGAATGGTCTCTCAAGCCAGCTGTGGTTTACTCCCCTGCTTGATAATACTGAGTTTCTCGTCCTCCATCCAAGGATTTGGCTGTGTCAGTGCCCGTAGCGAGGCTCAGGGACAGTGCAGGGTCACAGCAGCTGGCCCACCTGTAGCCTCCCAGCTTGCAGAGGGTGTTTCTGCAAGAAGCTGGAGGATGGCCAGTTCTAGAAGCTCTTGGAGAATGAACACTATGGCAGCTGTTTCCTATTTGGATGTGGAAGGGCTCTGATCTCAGACTGTGAGAGTCACTAGTCAAGACAAAAGGAATGTTTTTCCTCTTCTTCCAAGTCAAAACCCAATCTAAAGTACACGTAGACTCAGAAAGTCTACTCTGATACCATCAAAACCACTGCTTAACATGTAGCAGCAATGCTAAGACACCAGTAAATGTGAAGCCACAGCAGAGTAGGTCCCAGAAAATATAACATCAGTTCAAGCAAACATCCCTGGCTAGATGATAGCACACGTGCCTTTACCATGGGACTTGGGTTTAATGAATGCATCTGAAGGTTTTTATTTTGAGAGTCCATCGGCTGTATTTAAAGGACAGCTCTGTAAAGACAGTCTATGATCTTTGGTGTAAAAGGACCTCCCTGCTGTGAACATGGGAGCTGATGCATAGTATTTGTACAACTTTCATCGCACTAGCAAGCTGCCTGCTGACTCAAGCGTGCTTCTGCACTAACCTGGACATGCTGAACTCTGTGTCATATACAGGACATTCCCTAAACATGAACCACTGCAGCACAACTCTTTCCACTGTTCAGATTTACCCAATTTGAGGCTGGAAATAGTTTCCCCAGCTAATTTCATCATTAGCACAGCAGCCTGCCAAGGCTCAAACAACAGTGACAGGGGCTGGTGCCACGTTCACTGCCTCAAGTCCCTACTTGGGAACCCTGAACACTAAATCAAGCCATTTGGGTATTCAAGTTCCTGAGTAAGGTATCCAGGAAACAGGAGGCGGGAGATGAGGGAAAGAAAAACAGAAACATCCTGTAGGGAGGAGGGAAAAAAAAAAAAAAAAAAAAAAAAAGAGAGCGTGAACTCATCTACATCTCACAGCTCCACCCTGCCTGCTTATGCTGCTGAGCAGAGGTGTCTGGAGCTCACCTGCAACACCCATCTCTTCCCTGGTCTCCAGTTAGCATCCCCCCAACATACAGCACCTGTTGTATGAGGAACACTTTGTCTGTCTAGGACATCTGCACCCAAGACTTCCACAATTGCTAACCACAGGGTCTCACACACACAGGCTTTTCACACCCCTTTGAAACTGCACAATTCCCTCCCACTTCCATCTCGGCTGCTTCTAACAGAAATGACCCCAAGTACTGTGCAAGCTGCAGCATAACCTGAGCCTGCCTTTTCCACCCTTTCCACCCCCGACGCCAGCAGAGCACCTCCACTCCAGCTGCTCTTCCCGTAGACATCCAGGCCAAACTCTCACATCCTTCTTCCCCCTGCTGCCCTGTCAGCCAGCCCTCAAGGGAGGTAACATCTCACTGATTCCAGTAACTCGGGATGGATACTGACTGATAATGGAAAAGCCTTTCCCAGAACAGTCTCCAGCTGGTTTTAGAAGGGGTCAGAGCAGCCAGCCTGGATCCTGCCACATCCATGCAGCCAGCATCATCCCTGGGAGTAAATATCTCCCTTTTTCTTGGGTAAACGACTTGCTTGGTTCTGCTTTCTGTGCACTGCCCAAGGACTCTGCAGATGCCTCTCTCTCCACCACCAGCTGAGGCAGTTTTGATACCCTGTTCCAAACAGGGGGTTTCCATCAGTTCCTGAAGTAACAAGCGAGTCCATCCAAGTGTGAAGCAGGTCACTCTCCTCCTTCGCAGCTTTTCGCGCCGTGTGTTTTGCGTCCCGGCAGTGTGGAGAGGCGGCCCCGGGGGAGGCGGGAGCAGCCATCTGCCGCAGCCTCGCCCCGCCTGCCCGGCCTGGCCGCGCACGCCTCTGGGCCGGCCCTGGGGCCCTTCCCTTCCTTCCCTCCCTTCCCTCCGTCCCCAGCCAGCGAACATCTGCCCCACAGCAGGCGGGACGTTCCCTCCTCCCCGACCCGCGGGGATGGAGAGCCAGAGATTTATGTACTCTGCAGTTTTTATGCTCTCTCAAAAAGGCTGTGGAGGGAAAACTTCGCCACTCAGAAAAGCCTCCATCTGCGAGTTTATTTATCCATGCTGGGAAGGCTGTTTATTCTGTTTCTGGGTGGAAACTACACTGGGATCATGGCTTAATTGTATTGTTTGTTGAATTAATTGCTCTGTTTGATCAGCCTTTCTCCCATAATGCTTGGGAATGGGACATCTTTGCTGCAATGTGGGAACGGAGAGGGTTGAAGCTGTTCCTCCCTGGCGGGTGAACCATCTAGCACACGGCAGGAAGGGCTGTTTTGGGGACAGAACAGGAGTTGCCTGGTGCAAATACTGTTTCAGAAGAAGGTGTTCAGCAAGGTTAGGCATCCTGGGAAAAGGGTACAGGCCAAAGGCAGTGAAGCATATGCATGTGTAGGATACTGGGTTGATCTTTTCCTTCTTTTTCCAGCTGACACGTACCCAGCCAGCCCTCCCAGGACTGGTGTGCCCCCCAGAAAGGAGCTGCTGCTGAGGCTTGCCCTGCTGAGGCTTGCCCTCTCTCCAGCTGAGGGCCTGGGGTGGCCTGTAACCTCCCTTCCAGCAACGACAGCAAGCGGAGTGTATTTTCCAAGTCACCTGGGGAATCATGGGATGCA
>WUAM01000431.1:123598938-123612838 GCA_024336885.1 Actenoides hombroni | reverse complement strand
ACTGAGTATCCAAGATGTTCGCATTTTTTCCATATTTTAACTTCCCCCCCCCCCCCCTTTTCATTCCCAGCTTGTTTTCTTTCTTTTCCTTTTTACATTTTGCCAGCAAACACTAAGCTCAAATGAACTGCTTATTTCACACTCCTTTTTTCCACTTTCACAATCAACAGCACTCAACTTTTAGAGTTTTGTTCCTGCCTCTCCCACTTCCCGCACACACTTCCCTCTGCTTGCTGGCCTTTAAGTGAAACACAATAGCCAGTGGCCATGTCTGACACAGCATTTCACACACACATGGTTTTTCATTTCTCCTCTTCCTCTCCACAAAATGAAGTCAGCATCAAGACTCCTAACAGACTGGGGTCATCACTCTTCCACCAACCCTTACCCCAGGCAGTACACCTCTCCACAAGCCATAACTGTCAGTAGAGCCTTCTCTACCCCACACAAGAATCAGGCTCTAAAGGTAATGATGTGGTCAACAAGATGACCACCCTCCCAACATGTCAACAACATTCCACAGTAGACAGAAGGCTGATTTCTTCCATGGACTAGACATCCCAGTAGAGTCCAGGGAGTATCTTGGGCCAGGAAGGCAAGATCCACAGAAGATCAACCCTCCAGACCTAATCCTGTACCTTCTCCTCCCCTCTGCAGGCTCTGGGAATCTCCATTCCATGGCAGATAGTGAGCTGCTGGAGACAGCAAGATGTTTCAATCAGCAGATCTCTCTCTTGTATCTTAGTCAGCCCCATTCCTTGCTGATAAGGAATGAAGAGTGTCTATGTCTGTCCAGGTGCATGTCTTTCTATATATTTCTCTTTTCTCCTTCATAAAGCTGTCAGACCAAAAATAACATAGTAGTGGAAGAAAGGAATGTCAGGTGTAATATAATAATGTGATCAGGAGGCTGGGGGAGTGTGTGTGCCTCTGTCTGGCTGCCATGCTGGTCTGTCTCTGCAACATTGATTTCACTCCTCCTCCACACCCGTATCTCCCACTTCCCCCCAATCAGACATGGAAAATGGGATGATAAATAGGAGGAAGGGCTTATTCAGCACCCTTCTGCTCCCAAAAGCCACCTATGTTTGACACTGCAGGCAAATCACACATCCCCAGGTCAGAGATTGGTGAGAACGACGGGAAGGGCCAGACCATATCAGGCTGCTCCATTTCCCACCCAAACAGGGAAAAGACATGCTAAATGAGGCAAGAACCAGCAGCATCTCCCATGGCCTCCAACAGGCTGTATCTTAGGGATTTGCAAGGACATAAAGAGCATCGTGCACCTCCTTGTATTTAATTAACGACCTTCCACAGGCTAGTCTAACCCCACTCTGAACCTAAAGCCAAAGGCTGGTATTCTGGTCCAGGTCTGTTTCAACACCATTGTGGTGCTGCACTAGGGAGTGAGGAACCTCAGGAAAGACAGCATCCACTACAGCTAGCTCAGAGCTATAGGGAAGGCAGAGGATTTTTGGGACCCTTGTCCCAGGACGGTGTCCTGCACTACTCCCTTCTAACACAGCACACCCATGAGTACCAGTTGGTGCTGTCACAAGGTCCTTGGGTATTCTCTGCAAACTCTCAAACCAAAACTCAGCAAAGACCAATCCTAATCCTGCAGTATGGTGCATCCCAGAGCTCTCAGCCCAGTCCCTAAACCACCTGCAGAAAAGTGGTCCTACTAGTGAAGATTTCCCCACTGGGAAGGCATGAAACAGCAACAGCTTCACCTGTAACCACAACTCATCCCTGATGCTCATGTTTGGTCAGCTGTGCTGTGCAGCACGGGTCCTGCCAAACAGTGCCACTATCTTTACTCTGACCTGTTTCAAAGTGTTTGCAGAGGCCCACAGAGCTGCATCCTTCAAGACAGGCAATGGCACAAGCCTGTACTGCCATTCTGCTACCAACACTCATCAGCTGAAGTACTCAGACACCTATTATGGACACATGTGGGAAGATGTGACACGTTAGTACCCTGAGAGAGAAACCTTCCTTCCTTCAACAGTTTTGCAAAACATTTTTTTTCCGCCCTCCACCATTTTATTCCCCAGTCCAGAAGAACATCTCCTGTGTTATAAACTCCTTGGACTAGAGTTGACTGAAAAGGTGGATGAGACAAAGCACAACCAGCTTTTTCAGAAGGACTTGGCATAACACAGCCTTAAGACCCAGGGCACACCTATGCATAAGGGACTTGAAAATCCAGTCACAAGTGTTGACTGGAGCAGGTTCTGGGACAAAACACGTGGTGTGGGTCACACTGCTGAGGCCAGCTCTAGATTTTAAGGCCAGAAGGGTCTGACATTGCTCTCTGGCCCATTTAACCTGTACCAGACAAAATACCCTCCATGGAAATCAGTAACTTCTGATGGAGCATCTCTTATACACAGGTATCCAGCACCACCTGAATGATTTCCAGTGAGGGAGAACTGATTGCATCTACTGGTAATCTGTTCCAGCATCTAGAGACTTTTTCTGTAAAAGAAAAAGGGGAAATACATAAAACCTACAGAAACACATCTTGCTCCCACGCGGGCTTCTTATCTTCAACTTGAATAGGTGGGTCCCATTCTGGCACCACCTGGAAAGGAGCCCTGAGGGATCAGGTTCTTCTCATATGCCTTCTGCTCTTCAGGAAATGCATTGCGTATTTCAGCACTTTTGGAAGAACCACCCCAGGGCACAACAGTATCACATTTCACAGTAGTGCAGATTTTACATCCCCAAGCTCTGCCTTGAATGATGACATTAATTGAAATGGCTGCAGAAGTGCCAGGGCTGAGATCCAGCTCCGTGACCTGCTCTGAGTACAGGCTCCTATGCACTGGCTCTCGGCTCACTGCAGATATGTTCCTCTTTGCTATTAAATATTCTCCCTCCAGCCTGTTCCTTTCCATTTTCTCCACCCCATCACCACAAATCTAAGACCAGGGGAACTGACAGGCAGGAGCAGGCCCATGGCCATCTTGTCCAGTGTCCAATTTGGGGATGTGCCAGACTGAAGTATAAGATTCCTACCGACAGCACATATGCAAATTAGGTCTCCTTCTGCAGTCTTTAATAGCACAAAACTGATTTAACTCTCTCAAACATAAAGAGCAAAACCCCTTTCAAAATGTGTGCTACTGTACCAAAAATTCTGGCTACTTTTGATATGCAAATACCGATCCAGCCTCCTTATAAAACTTGCCAAGTTCTTGATTTCATTTTCTTAATTCCATCCAGTAGCACTTTGTTGCACAGAAAGATGCAATGTATTTCCTTTAGCAGTTGCTAATTAATTTAACAAGCAGTCCCGTCCATTCTTTGTTTTCTATCCTACTCCTTTTCAACCTGGTCAGTTGTTGAAGGAATCTATGGTATCCATAAAAAGTAACGAGGCAATAGTCACCATGATGATTCTTCAATTAGCTGTACAAGGATGTGCACCAGCACGGAAAAATGTTTCTTCTGCTAATGAGAACTAACGATCCTGTACCTGGGGGATTCTGCACTCTGATCAAAAGAGTCCAATCAAAACCTCTGCAAATTTCCGATTAAACCAGACAAAGGAGGGGAGGAAGACACCAAGTCAGATGCTGAATAGATAATAAAATTCACTTCCACTTTTCCTTCCCAGAAAATGGTAAATCTAATAGGCATGACTAAGCAGCTATGAGGGAAGACATGAACAAATTTGTAAAGCAAAGGAGAGTTTAAAGTTCATCTCATTTTCCCCTTCTGCAACATCGTCTGCAATCATATTATGATTTAAAGGGCACCTTTCCCCCAGTGGGAAGCGGGTGAGAAGGGTGTGATTCAATTTTGCATACCAAATATGATGGGAGAAGGAGAAAGGCCAGGAGGCACAAGCAGAACAGCCACATCCCTTTGGCACTGTTAAGTGTGTGTTGCTTTTTCCAGTTCTTTAAGGCAGAGGAAAGAAAAAAAATAAAAATAATGGCATGGTGGCATTTTCTAAGTTTGTCATGGAAAGTCCGCACCTTTCAGTACTGGGAACAATGCCAGAGCAAATCTCAATTTAACCAACACCTATATCTTGAGACCCATTTCCACCTTGAGAAACCCCCCCAGAAACCAAATGACAATCCTGCCCTTTTCTAGAAGCTGTTGCCATTCCCTGCTGCATTTTCAGCTCACCAGAAAATGGTCCTGCTGCTGTTGGCTTACACCTTGCTCGCTTGCCAGCAGGATTAACCTCATCTCTGTGTTACAGCACTCAGGGGTGGCATCTGGGCTGTTCTGATTTGGGGGAATAGGAAAGGATTATCCCAGAGGCTCTAGAGGAATGAAGCAAAGCTGCAGGTACCACAGCCTAGTCATGCTCTGCCTGCCTCTCCTGGCCCTTGATTCCTTGGTTCATAACTTTTTTTGCAGATAATGTCCAATTCCAAAGAAGGCTTCATATCAGTGAATGGCTACAGTGGTGTTGAACCACAAGAAGGGAGGTATAAATGGAAGAATGGAGTTGTTTGCAGCAGGGGGAAGGCTTGGAGAAGTGTCACCAGACAGATACAGCAGTGAAAGTGACAGTGAAAGGGATTCAAGAAGCCAGTTGGCCCAGTTAAGAATGTTGTAAATCTGGATGCCAGGAGATCTGGACACTGCTTCTTCTTCTGACACTGAGATTCTGCAAGTCCATGGACAAATCACTTTGACTACCTTTCTCCCTCACCTCCTGTGGTGGGTTATCTTATTAGAGAGATGACTTGGGCCATGCCACTACGTGCCCAAGAACAGCCTGGGTTATACAGATGTGCAATTGTCAGAGTCCCCAGTGCTGCACCAAGTGGGCAATGCCAGTGGCCAAGCATGGCAGAGAGCAGCTCACACTCCCTTGCTCCGCACACCTGTATCCTCTAGTTCAATAGAATGTCATAAAAGCAGAGAAATTTCATGATAAACACAAATAGATCAATAGCATTAGAGCTACTCTTAATAGCTGCCTCAGGCTTTTCATGCTACACCTTCGAAAACGTCCAGTAGTGAGTAATTAATGACTGAACCAATAATTACTTTCTTGATTTTTCTCAAAACTAGAATTCACAAAAAGAACTTTGAGCTTTACTTGTGTTACATAGCAAATTAATTCAGTAAGCGCTGATAGTACAAGTCTCAGCTGCCTGTAAAAAAACCAGCAGTGCTGTAGAGTCTGTCTTTTCTTGCTGTCTGATGTAACCCTTCACATGCTTCTGCAACAGCCTGCAATAAAGCAACTCACAGATTTTGCTACAGTCCTCTTGGTTCAGGTAGTATGGAGGTAGCTGGTCTTGGAGGAGATGCCAGGGCCTCAGCATTTCTTTACCAGCAGCTCACAAACAAGGACCAAGGCAAATCCTTATCTTAAGCCTTTACAGTCACAGTGAATATGAGTGGAAACAGGAACATGGGGGTTTCTTTGAAAACACACAAAAAGGTGGGAGTGTGACCACAAAGACTGACAGACACCTTTCAACTGCTTTCAGCGTGTTCATTTCCTGTGAGCAAGGCCAGACACTTCCCATGCAATGGCAACTCTGGCCTAACCCAGGGACTTTTAATCCTTGAGGAGTGGTAAGAGAGAAACCGAAGAGGATGACCAAAGAGCAGTAGATGAGGAGCACAAAGTAGGCAAAGAGAGAAGGAAAGATCAGAGATCCTGTCTACAAAGCCAAAAAGCTTTGTCTCTCCATCACACCACTCTCCTGGAGTAAGAAGATGAAGGCATCTGCAGTTTCTTGCTACCTCTTCTATGCCATATGATTGATTTCTGCTTAAGAGTGACATCTCTGAAAGCAGCCTGAGGTGTCACCTCAAGACCATCCACAGCTTGTTGTTTGTGCCTACTGACCCATGCAAGAAAATCAGGGCACAGACTTCTAGCAGCTGTGGCACACCCTGTACACAGCTGAAAGTCACCTTCGCAAGATACTCTGAATGAGTCTGTTTTTACTCTTTCATATATTGACACGGCTTCAGCCACCACAAATACCACCTAACCCAACACCATGGGAGGAATTGCATATATTGCTCTTCCACAGGCAGTAAACAAAGGCACAAAAAATGAGAACTGTATTCAGACAGCATGCTTGGGATCCTCACATAACATTATGTACCCATTGCAGCATTTAAGAGGAAGAGGATGATGAGCAGTTCAGGCCACCTGATACCTATGACTGCCACACTCCAGTGAAAAACACACACAGACCTCCAGTGGGAGGAAGGGTGTGAGTCCAAGTCTTCCAAGACTTCTGGCCTTCCTCATGTTGCCCATCCTTGTCATTGCAAGGCATCTCAGACACCATGCCAGTGCGCAAGCTAAATGATCTTAGATTTCAGTAATGTTTGAGGTGCTAATAAAATTAGTGTTGCAATTGCATGTGCTTGTGCCTGCACGTGCCCACATGACAGAGAGTACAAGTCAATAAGCAAATTACTGAAGTAATCCTTCCATCCCCACCAGTAATGAATTATTGTTTCCCTGATCCCAAGAGCATGGTTGTAGCTTGGGAGCTTAACATTCAATCTGACATGGACCTCCAGCATTCACTTTTAATCCCTCTAAGCACAGTGACAGCTAACAACAAAACCCTCAAGCAGACGAAGTGCCACATTTTTTTCCCATCTTTGCATTACCATATTTTTAATTGGCTGGGAATATCCTTTGCTTTTGTCAAAACAAGTTCTGCTAAGCTACCGCTTCAGATTTGAACAGAGAAGCCAGGAACTATGACAGAGAAGCCAAGAAAATCCCCCTTCAAATTAAGATTTCTGCTGGTGAAGGAGTAGCAGGGAGGAGCGGGAGCAATGTCTGCTCTGCACCGTTCACGTGGCCGGCCGTACAAGCAGTCCCTAGTACTGCAACTGCTTTGAGGCTTTAATGCAGGGCAGATGATGAAGAGGTACCAACACAGATGGATCTGATGACTTGGTCAGAGGGAGCTTGAGAGACGAACAGAAATTATTATGGTAAGAAGGCTATTAAAAGAAAATACGGTGGCAAGAGTCCATCTAGAAGTTCAGAGGCCAACAGTTGAGTGAGACAGAGTTTGGAGTATGAGGAACAAATAGCCTGTTGCTATGAAGAAATCAGTTTTAAGAACATAAGAAGCAGAAGGCCATGGAAGGAAGATCCTGTCAGAGGGAGCATGGCGAGAAGAGGAGGAAGACCAGAAGGAAGCAAAGGGAAATAGTGAACACATTATGCTCACGCAAGCAAGTCCCGATATGAGTTAGAAGCTTTTCTCTTGTTGGCTTCTTCCCTCTCCCTTCTCTCAAAGGAAAATGGAGTTTTGACAAAGCTCAAACTTTGTCAAGTCTTCCAATTCTCCATTGCTTGCTTTTTGTTTTAAAGAAAATGCTTTCCTTTTTGACCATGAAAAAAAGGCTAACCTCCTTCTTGCTAAGTAAAACATTTTTCAGAAGGGTGTAATGGAAAACAAACAAAGCTAAAGCTGCTGGAGAGGGGTGAGAGGCAGATTTCTACCCAGTGCCACCTTCCCCATGTCCTGAATCTCTCAAGCTGACTGCTCAACATGTCCAGCAGAAGTGCAAATACAGCTCTTTCCAATCTGTTTTCAGCCACCTTCACAGCTGAGGTCAATGAGGAAAAATCTACTCACTCTCACAGACAGGAAGGGCAGGGGGGAAGGAGTAGGAGGGAAGGAAAATTGTTTAAATACTCTGCAAGCACACAGTGAATCCCACTGCAGTCAACAAAACAAGTGACATATGGAAACCTCTCCCATGCCTAAGCATCCCACTGAGTGCTTGCCCTTGGGATGAGGGCAAGGAGAAGATGTACTTGGGTCTAAACAGGCTCATGGCACATTGGGAAGAGCCAAGATGGGGAAGTCAGAGTTCCCCAGGTTCATCCCAAGATGGATGAACAGCATTGGGCCACATCTTGGTTTGGTTTCTATCTTCAACGTATCAACCAAAAAAAAATAAATTTCCTTCACAAAAGGCCCAGAACAGTCCTCAAGAAAAGGGGTGGGTATGTGGGTGCAGGTGTAGTTACAGCCCCTCTGTTTGTTGTCTCCTCTGCCATGAACTCTTGGGTGAAGCAGAGGCTGTTAGATCAGGTCACACCTCTGCAAGGGGGCTAATCCAGGAAAACAAATCCTGACTTCATTCACACAGGTAATTGAGGGGAAAAGACGCAGGGAAAGAACCTGACAGCACAAGTGGAAGGACTGTCATCAAGGACAGGTTTCCAGAAGCTTCAGCGTATCAGTTTTAAGTCCAGAGAGGGTTGGCTTTGGTGTGTTGGAGTGGTCTTTTTTTGTTCTTGCTTTGTTTGGTACAAAATGAGTTCTAAATAAATCAGCAATGTACAGGATGCGCGTGAGTCTAGCAACAAAGCCTGTTCCACAAAGGCGCTGAATGGCTCCGTCTCCTCAGGGATATGGCAAACAAGCTGCTTCGCCAGCCTGCTCAATCAAGTTAATTTCTCTGCCCTTTTATTACGATGAGCAGCCCCTGCGCTCATTTGTAGTATCATACAACAAGGGCTATACACAATAATCTGGGCTGAGAGAATACTCAATATCCCTACCCTGGAACTAGGCAGGCAGCTTTATGCAGCAATATGGGACCGACCTCAGAATACGACCCTCAGTAAGGCAGAGTCCTCACTCCACGCATCATATCCACAGTCTAGCATCTGTGGTGCACCAAAATATTCACAGGAGAGATATAAAATATGGAAATAATTCTCCTAATGTCTCCAGCATTTAAAGGCTGATTAGAGTTGCTTCTAATATAGCTGGGACAGGGCCTAAAGTGGCATGAGACATCTGGCCCAGAATTTAAGTGCAGATGTCAAAGGAGATGCTGCTAACACAGAGGCAAGGCTCCATCCTCCCCTCTCTTCCCTTGGCTTCCACTTCAAGCCATCAGTAGACCTGCCACCTCCCATGCTTGACACACAAAGTCCCGCTAAAACTAACTTGCATAAGTGCAAGGTGCACGGCCAGAAATTTAAGCAGCTCCTACAAAGCCATGGAGGCAAGACCCTCTGCTGTCCTTGTACCTGGAGGACAGCCACACAGCAGAAGGTGCAGCACTGCCAACCTGACTGCGTGACATGTGTTAGGGTAAGTCACACCTTGCGTGTGCCTGCTTGGGAGTTAGTGAGTCTTTCCAAGCACCAGATCTATGCCTCTGGGTGCACAGAATGGCTATAGCTAGAGAAGGCTTGGTCAGGATTTTTCCCCACTTCAGAAAAGCCTATAGAGCTAGGAAGACAGAAAAACACATAGGGCAAGAAGTACAACCAAGGCCATTTGTGGAAATTGTTGCAGAGCCACCTAGTGCACCCTCACCAACTGCAACATAGAGAAATAACAAAACTTCCCAGCACAGCACAGGTGATGCTTGCTACCAACTGACATACCGTCCAGACAAGTAAGCCGGTATGTTACTGGACAGAAAAAGGCCAGAACTTTCCAGATTTCCCTGGAATAAGGACATGGCAGTAGCAGCTGCATTACAAAGTAAAGAGCATCTTCCCTGCAGAAAAAAAAAAAAAAAAAAAGTGTAATACCCCTTCATCGGAACGGCAGACTTATGTTTGGAGGATCTCTCTGTCATGAAAATGTGTGCACCTGCCTGAACATATGTCTGCTCTGCATCAGAACAGCACAAGGCTCCAACAGGTGGATTTGGTTTGGATCTCAGTGACTGCCTGGGGAGGATTTCCCCTTGGAAGCCCCTTCCTACCTCCCATGAAAAACCAAGGGCCATGGAGCTGATGGAGCTGGGGCGGATGTACCTCTCGAGGTATCATTCATGAAACAAGAGAATGTGAGCTTGAAGGACAAGAAGCCCATGCTCAAGGTTTCTGGTCAAGATTTTTTTGACCAAATCCAGGGTTCAGCTGCTAATGCTGAGAGTTTGACTTCTTGGAAATTTAATCCCTCAGTTAAAACTGAGCACAGAGGAAAAGCAGCCAAACCCTCTAATCCAAGTTTTCAGAGTAAGGGAAGAATTCCTTCCCACATCCCTAATTGGGCCATATCCTGATCCTGCTGGTGACCTGGCCTTTCCTACTTCTGTGACCACCAAGGACCCATTTTACCTACCCACACAGAGGAAAGTCATTCCTAACCATCCCTACCACCATCCCCATCCTCTACCACAACCAAGCCTCAGGCAACCAGGAGGCAGAACGATGTAGGCACCCTGCTGCATTCAGGCACTTCCAACTCCCGTGGGATCCTTCTGGCTAGCTCATCGCTAGCTGACAAAGCCAACGCAAGCCACTCTCTAGCACAAATGCCCATTCACAGCCTGTAATTCCATGAAGCTGTTATGTTTTGGAGATGCCAATGAAAGCTCTGTTATGGGTCCAGCCAAATTGCTCTGCCACTCAAGAAGGCAGGTCAGAAAGCTCAGGGAAGCAGAGGAGTTAAAGCAAGGGGTGCAAACCGACCACAATCAGAGAAGCTGTTATTTCCTCAGGCTTTTCACCCGTTATCCAGTGATAAGACCTGCAAAAATGGTGCAAAGCTGTGCCAGGGCAGGTTTCAACTGGGCATTAGGAAGCAGTTCTTTACCAAGAGGGTGGTCAAACACTGGAACAGGCTTCCTGGAGAGGTGGTCAATGCCCCAAGCTTGTCAGTGTTCAAGAGGCATTTGGACAATGCCTTTAACATCATGCTTTAACTATTATGATAGTTGTTCTATTATTTGATAGTTATTCTAGTCTGTGCAGCCACCACCACCCCAGGATAATGAGCATTGCCAAGGATTTTAGTACGAACCCAGAAGAGGAACAGTCACTGAGGTCAACCAAGCAAGAAACCAAGACATTCCAGATCTGGTTTAGTCTTAGTAAGTACCCAAGGTCTAGTACCCACATGAACCTTTCAGGGGAGTGTGCGGACAGAAGAGATGGCCCTCATCACTCCACAAACACTAGGAGCTGAGGGTTTTGAGTAGTAGCCTGGTTTAGCTTGGCAAAGCCACAATGAGACTGAAAACCAATCTAAAAACATGGGCCACAAATCAAGCCCAGCAGGTAGGTCATAGAGAGAAACAACCAGAGATACCATCCTATAGTATCCCATGGAAGTCCATCCCATGGTGTTCACTACCACGTAAGGTGAACATATCACAATTCATCAAGGTACAACTGGGTGAAAGCCAACTACCAAAACACCCAAAGAACAAACACGGGGGGAAGACCTGCATTTTCTAACTCGCAGGTTTTCACTTTGGATTGTATCTATTAGGTATTTCTATACCTTGGTTATTTCTACTATGAAAAGCTCCTACTGAGAGGCTTTAGGCAGGACTTTTTTCTTGCACAAGGGGACTCTAGGTTGACAGACCTAGAGGGAAATTCTCTGTGCACAGGAAGAGCAAAGGAAACCCACTGCCAGCCTAACATATATTGTTTTAGCCCCACTGTAGAGATCCAGGTCTCAGAGGAAAAAAGACTAGTACCCAGACAAGCCTTGGGATCTCAACTGAGACCCCTACAGAGTAAGTATGACAAATGTTACACACCAAACCTCTTATCCTACCTGCTCTGCTACATCCACTACAGCTGAGCTCTGTCATCTCTTGTTATCACATGTTCTTCCATCTCTTCTCCATCTCTTTGTTTCAAGCCTAAGCTACAGCTTCAATTTTCTGCCTTCTGCAGCTCAAAGATTTGGCTCCTGACCCTACATCTTGCATCTCCAAACTACAGACACCTCCTGTCTTGATCTCAGCTTTTCAATCCATTTGGGAACTAGTCTGCGCTCTGACAACAGCAATATTGCATCGTTTGCTTTCCTGAACCTATCTTTGAGCTATTTCCCTGAATTTGCTCTTCTGGGAATGAAATTCCCTCCTCTCTTTCTTCCTTCTCTCAACACTATTCCAGGTTGCTTTAGAGACTGTGTCCACCCCTTCTTCTGTACAGTCACAACATCCTCAAATCCCAGCCGTTAACCCTGACGAGCACCTTTCTGCAGAGTCTGGCACCCTGCGAAGTCATGGCAGCTATAAAATTGATTTCTACAGTATCTGCCTGCAAACCAAAGGGAGTCACACTTACCCATCTTACTTTAAGCAGCTGGCCAAAGCTTTCCTATATGTAAACTGATGGAGATGGGCATCACCTGCCTACAGCCCAGCCCCCTCTGACTTAAATCACTAGGGCTGCCAGGCCCTGGAGCAATTGCTTCCTCGAAGACAGGAAATTTAGTTTGTATAAACCACCAGGAAGCAGTGCCCACGTGTCCCAGTCTGTGCTCAAGTTCCAAAGGGCCCGACCTGTCATTTCTCCATAAAGCCAATGCTTCCTTCCTAGCTATAGCAGTTTTTACTTCCAGCTCAAGGTTCAATTGACACCATGATGACCAAGGTGGCAGCTGCCACCACCATGTTGCAGCCAGATAAAATGAAATAAACCCAGCAAATTGCTAATACGGATGCAGGGCTAGAATTTATAACTCTGTAGATTGAGACAGGCTTTCCTCCATCCCCAAACTGCTGAATCCTAAATCTTCCCCTATCTGCCACGTCCATCATGCAGACTGTGGGCTTCAGCAGCTAGAGATCTGTTTCCTATAAATTTTCTGCACAGCGCCTACAACACTTGTAGTCTCTCTAAAATAATGATTGGAGGGTGGATAGAGGAGAACAAACAGTTCAGATGAACAGTTTATCTGATGAATTTAGCCTCTTCGCCTGTTCCTGCAATATCAGGTGGACAAATCCAATTTCCTCAAATGCATTTGTTGTTTGAGTTTATTTGACAAATACTTCCCCAAACAATTGCCTCTACATTCACTTAGCAAATATTTAAAATATGAACCGTGCTGTTTAGTGAATCCCCTGGCACTGCACTAGTTCCTAGTGGAGTGGAAAAGTTAGTTTCCCCCCCCAGTATTAGTTATTTCTGCTTTTAAAATTAAGTTTTTCACAGTTCTCATTCTTTTGCTGATAATGCTAGGTGATTTGGTGGTGCTTATTAGGAAAGGAGCTGGTCAGTTGTCTTCTGATGAAATCGAATTTTGTCAGAAAGCAATAACTCATTGAAGCAGACACATTTCATCAGAAACACCCCACAGACTTGCAGCAGCTGAAGCAAGGATGCCTGTACAAATTCAGCTCTCAGAAATCCCTGCTGGTTGTCTTCCCAGGCTATGGCCATGCATATGTCAGTCACCTGTCAGCTCCACGTCTCCATCCAAAAGCTGGAAAATTTTGGCCTGGCTGACAAGCTAGTGAAGTCCTATGACATGCATGGTTCATGAGAAGAGATCCAGAATAATGTTGTGCCAGGCATTTTTTGCCCCATAAGACCACCAAGGGAGCTGGGCTTAGGGGTACCAAACACAGCTCTCCAGTACCTGTGGGGGAAGTTCCCAAGAAGGCAGAACCAGGGGTGTACCAGGAAGACTGAGATAGGAGACAACTGGCAGAAACTGAAACAATCAGATATCAACAACTGCATATAACAACAGTCCCCATGAGGACAGTCAAATGGTGGTACAGATTGCCTGGAGAGTCTGTGCAGTCTCCATCCTTGGAGGATTTCAAACCCTGGTCTGGTCTCAAAACTAATTCTGTTTTGAACAAGATGTTGGATTAAAGACTTTCCGAGACTCCTCTCACCTGGCGTTTTCCACTCTATGATCCTAGAAAACCCTTTACCAGTACATCAAGCTAAACAAAAATGATGGGTACACAGAGTGGCAGCAGAATGTGAGGGATATAACATCATACCTTGGCTAATGCTGTTTATAATGGCTAATTACCTGTTTATAGCAACATTGGGCGGGGGGGGGGGGGGGGGGGGGGCGCCCCCGCCCGGCGGGCGCCGCGGGGGCCCGGGGGGGGGGGGGGGGGGGGGGGGGGGGGGGGGGGGGGGGGGGGGGGGTCGTACCCCAACCTGCCAGGTACCTCCAGT
>WUAM01000431.1:123582717-123593062 GCA_024336885.1 Actenoides hombroni | reverse complement strand
AAAATTTAAAAAAAAATAAAATGCACAGAGACAGAGCGAGCCCTGGCAAGCTGCAAAGGTCTTACACACAGTTGATGGTGCAGAAGAGGACCATCAACCAGACAGAAGCTCCAGTCATCCCCAAACAAGGAAACAATCCAGACAGAACTCTGCTTTAGCTGTAACAAATGGGCCAGGGTCAGAGCTGCCGCAGCTGAACCATTTTCAAGTCCCAGAGGAGCATGTGCTGGGGTTCCTTTTTTGATTCTTTATTATTACTCAGCCAAAGACTTACAAAGTTACAGTGTTAGTACAACCCTCCAGCACCTGCCAATGAGCAGGAGATTTATTGCTTTGCTAGTTAACTCTGCCCCTCTTGGGAACCTTGTTGTTCTGTCCTGTGCATGGTGAGACCTCTAAAAATTATACAGAGACCAAAAGCAGTCTAACTACAGCAATTAGTATTAATCATTTTATTTCATCTGGAATTCTAAACCAGCATTTAAACTCATACTCACACTGCCAAGAACCAGGCTTAGCATTCAGGGGACAGCTGGGCAAAGAGGGAGACTGTGTTAAGATGCTGGAGCAGCAGGGCTGCGTTCTCCTCTCCAAGCACTGCCCGCCCGGAGCAAGCTGCTCCTCTTCTGCCCTACCAAGGGACAGACCTGTGCAGGGACAGTGATGGAAATCCATCCTCTTTAAAGTGATTGGGTTAAACTGCACTAACCTCTGTGTGGACATGGTCACTCCAGATTCAAGTGGCCTTTGCTCAGTTTAATGTGAGGCACTTCAATCTGACATAATTCGCTACCTGAGTAAATAAGCCAAACCAAATAAAGGTTAATGACTGTGAACGAGTGTCTCCCCAGAGGAGAACAATCCACTCAGAGCTTACCTATCGAGTCAACACAGATTAACAACAGCCCACTGACAGACACCATCTCTCATGCCTCTGCCTGGAGCACTGGCTCAGAAGAGGTACCCTATCAGAAGCAGCCACCGAGTGCTGGGTGGGAACAAGACGCTGAGAGTCACGGGGTGACCCTTAGTTTAGACAGCAGCAAAGATCACAAGCTGGGTCAGCAGGAACACTTACCCCAGCTACACAATGTCTTACTTCCAGGAGCTCTTACCTAAGATGTTTAAGCCTGCCAAGAGGTGGGACTAGAGCAAGACAGAGAGAAGATGTTCATAAGGCCACTTCCCACACACAGGGACATGACAGAGCACCACATAGAGCAGCTCCTTCCAGCTGTCAGGCTGTGGCAAAATCAGTTTCGGTTGAAATCAGTTGAAGTTCAAGACTTGTCATGAAGGTGCAAGTAACACTGCAATGATGGAGAACACCCTGCTACACCCAGTCTTCTTCACTGAGGAAGGCTGGAAGACACAGTCTTTTCTACCCTTATACAGACATGATGGTAAAACAACAAACTCAGCTGGGATGTGGGTGGTAAATCAGCGTTAAAACACAAGGCCACCAGGAAAGAAAATAGGATTAAACAAATTCATGGATGGTAGATGAAAAAAACAACAACAACAAACAAATCACCACAAAGAAACAAACAAACAAAAAACCCCACAAACAAACAAAAATAAAACAAAATTAAATAACCGAAACCCTCACCAGAGAGCACAGGGCCAAGGTAGAGAGACACCTTCTAATACCCCTCTTCCAGGGACTGTGGATGCTGGGCACAAGGTGTGTGGATGACAAGAGGAGCCAGACCCATATGCTTTTTCCACAAGGTACCTGCTGATAATGCCCTGGTCCAGATGGATCACTGGTTTGATTCAGCAAGGCATTTCTTATGTCCCAAATGGTCCGGTTTGCAGGCTGATCCTCGCCCGTCACCCGTTCTCCAAGCCTTTTGTCCCTTGGGCAGCCCATCCCCACGGCTGTGGCAGGCAGGAGTGTCTTGCTGGCCTATTCAGAAGGGCATAGAGAACAGTGCTTATGTGACGGTGGCTGCTCTTTCAGCTTCCCCTGAGCTCACCAAGTCGGATATTTCTTTCACACACTCTCCAGACAATAACCCGCTCCCTACCCCAGGCTCCTTCCCCCCCCAGTTTGTCATTTCCAGTGACATGCCCCCAGTGGGGACCGAGAGCTGGTGGCTCTCTCTTTCTGTCACCAAGGTGAATGCTCATGCCAGGTGGTGCATTTTTCAGAGGATGAATAGCAACTGAGCACAGCATGGTCCAGAATCTCAATCAGCTGCTACCCCACTACAAGTGTTCACTAATGTTTTCTCAGTGTCAATCACACGTGAATAGATTACCCTTCCCAGTCTGAAGGAAGTGGGCTGCCTCCCTTGCCCATTCATGAAGCCTCAGCATCTGTTGGTGAAAAAAAAAAAAGCCGAATAAGGAGCACGCTTGGACATTGCACAGTATTACATGTGCTCCCCTCACTGCACAACTATGTTGGAGGTACCTTGAGTGTAGGAGCTTCTCCAGGAGCTCCAGAACATGGCCTAATGCCATCACAGAGTTCATCTAAACCCAAGGTCTGCTGAACGCAGTTTGCTCTCTCATACACCAAACTAGTTTGTTTAGCCAACTGCCACCAGCAAGAGCTGCTGTTGATCTGTTGTGTGAAGACCACTCAAAGTTGCTAAGCAATTTTTTTTTCACCATGAACTCAGCATCCTCTATCAGCTAAGTCCTGCTCCAATTCCTTGATGTAACACACTGCCAGCCAGCTATCCCAGGCCAAGGACAGATCAACTTTTCCGCACTTAAATGAATATTCTTTCCCCTCCCCCCCCTAGTGCCAGTGATTCAGTAGGGGCTGCAGTCTTGAGGCTTTAAAGGTTAGTGTTTGTTGGCTGGTGAATCTGAGCTCATCCTAAATTAGGTAGCAGTATCAGGAATTCCTACTTTCTCTGCAAGGTCTGTTCGCTGCTAGTGTTGCTGAACAGCCTGAGTATGTTCCTCACCAAACGGCACAAACTGGAATGCTTCCTAATTAACTGCATGGGAGAAGATAAAAATTCCCTGCCCTCTCCAATCCTGCCAAAATCAGAGATGCAAAAAAATCTGCTCCACAAACCTGACACTAGGGCAGGGGAGATGGAGCAGCTGTGATGAAACACGTGCTCACCAGTGCAACAATTTCAGCTTAATCATCTAGGGCACGTTAGGTGGCCATTTTCATAAGGTGGAGCATGCCCACAGGACCAAATAGTGGAGCCTGAAAATTAGAAGCGTCACAGCTCAAAGCACAGCTCTCTGTGAAACTCTAACTGCACAATGCTGGGCAGCAGGCAGGACGTTCGAACAGCTGGCAGAACAAACCCAGTCACCTCCAGGCCTGCTTTTACCTGACCCAGGCACTTCAATCACAGCATCCTTTTCCAGATCCATTAATTTCTGTCAAATGCAGCAACTCTGAAGAATGGCAGAGAGGAAACAATGCGGCTTGCTAATGCCCACCACATATCACAGCCTGAAGCCTGTACTGAGCTCTCCACCAGCCTCATGCCTAATTCTCAGCTGCTAGAATCAGAGATGATCTTATTTTTGAAAGGATCTGCTACAGCCCACAACCTTTTGCTCAGGATCATGAAGGTCACAGCTAAAGGAGATGCAAGGCTCCTCACAGCTGTCATTTTTCCAGCTTCTTGCTGAAGCCATTTCATCACCGCTGCTCTGGTTGCAGGAGTCTTTGCTCAGTTCATCTCCCAGCTTTCCTTCCTTCTGTCCAAATGCAGCATACCCACTATGATGGGGAAATCAAGGTACCGCAGCAGTAATGAATTATGGCTCAAAAAGAGTGAATCGTGCCCTGAAGCTCCAGGGTGAAGTGACCTCCATGAATATCTTCAAACATGCTTCCTTTGAGGATTTGGTGTTTAAGCACCAGGGCTGCACAGTAAACCAGAGATTAATGCAGAGCAGAACAGAGTATTCCTAGGTGAGAATACAAAGCAGACCAAAGGCTACCTTGTCATGTCTTCATTTCCTTTCCCATACTTTTGTTTTATATATTTAATTTATTTTTTGAAAAAACTTCCTATGCCCAACTCCCAGCTTTCAACCCTGACATTGTAAAACATGGGATTGCTATAGTAGCCTCCCCCCTTTGCAGGAAAGCAAAGCTTCTGGAGAGCCAAGTCCCCAGCATACTTTCCAGGCAGACAACACACCTTCCCTCATGCTGCTTCCAGAGGGTCTAGCCAGGCAGAGTCACTCAGGAAATCACCCAGGGAGCCCCACCGAGGTTTGGAGAGCCCTGGCACTGGTCATTCAGTAAATGCCATTAACTACTTTAACCCTTAGCAGAAGCCAGGGAAGGCATTTTGGGATCACTGTTCCACCTGGCTTCAAAACATGGCCAGAGAAGCAGCACTGAGAGCAAGTGGGAAAGCAGATCTGCATGGTGGGGTTTCTACATTGCATCTTAGCAGAAGGCAATTTATGCAAGTCCTTCTTTGCACAACACCCTCTGTGCCCCACTCTGCTTGGAAAACACTCTGAAGGCCAGTCAAAAGCAGTTGCTATAGAATATTGTTTTCCTTTCAGAAAAACATTTTCAAGGTCTTCCCCTTGCACACACAGCACAGAATTACCTCCCAGAAGCTGCTGGTAGATGTTCACATGCACTGCAGCGAGCTACTACAACACTTTGTGGACAAAAAATTAACCCTCACACTAACGAGGGTAGGTCAATCAGTTGGTAAATATGTGCTACCCAAAAAACTTCATTTTACTAAGCTTCTCTCCTCCATGTTTCACAATCCAGCACGCTGCAGAGCATCTATGACAAAGGTGTTCAAGATAAAAATGTATTTGGAAGCTTTTTTTAAATTATTTTTAATGGACAAGAAGTGAGGTACTACTTGTACTGGACAGGTTGCAGGAGTTGGAGCATCTCTGGTTTATGCAATGAGACACCAGGGAGAGGTGACTCGTACAGCAAGTGAGCACAGGAGGACTGGAAGCTGCAAGGCAGGCTTTGGGGCAGCAGCTCTCTGCAGCACAGGTTAAGCACTGGTGAGATTATACACCCAGAGGAAAACAAACACAAATGCACTTGGGTCTGTCTTTTAAACTATAACGAAGGGTAGAAAGTGCTCTCATGAATTTCCATGACAGAAGGGTGTATGCCAATCCAGCTCTTGGTTCTGACCTATTGACATTTCTGCAGGGCTGAGATTCATACATGGGGGCTGTCCCTTTAAATTTGAATTGCCTGATTTTTCTGTCACAACAGCCTGATATTTTTTCCTTGTGAAGAATAAATATTTACAAACCTTAACTCTCGCCAACAAAGGCATTCTGCTCCAGAATTTTCTTGTGGGTTTTTGTTCTGTTTTTAAACGGTTTTAGAAATCATTGCCCAACACTTTAATTTCTCTAATTAAAACAAGCAACACAGTAAAAAGATAGATGAATGAGGGGACCGACCACAGAAGCTCACTGTTTCCAGTCAAGGGTTTTCAGTGACACATTGGAAAACGGCTGAGAACATTTGCAGGAAACACAAAGGTTAACAGCACAGCAACCCCAGACCAGAACAGGTCACCAATCTGCAGGAAATACATTTTCTTGGTAAACTAATGGGGGTTCAATAACTTCACGCAAGAAAATGTGAGGTTGAAAACAGATTTTAAAAAGCCCCCAAACCTCAAGACAAACACCCACTCGGTGCAGCAGCACCTCTCCTCCAGGCAGAGAAGCTGACTCCATGCTACTCAATTATCTAGAGAACTCCAAGCAAAAACCAAGCCCAGGAACAAAGCAACCCGCTCACCATTTAAGAAGTGCTGGTCATCCCTAAGTACCTGACAACCCACGTGCATGCAAAGATCATCTCCAAGTGCACTGCACTTCGCTGGGATATATAGTAGCATTTAGTGAATACCATTTGAGGCAGCATACAAAGATCAGGATAGACATCAGACTAACCACACAAGCTTCCAGCATCGTGCTTTCTCTGCCTGGAGAAGTATAAAGAGAGTTTTATTTCACACTGCTAACTGCTGCTGGCAAGAGCATTGTGTCCAGTTCTTGTATTCACACTTCCAAAAAAAAAAAAAAAAAAAAAAAAAAAAAAAAGTCAGAAACGGAGAGTTAAGATAATAGCTACAATAATCATTTAGTGTGTGAAAAACAGCCTTAAGGTGAGAACCTTAAGGAGTTCAGTCAATTTAGTTTCCTAAGAAGAAGGTTAAAAAGAAACTTGACTCTGGTCCATGCATTCCTACACAAAACAATTTCTGATATTAGTGCCTCTTTACTCTTGCTAACTGCAATCCAACAGCCAGAGGCTGGAGCTTGAAATATCCAAAACCAGAATTTAGGTGAAAATTGTTGCTGTATGGGTCCGTGAAACTTAGATGTCTTTCTAGAAGAGATGTTCCTACTCAATTACAAGTGGTTGTCCATGCAACCAAAATTCAGGGGTCTTATCTTCAACATAACTCAGGCAGGAGGATACAACAGCTGTCCCTGATTTCCCCAAAGACCCATCCTTCACCCATCCCAGTTCCAGAGGTGATAGTGGAGACCAGTTCAGACCCCACACAGGTTACACAAAGCAAAGTGAAAAGGTCACCTAGACCACAGAGCCGCAGGAGTCACTGCATTCTGGAGGGTTGTTACAGGAACACAAGCAGACAAAGAAGGACACAGGCATAGCTGGTCTGCTGTGGGACTGCAAAGGGAAACCCAGAAGGGAAAGACATCTCCAGCATGTTTGCGTTACAGTCACTGCCAGAAGGGAGCAGACAGAATGGGCAACCTGGCAGCTCCTGTGAACAGAGATGGAGAGATTGGGCTGGAAGAAATGAGGTAAATACTGGAGATAGATGATGCATTGCATACCCCCCACACAATATATAGCTGCTTGACTCTATTAGGTAGATGGATGGCACAGAATTTAAGAGGAGAAATAGATTTTTTTTTTTACTAAGCTAATTAGCTAAAAAGGCTTGTCTGGAAACATGGGCCCCATTGTGTCTGAAGTCTGCTGACACACAGCTCAAACCAACATTTTTCTTCCCCGTTATTACTCTGCCTTCCAGAGCATCCCTCACAGGCACATAAAGGGGGGAATGACGATTCCTGCAGCAAACCACTGGCACCCAAGCAACCCAACAAAACCCTTATGTGACAGTACATACATGTGTGTATGTGTGTGATGCACACACTTGCACGTATATATATATGCATGCATCTACATATATTCACAAACACACATTACTTCTAAATACATCATATACATGTATATATTAGGGTATAAAAAAACCAAACAACCAAAACCCATGAAAGAGCAGTTTGCAATCAAAGCCAGTTTGCTGCTTCATGTGAGCCTGCTCCTTAATTTAAAAGCTAAACAGGGGGTATTTGAGGAAATAGAAAGGCTGTAGATTTGAGAGAAATAAAGGAAAAATACGACTTGACCTGGCACAGTCACTTCTGGAATCCACTACCCCAGGAAGTCATGGAGACACACACCAGTGGAATAGACATTTTAAGGGACTGGATAATTTTATGAGCATTAATAACATTTGCAGCTATGCAAGCTAATAAAATGTTACAAGGGTAATCAAACTTCATGCTTCAATGTGTAAGTTGATCACCTGTGAGCGCTGGGAAGGAATTTCCTCTCTGGTGCTGCTGCACTGAGCAAGTAGCCAGCTGTGCCATGGGGGCACTTTTTAAAAATAAAATAAAAATTAAAAATCAGTGTCACTGCTGCTGCCACTATGTCTTGGATTTGGTTTTCTCCTCTTGCAGTAGCTGGCACCCACTACAGAGACTAAGCTCACAACATCAGTGAGAATTTTGCCATCGACTTCCTAAGGCTTCCTGGTGCAGTTTTAGGACAATTTATCTGCCAAAATCCTAAAAAATATCACTTTACTTTTGGAAGGTTGTTCCTCTGTGCTGACAGCAGGCTTACAGCAAGCTTATTCTGACATACCAGGACCACAGATCCCACACTTACTCTTTACTGCTTCTATATGGCACGAGTTATGTTGGCCAATGAAGCACTGGCTCTTCCATTAGCAGTGCTCTGAGCCCCACCACAGAAGAGCTCCAGGTATTACTAGATAAACTTGGCAGCTTTTGAGGTATCTCTACCAATTCAGAACTATCCAGTATGTTTTTTATAACATCGGAGAAGCAACCTTGGTATTTCTAGTGTTTGCTAGCCTCAGAAGTTAATGCTCTTGTAATTAATGAACTGACAAAAAACGTTGCAATCTGCTGCCACAGGCTTTGGGAGAAGAAAAAAAAAAAACCCAACAAAAAACAAGAGAGAGACAGACTTTGCCCCTTCTGCTCAAGGGAAACCAGATACAGTTCAGACAACTAGGAAGGAGGCTGATGAGAGGATGGAACATAGCAGAAGTATCAAAATAACCCTCTAATTAAAAATAACCAGCACAGGGGTTTACAGATAGGAGTCCAAAGGGCTGAAGAGTGCTGCTGTGCGCTATAAGGCACTTGGTGAAAAAACCACAAGAGTCACGGTGATTCTAGCAATCAAGTAAGCAACGTGTTCGAGGAGCCTTCCCTCTCCAGAACAAATGGAGTATATTGGCAAAACATTTGATCTGGGCTTTCCACTAGCTCACTGTGGTCAGACCACAGTAGGGTGTGGTGTGCTCCTCAGTGAAGTACAGTCCCTGGGAACACAGGATTACAGCCCCCTGCTGTACCCCCCTCCATCCATACAGGTTAAAAACCCCATGCTTGTTGCCATAGTAACCAAATACCAACGTGAACCGTTCACGAAATCCAAGCAGTCTACGTCCAGGCCTAGCTTGGTTGCTTGTGTCCTACCTGCCCTTGGGATCACCTTTTCTTATGTCTGAGAACCAGGGATCTTCACCTTTCCTCATCCGTTGTTGGAAGAGGCAAAACGCTTCCCTGGAACAAGGTGAAAACCATCTTATTAGAATTAAGAAATACATTGCTTATTACCTGTGGTCTTTTTTATTCATGGATTCCTCATTTGAGCAGAAGATATGTTCCAATGAGAACCATGAAGATCCACAAAACAACCTGGTCATGTATGAGTCTTGGCCCATATTTCCTTTCCTTCCTATTTGTCCTTAGAGAGCATCAGTTCAATATTCTTTTGTGAGAGAAGAGGCAAAGAATGAGAGGATTACATGCATCAGTCACCCTTTCATGCCCTAGCAATCATCTCACCCTGGTAGTGATCTTCAGGCCACAAATCTCTTACTTTTCTGAATACACAAAATCTGAGAGCTACACTCACTGCCCTCCAAAGACCCTTCCAAATTGCACTCCCCCCTCAGCAGTGGCAGCAGTTGGCCCAGAACACGATATGCCCCAAGAAAGCTGTAACTTCCCACATCAGGACAGGAAAACACTTTAAATCACAGTTAGAAGAGCACTGTCATCTGAGACCAGAGCTGACACTGCATGTGATGTCTCACACGTGAACCCCAGCACAGTGATAACAGTCATGAGCCCAGATAGATTTTAAAATTATAGGCAATAAAGTATGACATCATGATGACATCATGGAAGGAGAAATTTAATTCCCAGCTCAGAGGCTATCCATTACTCTTTTATTCAAAACCCTGTCATTATCAGCTCAAGCAATGAGCAAAATCAATCATTTCCACAGGTCTTTATGGCCTCCATAAATTTTGAACACTTACATCTCAGCCACCTTCTCATATACATACAAGCCCATCTGCCGGCCCTGCAATGCTCCCTCAACAACCCAGTGCTCCAAGACTTCAGGTGTAATCATGGCAAATAAAAGGAATTCACAGCCTGTATGAGCTCAAACACATTTGGCTTTGGAGTGTTCAGATACCTGTCAGCTCTGCACGTGGTCTCCTTCACCGTCATGCTGACACAGATGGGTAGACTAACCCTCTGATACTTGCGTGACCTTTAAAAGTAATTTTAAAATCTATTTTGACAAGCACTCTAAGACAGATGCTTTAAGAAGATTGCCTGTTGCAGGCTGCCTGTCTTGCCCCCCCCTCTGCTAAGGCACATAACAATACATGTTAATAAAGTATTATTTTCACATATATATAAAGCACGCAGCACAGCAGGTTACATCAGAGGCAGAAGTGAATATGCTCTGCCAGTGAAGTTGAATCAGGTGGAATATTTGGGGATGTTTTTATGAGTAGATGCTACTACTCTGGCTGCTCTCACAAATATGATCTGGCTGATGTGGTCTTACAGACAGTTAACTCGGTCTTCATAAGACCTCCCGCAGTGATAAGGGATGGATTTTTCATAACATTCTTGATACGGAAGAGGTGCCCTTTGTCTCTGCATTCCCCGACCCCCCCCCACTCCCCCATAGCCCCCACCCCACGGATCCCGCCCCACAGATCCCCCCTGCCCCATG
>WUAM01000431.1:123542686-123577964 GCA_024336885.1 Actenoides hombroni | reverse complement strand
GTGGGTAAGAAGGCGATAGAGAGGCTGCTGCTGCTGCAGCCCGGCTGCTCTCCCGGGAGAATGCGCGGGGGGACGGACGCGCCTTCCGCGGGAGCCGGGCACCCGCGGGGCTGCGCCGGGGCGGGGAGGGCGGGAGCGGCGGGCGGGGAGCAGCGCGGCGGGGCTCTGCTCCCGGGAACGGGCGGCGAGAGAGGAAGACAAGGGGCTCTCGTTGATATGCTGCCCAGCGGTTGCTGAGTATTTTACAGAAGAGTTGGGGTTTTTTTTGGTTTTGTTGTGTTTTGTGGTTTTTGTGGGTTGTTTTTGTTGTTGGGTTTGGTTTTTTTGTTAATATTTAATTTTTATTTTTGGTACACCAGCTTCCTTGAAGCCAGCAGAAACAAGGAAAATAAGCTGAGGACAGAGAAATAAGAGAAGACGGAGGAGATGGTGAGCAGATCGTTGGGTCGGGGGAAATGAATGAGGTTGCCGGGGTATTTTCTATGAGAGGTTCTTGCAGGGTGTAGAGCGTTTGGGGTGATTTTGCATCACGATTGCAGACTAGCCGCCTTTGTTTGCTAAAGATTGCTGTTTAAGGTTTAACAGTGTTCGTCAATTCACTGTGAGATAAGCAACTCCGAGCTGATGCATGCGAATGGCTAAAATTACATACGCAAGCCACACACACAAGTAACCCCCAAACAAACCAACATTGTATTAATCCAGCAATATGATGGGCAGGTCTTGTCCTGGAAGGAAGTAATTGCTCAGGTTATTTGTGGCATGCACAGGAGATGAGTCTCTTTGTAGCAAAGACCAAACAAAACTAACCTATTTCTTCGCAAACGTGAAAGGCATTCCAGACTTATAAGCCAAAGTTAGGGTGATTTGGTTTTGTTTTTCTCATTTTTCTTTCAGTATTGCTGCACTTGATTAAAATCGAATGTGTGCAAAACTTGATCAATCAACTCTTTGAAATGTTCACGTGCAAACAGTAAAGACTTTTTTTTTTTTAATGTAGGCACTTGTTTGTGTGTGTGAAAGGGGGGATTCTATACTGTGTACTCTGCTTTTACAGTGTACTGTTCTGCCTTAGGTAGGTCACAATACAAAATGTGATTCTTGGCGTGTTAAAAAAAGAAATTTAAGCAGATTTTTCTTTTTATATCGAGTGAAGACCTGTTTTTATGCTAATAATATCTTAAAATACTAGATACAAGTGTTTGGGGGAGAAATAACCCCTGCTGTTTTCTATTAATAGTAATGCTTTATGGTAAAAATCATGATTCTAAAATGACAGAATATTGACATTGGCTGATTGTATCTTCCTGTGGCTGAAGTGCTGCAGTCTGTATTAAGTGCATTAGCCCTTTAAGATTCCATAAATGTGAACATATTTTGGTTACAAAATCGTGCAGGACAGCATGGTGCAGTAGTAAAATCTGAAATTTTAGTGGCTTTAACAATGTTGCAAGGCACCGCAAAAGAGGAAAAATTGCAACTTCATGTTAAATCTGCTGTGGAAAAAAAAATATTTGTTACAACATAGTAATACAGGATATCCATGGTGACTAAAGTAACTGGAAGGGCTGGGTAGTTTGGAGTTTCTACAGAAAAAAAATTAAGTTGTGAAGTATGCTGTGATCTTCATCATACAAGATATTTGGAGGGATTGCTATAAAATTTATTTTAAGCATCATCTCTCTAAATGTCTGAAATACTTACATTATATGTTCCATTAGGTAAATGGGTTTATTGTCCCATTGCTTGGCTAAAGGAATGTATTAGGAGGGCAAGGTTTAGAAGAACAATACAGTTTGACTGCATAGTTTGTCCTCATGTATTGTTCAGAGATGTATGGAATGTATTTTATTTGACATTGGTTACCTTCGTAAAGTTCACTTGGGTTTTGTTTTTATGCCATAGTTGCTATCAAATAACTGACTTTCAATTAATATAACCATAGATTTGACATACTATTTAGTTAGAATGGATGAAAAATAGTTCCTTTCTTTGATTTTCATCTGTTCACTCAAAATCTCTGCAATGCATTTCAGTCTCAGCAATTCTTGAATATTGGAAGTACCGGTAAGAGTTACAAATAGAGAGACATTCCCGTTATATTGTTAGGACACTGCACTCAAAATGGCAAAATTCCTGCCTTTTGCTTATGCTTCAGGTTTTGTACAAACTGCAGTTTAGAGAAGGTATCCTGAAGACCAGCTGCATGCGTATTACAGTTATATAAAACTAAGCTTCTGTATTTGATTTTATGTAATGGTACATATTATTTCTGCAGTGCTTTTGGTGGATCTTGGGTACTGTCAGAATTGACACACTGCAAGGAAAACCTGTTAGAATTCTGGTGCTACCAGCTTTATAATTTGTTGCTCTTAATATTTTATTGTGTGAGTATAAATCATTGACAGAAAGAGTGTAAACAAATGCTGTAGCAGCTAAGTGTGAGATTACATCTACCTTATGTCTTTACGTTTTAACCGGAGTATGACAGTATCTGGTCTAGTGTGAGTGCATTCTCTTCCTATTAGCCATTGTAGTAATCTTCAAAGCAGAAAGATTAGGTCAGTTTTGGGGTTTTTTTTATTACTGTATTGCCTGTCTCTGCAGATGAAGGAGGAAAAAGTCCAACTTTAGGATTACACCAAGATGTTTAGGGAAAGTGTTTATCAGATGTGTGCATTTACCTTAATCAGACTTCATATGGGTCACTTGGAAATTAGCATGGAAATTAAAATCCACGTTATTTTTAGGAAAAAAGTGTTCTTTCCATAATGCAAACCATTTAGAGTATACATGTAACTTGGTAAACGTATTTTCTTCAGAAAAGGGTATTAGCAATGTAATGGTTTTAAGCATTAAAATAAGAACAAGGAGATCTTGAAGTATTCTCCTAAATTCCGGGTAGGATGTGGTCTGCATGTGTGCTGAAGCAAGGAGGTTAGCCACTTATCTCAACAGCTGAAAAAAGTAGCAACAGTCTTATATAATTAAGTGGGTTTTATTTCCCTCAGCTAACTTGTGTGTAAACAAAGCCAAACCCAAAAAACTGTGGTGCAAGTTTTTTGTTCCTTGTTTGTGCTTTTTGCTCCTACCCTTGCATTTCACCAGCAATTTGAAACAAGCTGTAAAGCTACTTCTGGTTCTATATGCTAATGTTCTAGAGGTCTAGATCTTCTGCATTAGCTTAGGTTGCACTCGTTTTAAATAGCGTGTAAGAGTATGTAAGACAAATAACTAATTCCAGTGAATCTAATTCTTTTTATGTGTTTGCTTTTCTGCAACACTGGAAGAACAGGCAGCTCAATTTGGTAGTATCCAAGGCTGGCAGTCAACCCTCTAGTAGTCACATATTCAAGAAGCAGCATTTTTGTTGTGTATTATGTAAATGGATAATTAATAGTAAGTGGACAGCATCTATTATTCATCATTAATTTATACCCACTATATCAAACAAAATACCATTTTAGAGTCCTGATGAGACTCATTGATTACCACTGTGTTTCAGTCTAGTTTGCCATTTGGACTCATCAAAATATGTGCCTTTCTTGGAGCATGAATTAATCCATGTGACAAAAAATGTTCAAGAGACCCAGTAGGAATGTATATATGTGTGGCATTTGAAAATATTTTAATCTCTTGTAGAGAACACTTCAGTGTAGTTAATGAAGCTTGTATCTAGTCACTACTCCTTCCTACAAAGAACGTGAGTGAATATGTTTTCTTACAACAGTTGTCATTACTGGGAGCATACCACTGTTGAAACAAATGGCCTCTTTCAAAGTAATGAATCTTAACTAGGTAAGGCATCATTATACCCCTGAAATGCCTGGCTTTATGGAGTTTTTTAACTGATTACTTTATCAAATTCTGTAGAAGTTGGTATTGTGTTTACACTCTCATCTTTTGCTATGTGGTTATATTTTTGTTGTCGGATGTAGATGAAATTGATGGAAATGTTACTGCTTCCAAGTAAGAGCAATCTAAAGTTGATTGGAAAAGGCTGGCCACAGTCTGCTTCATTGTATCTTTCAGAATTATGACTGTTGAGGAGTTAACCTAGAAAAACAAAATCAGCAGGTACTTCTGTAGATATATAAACCTGTGTTTTCTCAAGTGTAGACTTTTTGCACAAGATAGAAAATGTATACTAGCTATAGTACACTGAGGAAGGAACTCCTGAGCCTAAGTATGTGCAGTTTAGCATCTCCACATACCTCTTTGTGAAGGCTCTCTTGGTTTGGTTCTTCAAGTCTTAATCCTGTGTAATCAGCTGATGTTCATTACCATGAGAAAAGTTGAATGGTTTTGAATATAAAGTATACTTAGAGCAAATTGTAATATTTAGATCAGAGGTTCCAGACTGAGTAACCCAAGAAAGTTCTTTTTCATCCAGCTCTTGCCTAGCAGTGACACTGCTGGTGTCAGTATTACAAGGTACTGAGGTCCATTACACATGGGCAGAACTGTGCGTTCCTGCTTCACTCCACAGTTCATATTGCACTAAAGATCTTCCTAGTTTCTGTTTCTGAACTACATGCAGTATGCCTTATAGCTACAGATATGATGCCTTTCTTAAACAACTGAGGATCTTTGTTCTAAGATAGATCCACAGAACCATAAAGTCCTTGGCTGCATTGTCAAAATCTTCTGTGCGTGGCTTGGTTGATGTTATTTATAATTATGGTTTTCCTGTGTCGCAGAGCACATGCACTTTGTTTCAGAAGCTGGAAGGGGGTTTCAGTGAGCTACTGTATGGATATATGCCAGTGCACCACTAATCTCTTAGGTTATGATTTGTAGGTCAGGGAGAAATTGAGATTTTGCTATCTAAGCAGTATCATCTCTTTGCTGCTTCAGTGCTTACATGACATCTCAAGTTGGCTAAAGATTAAAAGGACACTGTCAAGGTATCTTTCACAATTTCATTTTTATTATTTATTTTGTTTGCCTTATTATTGCTGTCATAAGCTGTTGGAAGCTTGAAGTGTAGTGTCTTGCCAACAGGCCTTTGTCCTCCAGAACAGTTACTGTTTAGCTGCTTATGGTTTATTTAAGAGTTGTGAAGCATTTACTGTCTTCTAAAATAGATTACTGAAGAGTTACAGCTTAAACATCGCAGGCGAGAGGAAAGAAGTGAGTAAATCATCTTGGGGCCAGCCCTGATATTATGTAGTTACGGTAAACTCAAAATATTTCTGCTTTTCCTTATTTGTTTCAGAATTTAATGATTTGGGAGTGTAGAATTAGGCTTCCTTTGCACAGTCATACTTGAGAGTGGACTTAGCAGGGAATTGATAACAAGACCTGCACTCCTAGTTGGATATATTTTGAATTATCTAATGAAGTAATCCTTGTAAGAATTCTTACAGATGCAGTGGTATGGACTGGCTTTGAGGTGCTGAGATGTAGCTGAATTTGGAGTACTGGCCAGAAAAAAAACACCTTTACAGGATCTGGACTTTGTATCACATGTACCTTTTTTTTTTTCTTTTCGAAGCTTAATTTTTCTCCCCTTTTATTTCTGCAGTCATAAAAGGAACAATCATGGGGGGTTTGTAAAGAAAAACGCTACCTTAACTTGTTGCTGTAAGGAAGTATTTTCTTAACTGGTCTGCATTTGTTGCCATGTAAAGTTAGTGAAACGAGAGCTACTGTTTCCAGTAATTTAATTGCCTGTTTTTCATTTGCTCTGGTGGTGTAATGTCTCCCCAGTAGCTGGAACTGTATCAGCACACTTCCTCTATGGGACCTTCTTGTTACAAGAAATATTCTCTATTTAATTCAGTTTATGTAGTGATAAAAAGTTTGAGTAACTGCTATTCAGAAGAGTGACAGAAATGATCACACAGACTTTGACTGGATTATTGCTATGGCTAGGAAACTGTATTGCAATGTTTAATTAATCAACAGTGTCCACTTCTACTGGATTCACATTTTTATGATGTATGTAGTGATATTTGGTACACTTATTTTTGCAGGTTTTAAATGAAGAAATAATAAACTTTCTGACAGTAAGCAGAGGAGCAAAGGTTGCAGAGATTCCCCACAGGAAAGTGAATTGCAGAATTACTTCAGATATGATTCATAAAGCACAGACTCTTTTGGGGAAGGTGAATCTCAGAGGTGACACTTAAGTTGAGGTGGTTACAGTAACTTCAGGCACATCAATTAGATGCCTGAGTTAGAAAGGGCAGCCACTTCTGGCTGCAAATGAAAACAGTGGGTAGAGACAGACTTCTCTGGAGTTTAAGTGTTTTAACTGGCACTTTGAAGGAACCTCTCTCTCTCTGTTAAGTAGTAAATGTGGATAGTACATGGACACTAGCTTCCTAAATAAAGCATGTGTGTCAGGTGCTGAAAGTGAGACAGGATGGATATTATTCTTGTTACGTGTATACATCAAAACTGAAGAACTCTCATGTGGTGAGTATTTTTATCACTCATTGATGGGTTGAAATTTTCTTAAGACAACTGTTCGTGCACTTCACCTATGAGGTTAGATGTATAAAGTTGAAGGGAAAAAATAATTTTGGTCATTTTGTGCAGTTGAGAACTTTCTGTTGATGGTTGTTTTCGTTTCTTGTGATGTGTAATGACAGAACATCACTTAGAGCAGTCGAGTAGAATCCATAAGCTTGCTACTGCAAGAGTTTCTGTTTCTGTGTTGCTGTTCCTGGGGAAGAGAGGGAAGCCTTGCACAAGCACAGACAAGTGCATATGGAGGGAAAAGTGGGCATGAACGTGATTTGTGGGGTAATATTGGGTCTTGTCAGGGAAAATCCCTCTATTACCAAAATGAGATACATAGGAGATGCAATTCAAGTGTCTTACAATTAACAGTGTTCCTTTAAAATGGTGTGGGGGTTTTGTTGTTGTTGTTTGTTTATTTGTTTTTTAAGCAGTGCTTCTCTAGAATGTGTACAGAAAACTGTAATTATTGTTGTAGACCTAAGCAATATTCTGTTCTTTCCTTTGATATATAATACTTTTTGTTAATCTTCCACAGTGGGTTAAAACTCTCAGTATTCTGCTGTTGTGTATTGCTGTCAAGTTTTGATTTAGAAATGAAAAAACGTGAAGTAATCTAACATACCTTCTACAATTCCTAATCTGATTCAAGGAGGCTTCAGTCATGCTGATCAGTAAAATGACAATAACTATCCATAAAACTTTATTCAGTTTGGCATAACAGTAAGTGCATCCTAATAATGGTCCCAAGGTATTGAAAGCATCATTTTATTGTATGCAGTAACTATAAGAGTTTTCTAGTATGTTTAAGACATAATTGCTTCTGCCTTAATAAATATCACATTTGACTTGATTTTATCAATGTAATGTTAAGTGAAGTCTCAAATACGAATCCTAACTTAAACAGGCATTGTTCTGACCACAGGCTGGGTCATGCCATGCTGGTATAACTTCTCCACATGTTTTTAGACTGCTTCTTCTTTAATTCAGTGTGACGATACCAGGAGTGAGTTATTGACGGCAGCTGAAGTGAGACCATTATGACTGTAATCAATAACACACCTGCACAGAATAACAACTACTACTAGGGACAAATTTTGTATCGATTCAGAAATTTATACTGTCTCCACTACACTCAGTCTGTTACTTCCATAATTTATGTAATAAAATCTCTACTTTAGAGAAGCTGTTACTAAGTTAAATACCAAGAAATGATGACATATCAAGATGTAAATTACATATTAAAGATTTTACTACAAGCAGAAATAGCACTTGCTAAATTCCTGTGGGTTCTGATTCAGGACCAAGGCACTTCCTTACTGCAGGCTGAAAGATAATGGAAGTAAAAAACAGTGTTCCCTTTCCTGAGGCAGTATTTTACAGGTGAAGTGTAAGATGGTTTTTTGTGTGATGTGGCGATGGAAGCTTATTGAGTTGTATAATCGATAAGATTGAAACCTCAGTAGACTTCCTTTATCACTAGCAGTAACTCTCACTCCAGTTCTCTCCTTAAACTGGAATGTAATTTTCTCTCAATACTGATACATTTCCTTATGAGTCCCTTCCAACTTTAGATATTCTATGATTCTATAATCTTTCCGTGTCTCTTTCTAGTAGAGGAACACAAAAGATTGATGCTCTCCTTGGTTTTTCTTTTCCAAGCCTTTCAGTGAAACTGAAAAGAAGGAATAGATTATGATCAAGAATTTCGGAATGCTGTTGTTCCTTGAAAGTAATACCTGGCTTCCTGGAGATACATGTTTATTCCCTTACTTGCTAACTTGTCTGTTTTGTTGATCAAATGATTAGCCATGAATCCAATGGAAAATTACTGTGTATTTATACTGAATAGAATAAAATCTCTTGCTGGGTCTTAAGCATGGTAAGAAAACTTAAACAATGTATCGCAAATAATCCTGGCATGTGAAGCCTGTAAGAACCCTTCAATTCAGTTGTTCAAATTCTTTTACACTTGATTAATTCTTTGAGTGCCAAACAGAAAACTCAAATTTGCAGGTATGCATGCACTGGTTTCCTACATAAACAGCCTTTGCTTCCTGATGGTGTTACCATCTTTCTATCCAAACGTATGTACAATTTGTCAACCAACATAATCTTGGTATAGTCCAGAGAAATATCAATGTCTTCAAATTTACTTTCTTCAGGTTATTAAATGAAATCCTCCTTCTTGGTTAACTTCTAGATCTTATTTGTATTCTGTTCAGTGGCCTTATATTTGCTGTAGGAGCAATTACAGTATAAAACTGTAATTAAAAAAATAAAACTGGGCTGGTTTGTGCTTCATACGTTCGCAGCTCAGCATCCGGCCTGTGCAGCGAAACTCTTCCATACCAAGCTTGGATTAAATCTAATCAAATTCAAGTAGTTCATTCTTTTTTTTACGTAATAGTATGTTACATGTTGTTTTGTTGCTTAATGCCCAGATAAAAATCCCAAAGTATGACAGATGAGAATCCAGACAGAATGGTGCTCCCCAGACAATTTTCTTAGTGGGTGAACTTATGAATATTGTCCTAGTTCTTGAGAACATGTTTTGTGCTGGTATTTTGCCCCTATACAAATGGAGAATATTTTCTTGAAAGAATATTTGCTACATTATCTTTTTTACTGGTGTTTCATGATGGTATGTTCCTGTAGGTGATAAACAGAGTCTTCAGCTCTTATAAGCTACTTACTGTGTTGATGGTAGGGTTTCTGAATCCCAGCCCATGGTCATCTATGTGTTCAAGGAAATAACCGCTTCATTTCATTTATAGAACCACAAACCACTTCTCAATGTTTTGAAGCAGAGTGATAACTGAATTTCAGGAACTTTAGTTTTTTAAGGAATGGAAGAAACAATGTTAAACAGAACTGAAACTTGTGATATTCATTTAGTTCTCTAGGAAGTTTTAATGTAACTTGTCTAATTATATACAGTCAAACAAAATTCTTGTTTTGTATTGTTAGCAGTGGTTTTTAAATTGAAAATTAACACGAATCTTAAATATTAACTGTGTAAAAGTTAATTTCTTCACAATGCTAGGCAAGTGTTTGCATTTAAATGATCAGGATGTAATACAGGATTCTGTTTTCCAAGGGATTTTTCCTTCCTGACTGTATGGACAGACTCTGTTCCCTATGCAAAATTTCAATTTTTCTGGTTCTAAGCCTTGCTGAGTGTATGGAAAATTCACTAAGGAATTTCTTGAGCTGTGGGACCTTCTGCTATCAAGTAGCAGAGATCTGATGAGGTTCACAGCCTGGCTTGCTCAGATTCGTTTGAAGGAAGATCAGTGGTGATTGAATCTTAAGTAAAAGGAATATGTGAGAACCTCTCTGTAATTTATAAATAAATTGATACCTTGGCTAAGATTTCTAGTGATCCCTTAGGAAATCAGGCCCAAATTCACTAAAAGTATTCAGGCACCTACTGCCTGTTAAATACCATTATATTTCTTTACAATATCATCACCGAAACCAAGGGAGTTCGGTTTGGGAATCTTTCCAAAGGCTTGGATCACAGGTATAAACTTCCCTTGACTTATTTCTTTTAGGTTTGTGTCATTGCTTCAGTTTTATTTTCAAATAAATATAGATTAATTCGGTACGATGTATTGACAGGTATGTTCAAAGAATTAAATTATTGCAATTCTTTCCAAAATGCACTTACAGATTCAGTTTGAGGAAAAAACCGTAAATTTTCTCAAACTGCCAAAGTAGGAGGAGCTTCTAGCATAAAACTTGATTTTTTTTTTATTTATTTATTTTTTTAATGTTGAAATAAAAATATATATTTGTTTACATTTGGATTTGGAAGATTTGAGGTTGTACAGTAAACAGAAGATTTCCATGACCTTTTCCACCATGTTTGTTTAAAAATGCACACAGTCTTGAAGGCATTTAGAACATTCCTAAAGCTAGGTTAAAAAATATTCAGAGGTATTTAAAACTATGAAGTTTCAAAATACAAAGTTTCCATTTATACTGCTGTAAACTGTGTAATTAAATCCAATCTCAAGTTGGGATTGTATAATTCAGAGAATATTGAACATCCACACTTGCCTCAAGGCTGTCTAGTGGGCTATATTGCCCACAATTAAACAGATGAATGCACAGATAAGGACAGGCATCCTTCCAAACAGTTCTAGCTATATTTAGCAAATACTTCTCATTTCCCCCTCTGTAGGAGGATAGTGATGTTGGTAACTCTAACATTGGCCAATAGAACTGTGAGTGTCTTAAGCCCTGTCCTACGAGATGTTTTACTCTCCCATATTATTTTGACCTTGTATCCTCTCCTGTGGAATAAATATTTTTATGTCAAAAGTTGAGAAATTTGCTTCATGTTCTCCATCTGAATTTAGAAATAACTAGAAGCTAATTCTTTGTGCCACAAAGGAATAGGAAGACATTTTCAGAAGTTAAATGTTCTGAAATTTATGAAAGAGATAATCGAGGCAGAGGAGACAATCCAAAGAAATTGTCTTTTTATAGAAATTAAAGCTATAGATTCTGTATTTTTTTACCTTGTGTATCAATATTTGAAGGACTGCAATACCTCTTGCTAAAATGCAATATGCTTTCTATGTAGCATTACCTTTAGAAAATACTGAATTCACAGTTTCTGTACTTCTTAATTGATATTTGCATTTCCCTATCATAAACTTCTGTATTACCCAAATATGTATTAAAGCTGATGCCGTAGCTGGAAGGCTTGAAAGGTGCAGTCTAATTCACAATAAACTGCATAATTTTCCTAAATAGATGACTATCTTCAATTCAAGAGAATAAGAAAAGCTATTTAATCTTGTTTTCAGTAGGGAGACCTTGTAACTGTTAGGTTTGGAAAGTAACTGGTGTGAATTGCTCCCCCCCCCCCCCCCCCCCCTTTTTTTTTAAGGTTGGAAATAAGGGGCTTTCCAAAAGGCAGATAGTCATCATCACTCTTTTACCAGTACCCAGAGCAAAGGCAATTCTCAGACCATTACAGAGGAGAGATGACCCAAGTAAATGGTCCCAAGAGCAGACAAAGGCCATCTCTTTCAAGGGGCTGTGAGCAGCCTGACACCTGCCCCAAACCCTGCACATCTCCACAGACTTCAGCGATGCCCCGTGCATTGATGCCACTAAAGCACCTCCTCATCCTGGCCTCCCAAGTTTGCAAATACTGAATGAAAGCAGACAGGGATTTTTTTAAATTATTTTTTCTTTTTAGAACAAAGCATCATTTCAGATGTTAATACTGACAATGGTTAATGAGAGGCTTTGCTGTGAATAGACTGCAAGCAGCTCAAAGCCCAGCCTCTCCCTCCCGCTCAGCTTTGTGGTCTTAAAAGTGGTGTTTCGGGGCGCTGGAGCACTACCATCTGCTGTGCCTCGTTCATTATGCACCAAGTCACACTGGGCAGCTCTCGGCAGAAAGCTAAGACGGAGGTAAACTAGTATTTGAAAACAAAGGAGGGCTCTCTCCATCCTAATTAGCGGCAGGTTGCAGAGTGCAGCGGTGGAAGGCGAAGGTCACTTCCCACAAGGCTCTGCTCAGGATGCCAAAACACCCACTTAATTCAAGCGGCTCAGCGGGCAGAGTCAGACCAGAGCAATTACGCTCCCTGGATTTCCCTAAGGAAGGTTTTAACAATGCAACTCTTAGAAAAAGATGACTGCAGGAGCTCTTTATTCTGCCACCTTGGAGCAGGAGGAAGCACAGTCTACGCTGCTACTGACTCCAGGAATGGCACTCTTTTTGTGCTTCTGCACCAAGAGGCAAGCTGGGAAAGGTTTGGGTTTTTTGGTTCCCCCCCACCCCCCCTTAAGAAATGAGTAAGAGCAAATTTTAACATTTAAAAAACAAAGACTAAAAGCCCCACAACCATGAAGACCCTTTGTAGTGGGTCAAATTCCCTCTAAGCACCGCAGTTTTCCTTCCAGATGCTGCCAGCAAGAATTAACCTTTAAAGCATGAACTCTGGGAGCCTTCCTGGGAGAAGTAGCTACTCTGCTGGGATACTCTTTGCCTGTCTCAGCCCAACAGTTCAGCTGTTTCGTTAAAAGATTCCCTGCACCCCAGCCACCTCACACAGATAGCTCTTCCAAAAGGTCAAAACATCATTTCTAACCTCAGTGCATGTTTCTTCCTTGAACACAACCAGGGTGATGTTTGTCCACATCCACCCTCACAGGTCCATGATGCATCAGGTGTCCCTCCACAGCCACTGACATCATTTGCCAACCGCAGAAGCATTTTCCAGGGGTGCTGCATAGGAACCCAACTTCCTTCATCCCTTACAAAGGCTGGAGCCTTTGTAAGGGGAATTTGTGGTAATTTTTAGAGCGAATTTATTTATTTATTTTCACCCTGAAAAACCAAGAGATGCAGACACCATCTGGATCTTTCCCCTCAAAGGCTTCAGATACAAAATATTGTCCAGAACCCTCTTCACTGGTCCAGCTAACAGCAAGTGGCCACCATCACATACTATACAGGATCCATCCCAATCTCTTTCTCAGATGGGAAACTGCTTCAGACGGCAGCTCTGCAGGAGGCAGAGTGGCCATAGGTTTAGTGCAGTTTTCTTTAAATCGTTTGTAAAATGCTTTTCAGAAGACAACCTGCAGCTCTTTCCCTCTGACATGCTACATGCTGTTTGGCAATCATCTCCCAGCACCAAGGAGTCTAACAGACCTACTGCTTTCAAAGCCTGAGTCACAGCTGACTTGCGCTGCATAAAGCCACCCTCTGCGTTGTACCAGCAACCACAGCAACCCAGTCAAAATCCTGGAGATAAAGTTCCCCCTTATTTCCTCTCCCAGCTACATCAGCAGTAGCGAATACTCAGCACTGGCATTGCAGAGGTTTCCAACTGTTTATAAGCAGACCATAAAATAGCCAGTAGTGCTTGATGAGGCTCCAGTGTTTGCACACCATAGGTTTGCCCGCTGTTTCCAGCAAACAGAGCTGGTTATCTGTCTGCCCTGGCACAGAGAGAGGGACACCAGACCAATGGGCACATATTACAGGTGTCAATTGCGTGCCACTCCTGTTTGGTCACAAGCTGTAAAACTTCCACCTATCCTGGCACATCCCTTGGTGTCAGATTGACTTCGCAGATCTGGGTGTCTGGAGCTTGGAAGTGGTTTTCTTCATGCTCAGGAGATGTTTGCCAGGGCCCTTCTGAAAGTTTTAAGCGCAGATTTTAAGCCAGACCTGCCAGAAACAGTAATGCTTTATAGAGAGCAGTGGGGGGATGTTTGCCACCAGGGATGTATGTCTCTCCACCAACCTAGTAATCCCATCATGCCTCCATCATTCATAGTAAAATGCTGAAGCATCCCTTTTCCTCTCTGGCTGCACTCTCAGTCACCCCTGGCCACAACATTGGTCACTGCTCTACTGACAGATCCTATCAAGATATCAGCTGCTGCCTCTTTTTCTGCTGCTCAGGTTTGCTCTGCAAACATCCAGGGATAAAACCTACAGTCAATGAAAGCAACACCGGCTATTGGCAGCAGCGCCGTAGCACCCCAGCAGACAGGGTAGACATGCCTTTGCCTCCCAGGTCTCCATCAGCCTGGGTGGCAGTTAGCTATGGTCAAGCAATCAACACAACAAACAAAACTGCAGTGAGGGCACCCCCGTGCTCAGCTGTTTGCCTCTCCTCCGTGTTAAATGCAAACTCATAAAAGCAGTGGGCACCTCACAGACAGCAATTCCACAGACAAAGTTAGCTCTCTCCAGCCTTCATTCTCCTGACACTCATAGCCTGCAGAGCCATTTACCTCTCCTCTACTCCAGAGACTCTGTTCCAATGAAGTTTTAGCTGATCTCTTTCTGTGCAGGGTAATTCTTTGCCCATTTTATTCCTGGTTCCACATGTGGTTGGAGATCACTCAGGAGACAAGAGGCTTCTCTACTCACCAAACCTCCTTTAAACATCTGGTAGGACATCTGCTGAGCACAAGAACCAGTCCCAACACAATTCATGTTATTGTTTTTAAGAAATATACCTCTCACATCTACTAGGCTTAAGGAGAGGGTGGAAATAGAGCAATGTAGTCCAGCTCCCTCCCTTTGCACACTACCAAAACTCACTGAACTTCTTCCAAGGATGGAGGGTGCTGGCAGGAGATGAGCACCAGCAAGGAGGAACAAGTGCTGGAGCATCCCAGCATGGTTGCAGCACTGAGCCAGCACCACCACTCCCAGGGATGCTTCCTGCTCTTCTACTCCACCAGCACTGGAAACAACCTGGGCCTGCAACCTGCGCTCCCTACGGAAAACACTCTGGCTGCTGTCTCCACGCCCACAGCTGGGAGGAGATCCTCATCTTCAGTGCTCTGCTGACCAACACACCTTGATGGACCCTCAGAAACACCCCTTCCACCCCTCACAGCAATTAAACTGTCACTGCCTTGGCTGGGCAAGATAAATGGTGTTTATCGGGATCGCTTTCCTGCATGCCAAACGTAAAGCAAAATGCCAATCGATACGGCTGCCTCACCTGATGGGTTTATTTCTCTTATCCCCCCACTTTTAATTTTGCTGTGTGCCAGAGCTCTCAGTGGGGCTTACACCACAGCGATAAACCAACAGAACCTTATTAGCCCATGGCTTGTGGGCAAGAGCAAGAATTCACCTTTTCTCTCTCTCTTTTTTTTTTTTTTAAAAAACCTCTCCCTCTATCAATATTTGATGAGGGCAATTTCAAAGACTTGTTTAGTATGATCTCCGCATAAGGAGTCCTTCAGAGTGTTTATCACGTTCGAGGTATAATTACATTCAAATCCTGAGACACAGTTGCCAGGGTTACAGCTGCTGGTGGTTCCTCCAGCTTTTGTGTATCTGGAGGTTCTCACCGCCCCTCACACATAAACACACACCCCTCACGTTCTCTGCTCCTTTTGCTGCTCGGGTAGCAGAGGAGGGTGATGGGCAGGTTATGGGCTGGCAGTGGCCAGGGCAAGTCACACCTGGCATCTTCCAGCCTAGAGAAGTCAGCACCACCACGCAGGGGGTAAGGAGTACAGGACCTTGATGTTGCCCTGGGTGGGTTGGGGACAGGATAGAGGGAGAGATGAGCAGAGGGTTGATTGTTGCTGAAAAAAATATTACAGTAAGAAAGTCAATGGCTGTAGAAGCTCCATGGGAGGAGAGACAGTAATATCTTATCTATCTTTCCTTCATCCCTTGAATTCCAAGTCAAAATGAAATCTAAAGAGTGAAGGCACAAAGTGCCAGGGATAGAGGGTTACATAATCCCAAGGGAGAGGTTCAAGAGAGGCCAGTGCTGCAGCCATGCCAGCCCGGGACCTCCTCACACTCTCGGCCTTTCCCACAATGAGGGACAGGAAAAACTACACTGCCCTGCCACAAGCTCCTCTGCTCTAACCAGGCCAGGAACAACCTCCCAAGAGTCTCCTAACGCCCAAGGACACCTGCTCTACAAGCACCAAGAGAAGGACACAAATTCCATCTAACATGTTCTTGCAAGCATTCCCAGCATTAGACTGGCTGAGAACATAGGAATACCTTCTGCCCTGTCTGCTGGAGGCCTGGGCTCACAACAGCAGCCATGTAAAAAGGGGAAGGGGCTGCCAGCTCAGGCTCCCTGTCTTCAGCTCAGCAGAAGGCCAGTTATAGGAGTACCACGGGCAAGAAGCAAGCTGCGATCACTGGAGCCAGGAGCAGTCCCGGCCCCACTCCTAGCTGATGGCTTAGACCTATTGAAATGGCCCCAAGACCCTACTGTTCTGGAAGTTTTTAACAAGTCAGAAGGAGAAATTAAAACCTGAGCATTTCCCCTGCAACACCCTGTCCCCTTCCTGCTGCCCCAGCTACTTGGAGATCTATAGGTCAGTAACAGTGCTTAACAGGGCATTAATAACAGCCGTCAGTCGAGGGGCAGCCCAAGGAAAATCCATTCTCCTCTTCTGCTCAAGCTCTGACACTGAATGGAGGCTGCCCAGACGTATTTAACTCCCTTCACTGGCCTCAAGAAGCAGAAACGCAGCTCATACCTTGCATTTCCTGGACGGTATTGGTAAATGCTATTTTACCCAAACAGTGAGGAACTGGAATTGAATTGCCTTTGTTCTAGTTCCAATTTTAAATAATATGAACCTTCACACAATAGGCAGCGTTATCACTAATCCCCACAGTTGAGCCTGAAATAAGCTTACAAACCACACGGCAGTCACTATGGGAAGAACAATTATGCTAACAAAGGATGGAGGGGGGGGAACAACCATGAGCTCCTTAGGTTATATGGAGGATAAATACAATTCTTGTCAATTCACAATAAATAAATAAAAAATAAATAAAAAAACCCCACTAACAAAACAACTGCAGTGTGAATGCCTGATAAAATATTTACAAATATTTCAGAAATAGAAAAAGCTCCCTGCTACAGTCAACAGGTTGCAAGACCAATTCAGGTGGAGGCTATTGTTTACCCCTAAATCAGCTCTAATGCACTAGCAAATGTGATTATCAGCATTCTGTGGGGAACCAGCAGCATCAGAATTTGTTACAGGTGTGCTCAGTAAAGGCTCTTTTGGCCACAGGTTCATTTGTAATTATTAAAATGCATCTTGTTAGCCTGCACTGAGCACGCAGCAAGTTCCAAATTTCTGAGCACCAGCATGCAATATTTGCTTCACTTTATTATGTGTGCTTTATGTATTATTTTACTGTGTCAATGCCAAAGTGCAGATGAGAAATCCCATCTCAAAGGCACCAAACAGAATATAGCTTAGCAGTTTACATCACTCATGCACTTGGAGTTAGAACATTCTTTGTTCCTGGGGGAAGGCTTTTACTTCAAGGACAAGCAACCAGAAGGCTGGCAGCCACAGGGGCTGTTCTCACTGCCAGAAGTGGGAAAGGGACTAGCATAGTACCTGGGCACACACTGAAGGGAAAGTATAGGAATGGGGAAGCCTTGGTATCTCTCCAAGGGCACAAACCAGACCGTTACTGGGCCACCCAGAGCAGTGCTGTTACCCAAACTACCAGCAAATACAGAGAATTGCTAGAAAAACAGAAAGGGAGAGAAGCCACAAGATAGTTTACAGCATGAGATGTGAGAGATAGATGCAGCACGCTTCATTTCACTTACCCAAAATCAAAGTGAGCACAGGACCACACAAGCAATCCTGGAGCCTGGAGGTTGTGAGGAGAGGAGCTCTCATTTGGACACAGCTGCAAGAGAAGGCTTGGTTCTGATAATTAAAGGGACCAGCACAGGGAAATACCAGAGTTAAAGGGACCTGAACCCCTCACCCAGAATGCATGTTACCATTTCTAAAGCAGAGAACCAAGTGGAGAACTGATCCTAAGTATTTTCAAGTATCAGGGAGAAAGGATGAAGACATTGGGATGAAGGTCCAGAACAGTGTAAAGAGCACTGCTCTGTGGTCTCACCTCAAAATGCAGTTGTACAAGGGACACCGCTTATCAGAGGAAGGAAATGGGATTGAGATGAACACCAAGCATGTCTGAGCATTCAAATTACACGCAGGGCTTGTAAGGGACAGGATCTGACATTTAATACCTCTGTTTGTAAAGTGCTTGACATTCACGATAACAGGAGCGGCACAGACAGGCAGCAAGGCCTTCTGTCTTTCTGGGAAAGTATGTGCACTGCTAAAACCAGCCTGCTTTTCCCTGTTTGCTAGCTGGGCTCCTGGGAGATGTGAACACAGGGAGCTGTGTGCTTTACGTGAGCACCTGAAGCATCCCCGAGATGCCCTGCCTTCAGACTCCTTAAAAAGTCACCTTATCCCCTTGTGCCTTAGCTTTCCTCCCCAGAAAAGGGATCATCTATTCTGTTTGCAGGCTCTGTGGGACGTGTACCGCACTTGTGGAGCACACAGCCCAAAAGAGCCAAGCTTTGATCTTATCTGGGACTCTGAGGAACCATTATAAGAAAAACAAAGTTCAGCAGTCATTCCTCTCTTGGAAATCAGTGCATTACAGCAAATTGGATGGGAATAACTTATTTTAAAAGGTGCCTCGCCTGACAGCAGCTCAGAAATTGAAGTGGTAGATGGGGAAGGAAACAACTAGTGTCTCAGGTAAGCCTATGCCCAGCAGAAGCTAGAGCCCTGGAACTAGATTTAATGCAGGACCCAACACAGTTGCCACCACTGTGGGCATCTTGGTCCCCAACAAGGAGTCCCAAGTCCTGGGAGGCACCTAGCCTGTCTGCTCCCCAGGGGGATCTCAGCTGGAAAGACAAGATGAACCTGGTATGCAAAGTGCATGCCTAGTGGAAGGAAAGAAGATGGAGTAACAGAGACCATATATCAGGTAGGTTGAGCATCACGAGTGCTAACTCTCAGCTTCCCAACCCCTCTGATCCCAAGTGTTCCTACAGGATTTCCATCCCTGTCAGACACTGCTCTGCGAGCTGGCTTGTCCTTCCCCACCCCCTTTCCTCAGTATAACTCTCCATTCCATACTGGCCTCCAGAGGGTCTGCTGACATGTGGCTGGACAGTGGACTACAAGAGCAGAAAAGTCTCAGGGGTGTTCGCCTAGTGGTCCCAGATTTTACAGGGCGGGTCCTGGCAAGGCCAGGCTTGAGAAGGCTGATGACAAGCCTGGATAGTATCGGCACATACTGGTATTGGCACTACATGTGAATTGCAGCTCCTTACTACCACGGTGTCAATGCACTGCCCAGCGAGGAGGAAGGAGACAGGCGGGGATAGAGAAGGGAGCAGAGCCAGAGGTCACTGGAGAGCAGCAGAGGTCCCTGCTCTCTAGCCCATCCATTCAGCTGCGTCTTCTCTTAATTACATTAAAATAACACTCTCTCACTTCGTTTTTTATTATTAGAAATGAACAGATTTAAAGCTTTTCCCCTCAAATTATGGTTCACCTGAGTAGATAATTAAAACACTATAAAGGAGATACATTTTTATGTGTAATTACGCCTACTGCTGCTGCTGTATTGGGGCTTCAGAAATATTTGCAAAACAACTCAAAACTTTTATTTTGTCAGTGCAATAATTGCTGCTTGTCATGGCTATCCATACGGGTGTCTCTGCTCTAATGAGAGCAGCGTCTTGCAGGCAGCTTTGCTGAGAGAGGGAAGGCAGGTGCTGGAGCTACAAAGCATCACGGGCACGCTGCTGGCAAAGCAGCTGTGTGTGGTGTGACACGAGACAGCGTGGCCATGGGCTGGCCCAGAGCTCACCCAGAGCCCAGGCACCAGTCGGTACAGCTTCAGAAAGGAGAAGGATGTTTGTTTGCATTTTATGGGGAGGTGGGAGGATGGAGGGGATGATGGTCAGACTCTTTCCCCGAAGAGTACAATGTTTGTTCCCCATCCAACATGTTAGTGGGTACACACATGTCCGGATCTCCTCCACACACTGCTGGATGCATCTGGTTTTGGTTTTCCCACTGAAGGCTCTAATAGAATCACAGAGTCATAAAATGGTTTGGGTTAGAAGGGACCTTTAAAAGTCATCTAGTCCAACCACCCCCCCTTCCAATGAGAGAGGCTATCTTCAACTAGATCAGGTTGCTCAGAGTCCTGTCCAACCTGACTTTGAATGTTTCCACGGATGGGGCATCTGCCACCTCTTTGGGTGACCTGTTCCAGTGTTTCATCACACTCATACAGAAAAATTTCTTTCTTACAACCATCACTCCTTGTCCTTTCGCTATAGGCCCTACTGAAATGCCCAGTAATACCACTGTGGGACCCAGCTGCCACCTCCATGGGCAGGCTTATACTCTAGGCACATGGGGAAGAGAAGTCACCCGCCATGTGCAAGAGGCTCCTGCAGAGGAGCTGAATCTGTCCCCGTGCATGGGGGTAGCACCCACATATGTGCAGCAGAAGTGCATTCACATTCCTGACAAGAACAGGCTGGAAATGAGTGTTTGCTGTTTCTCAAGAGGCCTCCTCTGGTTCGGGGGCCGCGGCACTGGCCAGCTCTTCCAGCAGAGAAGGGTCTCGGCTGGTGGCACCTCAGTCTGGCTCAGCCCCATGCAGGCTCCAGCTCCCTCCCGGCACCAGCCAGCACCCTGTGGGCTGACACCCCCGACACAGCCCAGATGGGCTAATTAGTTTAGGCTCGGAGGTGCCCTTGTCTGCCACTTGGGCTCATTAGTGCATCTCAGCGCTGGGAGATGAGGGTTCAGTGCTCGCAGCCCTGAGCTGGTTCCCAGCTATCACACACATCACACTTCAGTTAAAAAATCCTCCCCAAGCTAAAACCAGTGCTGTCCTGACACCTCCTGCCCCAGTACACACTGATTCTCCCCACACACATGGTCAAGTCAGTTGGGCCTTATCAAGAGGGAAAATCTAAAAGAAAAGGGTCCAGCAGAGAGCTGAACAGAGGAATGTGCACAGGGAAGCAAACGAGCCAAGCATTGTGGGAGACAAGCTGAGCAGTTGTTGGGACAGCAGCAATACTCATCTCCACAGAATTGAACCTACACTGAAGATGTATCTGTGACTCAATACACCGCAAAGCATGGCTAAAAGATGGTCAGTGAAGTGAGGCCACCTGAAGAGCAAGAGACAGCTGGGAAGGCAAGGAGCATTGGGCACCAGGAGCACTAGAGGCCACAGCACCCAGGAAAGTGGTCCATGGAGCGGCAAATAATGTCTATGGCCCGTTCCAATTCAGAAAGTAAGAGGGGAGGAAAGAGCCCACAGGCAAGCCCGTGGCCACAAGTACAGCTACAGACAGACATGAGCTTCATGCCTGTGTTGGGGACTGCAGGTCCCAGACAAATAATCCATCAGGTTTCTCCCTGACTTGTCCTCGGGAAAAAAAATCCCATGGTGGTGGATGAAGCTGCTGAGGTGGTTTTATCCTTCATCTGGTTACACTTAAGAAATCGCATGTGTGTGCTGCCTGATGACCCTCACCGATCAGCACAGGAACCACTTCAAAAACAGGCTCTGCTGCCGCCCAGCAGAAACTGGGAGTTAATACCCTGTTGTTGGATGTGCATTCGAGGAGCTATTACAGACCTGGCTGACATGCAAAGCTGCACCCTCTTCTGCAGCATTAAGGCAGATGGGCTCCTCCATGGTGGAGTCACCACAGGCAGTATTGAACCCCTGTGTTTGCAGAGCCCAGCATTCAAATAAATGCTAAATACAGGAGGAAATGAGGGGCACCCAGGAGGAAGGTGCTGCTGGGATGAAGGATTAGGAGTGACCATCAGCATAGGGGCCAGCACTGGGATGAGAATCATCCACCCTTCCTGCTGGGACACCTGGAGCTGGCTGAGTGCTCATAGCCAGTGCAGGGTGCAGTGAACACACCAGGTGCCAAACACAACCAGTCCATGGCAAACCAGCACTCCCAGCCTCCTGGAGTGCCTATGTGGCTTTGAAGTCCCCAAATCCATGCTCAAATTCACAGTATATAAAGAAGATATAATACCCCATCTCCTTCATAAGGGCATCGGGAAATATATTCATTAGTATTTATAAAGAACTAAGAAACTCTGATAAGAGACCTATGGAAAAAGCCCACGAGGGAAATGAATAATTCGATGCACAGCGCTGTGCTGGGAAGGCGCGCAGTAAATAATGCATGGGCTGCGCGTGGTGCCAGCAGATAAAAGGCTCAGGAGCAGCTCCAGCGCCACGTGCTGAGTGTGGCAGAGGTCCAGGGAGGGGAAAACACCCTCTCGGCTGGGGTCATGGATGACCACCCTGTAGCACCAGGACGTGAGGGTCCTGAGCCAGGCAGCACGGATATTTTGAGGCATTCAGGAGTCCGGCTTTGCACTTCCTGTGTTCCTTTGGTGTCAGCTTGCTGGGAAGTGAGCAGCAGACTGTGCCAGGCAGGGTACAGCAGCACAACAGGCCCCTCACCGAGCCCTCCTGATTGTGTATAACCAGAAATGAGGGCTTGCCCATGCTGCTCCTACGTGAGCCAGGCTGAAGCTCACCCCCTCCCAAACCCACCCGCTGCGCTGCTTTGCCAGTAGACCAGGAGCAGAGGGGCTAGCAAGAAGGCACCAGCATCCCCAGCAGGTCTGCAAGCAGGAGGGACAGTCCCCAAGGCTGGGATGACAGCAGAGACAATTTCCTACCCAGGTTAATGCCAGCACTCTGGTCCACCTCATAGCAGAAAACATTGCCCACTCTTCCAGGGCCAGATGGGTGCGAGAGGTGCTGATAAGGGGCTGGTCCTGCAGGAAATCTCCCATCTCCTGTCCATTGCTGATAGTGGGGCAGGGGAGTCCAGTTCATGGTGGAGGAGCAGCTCGAAAGTGTCTTCTCTCATGACCAAATTACATGAAGCACACCCTTCGATTGGTTCACTTGGTGAGACCATGTTACTGGGAGCTTCATGCGGAATACTCAGAGGCATCCTCTGTGGCGGAGAGGTGTTGCAAGTCAAAGCTGTTGCTATTGGTTTGGTCATTCCCTTGCTCATCATGCCCAGGGACTCCTGCATAGCCAATGCTGTGGGCAATCCTGTTGCGGAGATGCACAGATGTCCTCATGCCAGAGTGCGAGCAGAAACAATCACACCCAGGGGTTGCCCAACCAGCTCTGAAACAGGGCTGGGGGTTTCGATTCCCGGTGTTGACGATGGCTTTTGGGGCAACAAGGGGGTGGCCATGCAGCTTGAGTCAAGGTGGTTACTGGAGATCAGCTCAAAGCAATTGAGAGGATGTAAATCCTACCCCACCCAGAGCCCCTTGGGGTGCAGGGAGGGAGCAAGCTGTGCATGCACGTGGCTGTGTGTGCACACACACACGTTGGTGCATGCATGTGCATGCTGCTTAGGAGGTGTATGTGGTGTGACCTGATAAACAGAAACAAGCAATTTGGCTGGGGACAGGAGGTGGCTTTCTTGAGAGCATCCCCCAAAACCTCCCCCACAGGGCCTGGAGGAGATTTCGACAGAGCAGCAGCCTCAGCCCCGCTCCACCTGAGCTCTCCTGGCTCCAGCACAGGCTCCCCAGCACCGCTGCAGCCTGCCTGGCTTGTCCTCCAGGAAAAACCCAGCACTTTTAATAGGTGATGAGGCATCTCCAATAATTCCAGCAGATGCTGCCACTTAATGTGGGTTGGCACATAGCTGTATAATCGGACCATATTGCTCCAATTACAATTTAGCCTATGGTCCTCTTGGGGCTGTCTTTTATTTGTCTTTCATTGCCAAACACGGAAGAGAGGGGAGGTGGGAAAGGACTGGGATTGTGTGTGCCTCCAATCTCCCCCGCCTTCACTGCCACTTCTCTTTGTGCAGCCAGTACCTTACTGGTTCCTTTCCCTGGGCCAGTGTCTCCCACGAGACCCTATGAGTGAACCCCCCTGGGGCCACCCCACATTGCATCCCATGGAGCCAGCCTGGCAATGCTACTCCTCCCACCCCACCCATGTCAAAGGCAGTCCTGGCTCAATTCTCTGCTTGCAGTGGGATAAATCAGGAGTTACTCTACTGACGGCGATTGAGTTAGGCTGGCATCAAGCTGGTGTGCAGAGTACCAGGTATATTGAAATTTCTGGAAGATGCTGCAGAGTAATTGAAGCCAACATGCTGCTTCCATTTTTCAAACCTGAGAGCCATGAAGGAAAGATTTATCATTTTGAGAGTTAGTCTCCATTCTGGCTGTGACAGATGCCTGTATCTATATTCAGAGCTCAGGAAAAGTTTCTTGGACTCTGTGTGGCCTTGGTAAATGACATCTCTTTCCAGCTGGGATGCAGGTGAAACTGGTGACTGGTCACCTCACAGGGAAAAAAGCCCACAGGGGCCAAAGCCTGCAGCCATATAAATGCCTATCAGCGAGGTGAGGCTCCATCAGAGACTGCCCCAGGACAGGCAGCTGCCCACCAAGGGCAGGGACTGGCCCCAAGCCCTGTCCCAGCTGTGCTTTGCTAAGCGTCTCAGACTGTGCCGGCACAGCTGCCCGAGCTCCCCGGCCATCCTTCAGAGCCCCATCAAGCTGTCAGCAGGGCTCCTCCAGACCCTATTAAAAGGCTATTCCCAGACAGGCTACTTTGGGAATCTTAAGCACTGGCTGTAAACATCTTTTGGTTACTTAAGGGGAAAACTTCCAGGCAGCCTGTGTAAGGCATATACCCTTTCTTCACCCCAAATCCCAGAGGATTCAGGAAACATGGACATTCACTTAAACCACACCAGTAGCCCATTAACTCAAGTACCTACTCAGTTAAGGAAACACCAACAACTTCAGTCTGCCTTCCATCAGCTGCTGTCCATTTGCATCTTGTACATCCAAAAACCTGCCAGGAGACTCAACATTATGGCAGAGGTACTCTGGTTTCAATTGTCAGGATTGGCTTGGCAAAAAAACCCAAACAACAAACCACTCAAAAAACCAGCTACCCTGGGCTTGCCATTCTCCCCATGTACGACGTGTGAGGCAAACCTCACTGCATATGTGAGCCCAGGGCAGCAGAGTCCTGACTTCAGGGATCTGGAGCCGTCACTGTGAACACATTTAACTTTCTTGTTAAAAACCCCTACAGAAAAAAAACAAAAACAACAACAGCTCTTAATGACCCCAGAGATGGAGCAAGAACTCAGAAAGATCTCTTGATAGCAGCCATGAGAAAGCCCCACATCAGCAATACCACTGATCTGGGAATTACAGGGAAGCGGAGACCTCAGACCATGTCAGCCCCACCCACAGCTGAATCAGAGGATGCCTACCTCCCTGTAAGATCACCCAAAAATCATGGGGCAGAAGCCCACACCCCTCATCTCAAAAGCTCTCCCGGCAGCAGCTCCTCTTTCTAAATCCCAAATATTTGGGTGGTGGTTGCACATTTCTAAATCTATCCATTTACAGAAATTTCCCATTTTAGCCCTCACCCCCAGCTGGAGGATCTTCCCTGCGGTCACCCAATGCTAGCAGGATCACCTACCCTCAGGTAGCATCATCTGGATGGTCTGCGTGGTCCCAGATGGAGAAAATAGCTAAGCACAGCCAATGCAAAAGGAAGAATCCATTTTCCTGCACTTATTTACAGTCATTCTTAAGGCAAGCAGGTTCAAGCTGAGCATCGGCCTTTTAATCGACAGGCTCCAGCAGGAGTTGGGAAGCAAGGAGCTGCCGTGCTCCCCCAGTGCAGACTGCACTTTCATCCCAGTCAGCACTTCCAGTGTGGCTTCCCTGTGCGATTGCACATGAGGGCTTTGAAATCTACTTCATGGAAAAAAAAAAAAAACATGCCAAGAAAATTCCTTCTTCTGGCTTTTTGCAGCAAGCAACCTCCGATAGGGATCACTGAGAATAAAGTCACTTCATTTACAAACCAGAGAGCCAAACCTGATAGACATCAAAATTCGAGGTAAGTCAAGGAGCGATGGAGTGCTGCCAGTTCTCCAAATGAATATTCATGGCAAATATTCACCCCTCTCCAAGCTGAAGAGAAACCGGCAGCAGAAAGGCGGCCCCTGGGAAGGGGAAGGAGAGGAATCAGGCTTATTTCATCATTTTTATTGAGTGCAATTTTCTCTTTAGTACAATATTCTCTGAAAGTTACTGTTACAAACTCCGACAATTTCAACACAATCAACAAACTGGGGAAGGAAGGGGGAAGGGGGAGGAGGGCGAAAAAAAAATTACAAGGGGTAAAATCTTTTACAGACATCTCACTGGTTATGTACAGGACAGGGTACGACCGGCTGGCACAGGGCACACCGTGGCTCATGGGGGACGTGGCTCCTGAGGCGCTGCAGAGATCTCACGGATCATCATCTTGGGGGTGGAGAGGGAGAGCGGGCCCTGGGGTCCAGTGTCAATGCCCTCTCTGTCGCTGCTGCCCGGTTGCAATGCTGGACTCAACGCCCCTGCAAGGCAAGAGGGAGGGAAATGAGAAGAAGGTGAGAATGAGCATGTCCCATGCTCAGAGATGCAGCACCTCCCAAAAAACCAGGCGGCTCCTCAGCAGCTGAGACCTGCCACAACACCAAGCCCCCCTGCACTGAGGCTGGTGGGGACTGAACCCAGTGAAACCCAAAGACTTCTTACAGAAGATACAGACTCTCAAAAATAAAAAAAAAGCAGTGATTAATTAATATGCTGTCAGAAAAATGATAATTTCTCTGAAAGCTCTCAATTTTTCCTCGGGGGAAAAAAAAGAAAGGAAGAGACACATTTCTTTGTGAAGCCGAGATGCTTCACAGAGCAGAAGCTGAGACTTGATTCTGGGGGTGGGAGGGTTACTGTGTCCCCCAGCAATAAGATGCCTCTTTCCCTCTCCACTGCAGTATGAACACCCCTGGGTGTAAAGCAGGAGCAAACCACCCAGCACCATGAAAACATTTTTTCCAATGTAACAAAAATTACCCATTTTCTCCACTGCTGAGGGGAAACCAGCAGCTCTCCAAACCAGAAGAGCAGCCCCAGGAGCGCTGCCTTCTCACCTTGCAACCAAGAAGTGCTGTGTGGCAGCAAAATCCTATTATTTAACTGTTTTGGAGAAGCAAAGATGCTTTTAATATACAATTGCACCTCAGAAATATAAAGGCGCCACATTAAATAACAAAGCAATCGACCGCTGCGTCCCTTTACTGGGCCACCAGTAACTGGGGCTCACTGGAATAATTATTGCTGGGTGTCTCTGTGGCTCTCCAAACATACCAATGCTTTCAAAAAACTACTCCAGCTGTGTCTGACATTTCACTCCTATTGAAATCCATCATGTTCCTGAATGAAAATCGCATTTTTTAGCAAACTTGGGTAGTAATGAAACTTTTCTTTAGTAATTTTGTGTTTGGCAGAAAAAGGGGCATGAGAGAAAGAGTAAAAGAATTTGAGATTATCTTTAAAAAAAAACCCAGCGCTTTGGCTGGCGGAAAAGATATCACTGTGCATTTCTTATGCACTGGGGTCCATTTTCAGTGCTGTGCTTGGAGATTCGGTCTCACGGCTCCCATTAACGTTAATGGGAGCAGAACAGCTAAACGCCTGGAAAAAACCGACCACAGAAATACAAATAATGTTTTACCAGAGGCAGCAGACACAGGGCACGGCAGACAATGCTCAACACGCTGCTGAGCCAGGCGGGTCCTCAGGGACCCGAGTAAATCAGGCTGGTTGCACCCAAGTCAGTGAAGTGACTAGGATTTTATATCGGCTGCAGATCCGGCCACATTAAAGCTGAAGCCAAGAGATGGCTCTGGCCCTGGGCACTGCTCCCGGCTCCACCACAACCTTTCTCCTGCAGCTTTTCCCAGCTCATTTAGCTGCAGCCACCCAACCTGTCGAGCCTCAGCAGAGCTGGGAAGGGGTTTGGGGGTTTTTATTCTCCTGGGGAGCCTGTGCCTTCACCCAGGGTGGCGGCTGCCAGCTCAGCTCTCCTGCAGCACCTGCAGCCCTTCCCTTCAATCTGGCCAGCCCACACGCTTTGGGCTGATCCTGAAGGATCAATCCCAAAGGACCCAAAGGATAGGACCCCAGGGGAGGATGGGGAGGGGTCAGTGTGGTCGAGGCTCCCTCAGGTATATCACCGAATCACCCCCCCATCGCACATCCTCCTCCCTGAGCTCCAGTGTGGGAGTCCCTGCAAAGCGGTGTGACACAGAGGGCTTTGATCTCAGCCTGAAAGTGTTGGCGTGACACAACTCGCAATAAAAAAGGCCACGTTTGTGAGATGAGAAGGCATCTCGTAAGGCACAGTGTTATCAGCATCAGTGTGGCCACAGGGGAGAGAACAGTGTGGCTGGGGTGCAGGCAGCCTGCCAGCCCCAGGGCACCCTCCCTTTCTGTGCTCATGGGAATGGGGCAGCCCAAGCAGAATCACAAATACCCAAAGTAATCAAAGGATGGATGGCACTGAACACCCAGCTGCTGTTCCTGAGTGCTGCTGCAGAAAATGGGAGCAGCAGGTGGGAACAGGGAAGGGATGGAGGCGAGAGGTGGGAGCAGCTCCATGTGCAGAGTGCCCTCAAGCCATCATCGTATCACTATCCACTCCTGCGAACCATGCCTGGGCACCGGCCCACCTAGTGCCCTCTCCCAACCCTTTCGCAAAGGAGAGTTGCCTCTCACTGCTGTTCCCCTGGGACACTGGTGCAGGAGCATCCAGGAGCCCCGTCCCCACCCAGGCAACATCGGGGACAGGTTACGGTGCTGCCACCCAGGCGCTGAGGCCAGACAAAATATCAGAGTCTGAATCCATGACGGGTGGCAGGCTCTGGCTGTGGATACCTCCCCAAATATTTAGGCTGGGGAATCCAAAAAGAGCTCACCCAAAGCGTGGCGGGGAAAAAACAAACAAACTGCTGTGCACACATTTCACGGCCACCTGTCCGCGAAAGCCCCTGCAAAGCTCCAGCCCACATTTCTGACGCAAGGCTCACCTTGCTCCTCAGATAACACTTGGCATGGTCTGTACCTCCTGCCATCAGTCCCGCTCGGTGCTAATTAGCATTGATAATTGCGCTGATGGTGACCATAATTTTCCTGCCCTCTGTCCCCTACCTTCGCACAAGGGTTCAATTGCCTAACGAGACCCCTGAGAATAATCATCATGAGAGAAGCAGGTTCACCCCCACCGTGACATCAGCTCCTGGGCAACGTGCAAGGAAAGCCACAGCCCAGGACAGTGGATGGGGAAAGCTGCCGAGGCTTGTTTACTTGGGGACACAGAGAAAAGTTGACTCCAATTAATTCTTTTAAGTGGATAGGCATTAATCCTCTTACACTTATCTAGAATTAACACAGCCTTAAGTAGATTTTTGCCTAATCTGCTTCCATGTCCTCCCCAGAAGGGTGTGTCTGTTTTGGGAATGAGCGGAGTTCAGCTAATCCACTTAAAATCCACAAGGCTGGTTTGTTCAGATTAACCTCCTCCAGCATTTCCCGCCAGAGACGGGCCAGGAGACCTCAGCACTATCCTGTCTCGTGAGGCCACCCCACCCATGGTCATCTCACCTAGCAATGCAGCTGGTTTCTACTCCACTTGCTGTCCCTGCGTTAGGGTCTGCGGGGACCTGATGATACCCCTCAAACAGCCACTGCAGCAGAGCCACACGGCAGGGGATGGACAGCCTGAGGGTTCACAGCATTTTTAAATGCCAATGGCCAAAGGAAGGAGAGCAGAGGCAGTGGAGATGCTCAGACAGACAAGGAGGGAGCAGGCAGCTATGCATAGCTATGTTGAGCTCAGCTGGGACAGGAACAGATATTCCTCCATGGCAGGATGGTTGGACCAGATGATCTTTAAAGATCCCTTCCAACTCATTATGGGAGCTGGAGATGTGCAGCACCTGGATGAGTGCACGAGCTGGATGTGAAACCCTGACCCCAAGTGCCCACCTTCCCATCTGCACTTTAACGAGGATAGGTGGCCTTGGCACTACAGTATGTTTCTGAAATCTTGAGAGTCTGCCGCAGGGTCTGTAAATCCATTCCGCATCTTAGAAATCCATTGATCCTTTTGTTTTTTAAATTCAAATTCAATGCTTAAAAGTAATGATTTCCAAGTGAACAAAGAGTGACTCAAATATATCAGCAGGATCAGCAGTTTTTATGGATCAGAGGCAAAAGCCTTAATTCAGACCCAAATGAACACACACGCGTCTGTCTCCATCACAAAACAACAGCATTCAGGTGGTGCAAAAAAACCCCTTCATAGGTGATGCCCAATGATTTATCCCAGGCCATGGGCCAGCTGTGACACTCCCCTGGCTCCCACAGGGTCGTCCTTGGCCAGCAGGCAGGGGTGCAGCCAGCTTTACTGAAAAGACCTCAGAAAACCAACCCTGAAACAACCCTTCCCTCTTTCCAAATCAAACACCCTGGAACAGCACTCTCTGCACCGACTCGTCAGTAAGATGCCATCACCCTGCAGAGGAGAAGAAGAGAAGGTCCTGAGGGGCTCAGTCCAGAGCATGGGGAGTTCCTTGGAGCAGAGACAGAGGAGAAAAGAAGGGGACAGGAGAACAGCAGCCCTGTTTTCTCCTGGGGAAAGGAGCATTACAAGCACCAAAAGCTGACAGGCTCAGAAATAATGGTCTGAGCTCACTCTTATTTAAAAACCAGCTGCCTGCTGTTTTCATTGCAGGCCCTGCTCTGACTTGCAGCAACATTTAAAATTAAATATACATAAGTGCTTTCAAAGAACTGTTAATTGAAGGTCATTAAATGGCATAAAATACACTCCTTTTTTTCTAGAAAGAGGCACATAATAATGCTATTAATACATGCTCCTCTTCCATGTTCAAAAGCTTGCTCTTGCCTTGGATGTGCGAGTGGCTGAGTTCACCTTTGCTTGCAGCAGCATGACATCCCATTTTAATTACTGCTATTGAGAAAGCTGTTGTCTCCTCCACCGCAAGTGGCACAGCCTGCCAGGGATGGGATTGTACCAAAGACATGGCAAAGTCCAGAGGGAAACAAGGCAGCTGAATCGCTGACGGGGGTTTTCTTTGGGGAGGGGAGGGAGGGGAATGAGGGGAGCAAAACAGTGGGGCTGGCACTGGAGGATGGAGAAGGGAGAGGACAATTTGAAGCCAGTTGGCAATAACCAGTCCAGTCATGAACATCTTAAAGAATCATTAAGGTTGGAAACAACCTTCAAGATCATCAAGTCCAACCATCTACTAAATATTATCATGACCACTAAACCATGTCCTGAAGTGCCACATCTAGACATTTTTAAACATCTCCAAAGATGGTGATTCCACCCTCTCCCTGGGCAGCCTGTTCCAGTGCCTCATCACTCTCTCAGGAAAGAAAATTTTCCTAATATTCAACCCAAACCCCCCCTGTCACAACTTAAGCCCATTTCCTCTCGTCCTATCACTAGTTACTAGTTATCTTGTCCACCAATTCTCACACGGAGACCTTGGGCCAAGCTCAGAGGAGGGTCTTTATAGCAAAAAGTCCCTTTTTTGAGGTAAGGCTACATGCAAAAAAAGACAAAGTCAACACAGGCACACAAAAAACCCCACTAAAAAAGAAACAAAAGGGCTGAGATTTTTACAGTTACCATAGAAATGTAGAGAAGGAGCTGAAAACTGCAAAGCATTTCTGTGAGAGGATAGGATCAGGGTTGAGCAGCAAGGTGTGCTCACTCAAAGGCAACCCAGGTGAGCAGCTGCATCCGTGCATCGCTGCTCAGCGCAGTGGTGAGATGCAGCAAGAGAAGCAAGGCACTGTGGCTGAGCTTTTCCTACAAGCAGTGGTCAGGACCCACCCCAGCAGGGTCCACCAGCAAAGGGCACCTCCCAGGATGAGCACACAGCAGATGAACCCACTAGGACACTGTGTGATGGATGAAGCCCAGCCTGGAGGAAAAGTCTGTAGAGTTGGTCCACTTTGATTAGAAACACATTTTTCTTCTCATTTCTGGGCAGATCAAAACTTCGGGGTTAAAAATAATTTTTCATCCATTCTTTTCCCTTTGGGATCTAAGAAAGGAACTCCAGTGCTGATGACAGCAAGGATCAGAAGGCATGAAATGGGAGCTTTCATTCTTGCACCACCCTTAGTGGTTTCATTTTTCTTCTTTATTTTCATTGGTTCTTTCCGCATATTTGGCAGAGCCCCTCCACCTTGGCAAAGCATCCAACAGACCCAAATCAACATGACTCCTCAAAAAAAAGCAGCAGGAGCTGTCAGGCAGAGCCTCCTGACACAGGTCCCACCACTGCCTGTGATTCCTGCCCCATGTCTGCACAAGGCAAAGGCATAGCATCTCAACTGCTTCTCCATGATATCACTGATAGAGGAGGTTTCTTAAATGACCCGGACAGTGCAGCCACGTGGCTACGGCCAAGCTCTCGGGAGTCTCCCGTTACAGGAAAGTGAATGCTGGCAACAAGCCTTGACCTAGGCAGCACCACTTCCATGGTGACCTGCACCTCCTACCCTGGCAAGAGCCTCCTCCTTGGCATCTGTTGAAGGAAAAGAAGAGCCAGTCCAAAGACACACAACCCTGCAACAGGGCCAGGCAGTGATAACTCTATCACTCCTGGACAGAAAGGCTTCGCAGTTTGGAAAACATTTTCTGTGAAAGAGCAAGCTCTAAAGAAACAAAATGATCTGACAGAAGTCTTTTGAATCTTTTACATTATTTTTTTTTTCCAACAAAAAGCTAAAAATCAATCACACCTATTTTGCACTTTCCCCCTTGATCTTCATTATCAGATCAGAAAACTGACAGCTTTGGGTGAATTTTTCCATTTTGGATGAATAGCCTTTTATTGCAAGGAAGGAGAGCAGGTGGCCTGTGGTGGCCCTCCTTTGGGTATCACCTTGATAGCAACCCCCTTGGCCCCCTATGCCTCATCACTGAAGGGATTTGTTTACATCACCTTCAGTCTTCCTGCTCAGCTCTGAGCATTGTCAATCTGCTGCTGGGCTCTTGTGTGACCCTGGAGGGGATGCCACCAGTAGCAGACTCACCCCACTGACCACAGCATGAGGCAGAGATGTCACCCTTTTGTGGTGAGGGCATGTTAGAAGAGGAGCAATATGGGAATTTCCTACCTTGACACAGCCCAGAAGATGTCAGATGTTGGCTGTCTGAGGAACACCATCAGGCTGGAAAGCCCAACAGCCCAATGGGTGGTCTTGTGGCCACGTGTCACCTCATGAGGGGATGTGCCACCCTGACCTCCTGCTGGTCTCCTTACAAATGAGCTTAAGATGGCGCACAAAGCTTCTCTAGGACTGAGACTGGTCTGGAAGGCATTACCTTCAGCAAAGATACTGTCAGCATCCTCACCCAGCCCACAGAGCACCGGGGCAGCCCTCAACACATAACACAACTCTGTTTTCCTTGCTTTTTGGTCAAAAAGAATGGTGGGCAAGCGCTGGGCTGCTAGCTAGTGCCAGGGTGTAACAAGGGTTTGCAAGGCATCCCACAAATTTTAAGAGGTCAGGACAGACCCTTCTGTTCCCTGCACTATGCAAATACCACACTGCTCTCAACCAAAAGCCCTTTTCTCTTTCATCAGCAGCAGTCCTGGGGTTCAGACGTGTTTCCTTCCCTCACGGGTGACCCCAGTGCAAGTTTCTCCTCAGCAAGAAACCTGCCTACAACCACCCTCCTGTGCGTGGAGAGAGCAGCAGCACTGTGTCCGTGGGTGTTTGGCAGCACAGGTGAGTCAAGGGCTGGGGAAGGTGACGAGCATTGTCCACCCAGGGAAACAGAACCAAGATGTAAAGCAGGACTGCGCACCTCTGAAAGGATCCAAGCACCCGGACAACCAGTTTATCCACTCATAGGTACTCCATCTGCTGGGGTGGATGGGCAGGACTATGCTGCTTTGTATTAAAGACTGTATATTAAAAAAGGGTTGTGGTGCCATCACATCATCCCTCCATCCCCAGGCACAAAGTGGGGGAGGACATCAAGCTGGACTGCAGGACCAGCTGCCTCGCAGGTGCTTGCATGGGCAGGTGACAGGGAGAAGGGGAGTTGTAAAGGTGGAGTCTTGATATTTAGCCTGTGTCACTGTCATTCATTTCTTTACATGCCTTTAGCTTCCTTCTAATAAAAGAGAAATTGTAAAAAAAAAACCAAACCAAAACCACAAAGGATCCTTCGCCGCTGGCGAATATCAATGTGGTGAGGCAGCACATTAGTATGCACGGTGCCCACTCCATCTGCATGTTGTATGCGGTGTGACAACATCCTGGCATACAGATTTGGGCGGCGAGTATCCCGAGAGGTATTAGCGATCGTCTATCAGACAGGACAAGGAGCAGTCCCTGCTGTTGTAAACAAGGGGTGTTTTCTCTGCCTCTTTCTCTTGGGGGAGTTCAGTGATTTGAAACAAGCTCATTCCTGCATCTTGTTAGCTCCTGTTCTTCAGCAGAGCAGCAGGTCATCTTCCTTGGAAGATTAAAGTAGTAAAATTGGAGCATCCCATCACTAAGGTCCTTCTTCTGCTGGTGCTGTCAGCCACCATCCTACCGAACCAAGCACATGCTCCCCCCAGGACACACAAGGGTTCCCCAGCCAGAAAGCACCCTGATGGCTCCAGCACAGGGAACAACGCTTACAGCCAGGACACGTAGATAGGTGCTGGCAGCAGGCAAAAGGGCTTGTCCCCTTTTGTTTGGTGGCAGCAGGCAAATCTGGTGAGGCATCTCCAGGGCATAGATGAACGTGGGGCAATCCAAGGGTACAGATGAGAATGAAGCAATCCCATGGTGAGGATGGATGTGGGGCATCCCCAGGGCAAGGACAGACAAGGGGCAAAGCCACAGCACAGAGGGACATGAGGCATCCCCTTGACACAGGCAGATGTGGGCACCCCCACAGCACAGAGAAACATAACAAATCCCAATGGTACAGCTGGATGTGGGGCAGCCTCACGGTGCAGGAGGATGCAGGACATCCCCACGACATGGGTGGATGCATGGGGAGGATGGAGTGTTCCTTGTATGTGTATGAGCCACAGTGCCATCAAATTACGGCAGGGAGGGGCAGGTCTCGATGCAGGGCTGGGCAGCCTGCCCGCACCACCGCTCCCTCTGCCACACGGGTGCCGCTTGCTGCCAGCACGGTGCCTAAGAGAGCACGGTGATGGATCATTACAACTCGCACACAACCGTCTAAGTAAAAGCCTTATTAAGAGTTCATTCATTTTATAAACTCTCGGCACGATCCACAGAGGGATGTTAGATTGCCCAGTCTTACAATATTCTGTGTAAACACTGACACACGTCTAGTAATTTTAACTAGATCAATTTGCGAAGGAGACAAAACAGTGGAACCAAAAAAAAAAAAAAAAAAAAAAAAAAAAAAAAAAATAAAAACAAATTAAACAAAGGAAAACATTAACTGGAAGAAACCTGAAGAAAGAAAAAAAAAAAAAAC
>WUAM01000431.1:123531704-123541962 GCA_024336885.1 Actenoides hombroni | reverse complement strand
GGTGATCTTCAGTGAGGGACAAGCAGTGAGTCCACGGTAGGCTGACAACGTACACACGCGTAAGAGCGCACACACACACGGGAACACCTCTCCATTTCCAGGATGGATTTTTTTTTTTTAATCCTTTTTTCCTTTTTGCAAAAAAAATGCAAGCAAAAGAGAAAAAAAAAACCCAAGGTTTTCTATTGAAGGTACATCTCTTCTTCAATATGAAGACATTAACTGGATTGAGTCGGATCCCCCATGCAGTGGTCAGTGAAGTCCTTTGGTAGTTGCCAGAGCAGCACCCACGCAGAACAGCAGGGAGCTGTGGAGACATCTGAGGACACTTCCACCTGGTCCGTGAGCAGAGAGGGGGAGCAGGGAGGGCCGGGGCAGGGATGGAAGGCAAAAGAAGAAAAGGAAGGTGGTTTCTCCAGACAGGATGCTCCATTTCAGACCTCTCCCTTTCCCAACAGCCCTTTCCTCCTTCTCAGTTTTGACCACTGCTCACTGGTAGTGGGATTGGAGTCTGGTCTCTAGGGTTTGGGTTTGCTTCCCCAACTCACATTGGTTTGTCTTCATTGTTTTTTGTGGTTTTTTTGTTTTGTTTTTTAAATATATGATTTGTACATATTTATACGTATTTATACACTGTTCCCCATGACATTGGTAAGTGTGCTTCTGTTGGTGAGGAACGGAAGTCACCAGTTAGAGATGAGTCGCAGGAACATCCTTTGTCTGTGGTCAGTCCTCAGGCAGCAGCAGCACCTCTCCAAATGCTGCCCTGTGGCACCCATCAGTTCCTCCCCTCCCACCTCTGCCCCTCTGCTGCGTGCCCTCCCCATCCCCTCCCCATCGAACAAGGGACATTATGCCATCGAGGTTGGAGACTGACTCATCTGTACTCGCATGGACTGGACACTGTTCAGAATCTTCTTCTGGTGCCCAGCTAAAGTCACCCCTATTCTCAGGAGGTCTCTGGAAGACAGACAGACAAGAGAGAGGAATATCAGTGGGCAGCTGAGGGTTGGTGTACCTGGTTTACTGTTTCTAAGTGAGGTAAGGGATGTAAGCTCAGCTCGTCCACGCCTTTCATCAGAACAGCCACAAAGTCTAAGTGCAGCCCCGCGAACATCACTAGGGGCGAGGTGGAACCAAAAGCAGGGAGAGACCTGCATGTTGACCCCCAGATGGTGAACGCGGGCACCTCCAGACTCAGGGTGCTTCTGCTGACCAGTGCGATGGACGCTCACACCCTTCCTTTGTAGGTGCCTTGAACTGACCTTCACACCTCCTCGTAACCCCAACCCACCCTGGGCAGCACCCAGCTTTCCAGCAGCACTGGCACTGCACCCAACTCACTCAGACGTCATCTGGGCAACAAGCTGCAGGGAGGTGAAGCCAGCAGTCAGGAAGCTGTCCCGGTACTGGCTCATCTTCACAGCACTCAGCCAGTCGTCTACTGAGGTAAAGGCAGTGAAGTCGGGGATGGAGCGGTCGAGGAGGGGCTGAGAAGGCCTGCAACAGGACACACCACTGTAGACAAGCTCGGCAGGTGCCGAAGGGCTGCCACACATGAGCTCAGTCGGTGCACAGACATGCTCCCCAATCCACACCCCATGCCTTTGTGCTCCCGCCAGCACTGCCCTACTCCCAGCACATGCCTGAGATGAGGAAGGCCTGTCCCATGGGATTATTGCTCTGCCAAGCAGTGCTCTGCAACCCCACACATTGTAATCCAGCTGTGGAAGCGACAGGGTGGAGACACCAACAGAGCAGACACTGTGCCCGTACGGTCACGCACCATAAGGAATCAATAGCAAAAAATTACTGCTGTTGCTTGACTGAGAACTACATGTTCTTTGACTGATTGTCAAGCAGAGCAAAGACAGAAACCCCTCATGCCTGGCAAATGATTTATGAATTCCTTTCCTTCCTTCCACCGGGCAGCGCGAGCCGCTCGGGGAGCCTTTTGCACGGCTTGGGATGCCAACACGTGAGCATTGCCCGTGTGCCAGGAGACTCACACAGCGGTGATGGTAGCCACAGTTTTGAGGCTTGCCGGGTTGCGGATCATTTTATCCAGGGTGTTGACTATCTCGGTGAAGCGCGGGCGGGTGTTGCGGTCCTTCTGCCAGCAGTCCAGCATCAGCTGGTGCAGGGCAGCGGGACAATCCATGGGTGGCGGGAGCCGGTAATCCTGCTCGATGGCATTGATGACCTGCAGGGCAACAGGGGAGAAAGGAGCACATGAGGACGAGGGACTCAGAGGTCTCATCTAGGGAAGACTGCAGCCACAGTGGAGGGTGAGCCACCTCTGCCGCTTCTCTTTTCAAGCTGAGCTGCCTGTGCGGGCAGAGGTGCTACAGGCAGTGCTGTCACAGGCTGGGAAGACAGCTGCCAACCCATTTGATCAGCAAAGGGAGCAGGAGGAGACGCTCCTGGCTCTGACGGAGCCAAGGCTCTCAGAGGTTAATCTCCACTCTGATGATCCGTGCGCTGCAGTTCCTCCCGGCGAAGAGCTGCCACTCATTATCTCGGCAGATCGCATCGGAGTTCGGCAGTCCAACTACCAAAGCTCTTTCCCCACTTGTAAACCCTCTGAACATTTTCAAAGGCCCTGCAGCTTCCTGAAGTCCAATTACCAGCCCACTGCCTTTTCTTCCCAATTTCCCTCCTTGCATCCTCTCGTTCGCCAGCCTGTTTCATCTCGAAAAGCGAGTGCTGCCAAGGCTCTGGGAAGCAGCAGACAGCTGTTCAGGCAGGGATTTCTCTTGGGAATGAGCCCCTCCACACCCCCCAGAGCTGTATGGATGCCCCCAGGTGCTTACATCTTGGTTGGACATGTCCCAGTAGGGTCTCTCCCCAAACGACATCACCTCCCACATGACAATGCCATAGCTCCAGACGTCACTGGCTGAGGTGAACTTGCGGTATGCGATGGCCTCTGGTGCTGTCCACCTGACGGGGATCTTCCCCCCCTATTGAAAAAGGGAGAGCAGCTGAGAAACAGCTTCCTTGGCAGAGGAGCTGGGACACCTACGAGCCAGAGTCAGAGTCACCCTGCACATCCCCAGCCGCTGGTCCCTGGGGACCCTGCTGAGGAGCGGGCAGGCCGTACTCAATGGGACAAGGAGGCAGGAGCCGGAAAGACCTCCATCAATTTATCTTGTACCTGCAAAGGGATGCTGCAGAGGAGCAACATGTACAGGCAGACTGCTCCCTGGGCAAGCACTGCTAAATTAACAGCAAAAAAACCCCAAGGGATGAAGGAAAAGCACAGACATGCACAGTATTTACTTGAGGCAGAACTGCATTCTAAACCGTTTAGTGCAATTTTTTCTGTAGCCTTTCCAATGATGCGTCAGCTTCTGTTGAAGGATGAATGACAAAAAATTTGATTTGAATAACTACAAATGGAGAAATTAACTGCTAGGTTGTTTTTCCTGCCTTTTCCCCAGAGCTAAAAACCTGCAGTGGGAAGCAGAGTGATGTAATCACAGGCACAGCATCACTTCCCAGCTGCCAGGGAGATCTATTATGGCCTAAATTAAATAAAAACACAGATGAGATAATCTCTTTTATCTCCAAAGGTGGGGAAAGGCTACTTCATGCTTCATCCCAGCAGCTGCTGCTGTGGTCTTTGAACAGAAAGTTAATGATAGGTGTCTGCTCAATGGCCGCTGCCTGCAAGAGAGGTCTAGGTGGGAAGGGAAGCAGGTCCAGGGTGGGGAGAAATGTCCCACAAGTGGGGGAGGAAGAGCGAGAGGCTGCAGACAGCCCAAAATGCAAAGTGAAGCCTTGAAGGCACATCTATGGGTTTCCCATTTTGGAGGCTGGAGTCACCCTGGCAGCCCAAGACATTGCTTCTGTAGGAGTCAGAGCAGCCTTGTCCTTGCACACAGTGCACACTTAATAAATCAATTAGATGACGCCAACAGGTTGCGCAGCCCCTTCTCCTCTGTTCATCCCTAACACCACCAAGGGTCCCATGAATCCACTGGCTGTGGGATGGCTGTGGTGGAGAGCTGGGGGTGCTCCAGGGCAGTGGGGAGCAAGGAAAGAGCAAGGCTGCCGTTACTGATGAATGAGTTAATTAAGGATGAGAAGGGTGGCTGGGGAATGGCAGAGCTCCTGTTAGGCTTGTCTCTTTAATTAATGCTTGGAACAAGTTTCCAGCAGAGAAAGGCAGAGCAGGCCTGGAGCACTCAGGGAAGGGGAGTTACAGCACCACCGCTGTGCCATTGGGAGATTGTGACCTCCCTGCCTCCCTGTGCCATTGGGAGATTGTGACCTCCCTGCCTCCCCATCCCATCTCTCCAGGGACTCTTCTGTGCACCTTTCCTCCATGGAGGAGAAGGAAGAGGCTTATCTGGAAACTGATGAGAGAATAAAGGTGCCTGGGGGAGGAGGGAGGCATAAAACTCATAAAAGGGAGGAAGACAAAGGAGGGAAGAGGATGATGGGTGGCAATCACAGCCAGAGTCTCTGGGCCATGAGCATACGGGGCGAGAACCCTCCTGGAATGCTCCCTCCCATGGCAGAAGCTCCAGGTTGTACACCCAGTGCTCTTTGCCCGGGTTTAGCTGACAGTGGGTGCAGGGCAGGCATGGGGGATGCTGAGCAAGACAAAAGTCTTACAAGAGGCACATACCAAGGAGCTGGTGTAGGTGGGGTCGGACGTATCGTCTTGTAGGTAGCGCGAGAGGCCAAAGTCCGACACTTTGCACACCAGGTTGCTGTTGACCAGGATGTTCCTGGCAGCCAGATCTCGGTGCACGTAATTCATCTCTGCGAGGTACTTCATCCCAGCGGCAATTCCTCTGAGCATACCCACCAGCTGGATCACTGTGAACTGCCCGTCGTTTTGCTGTGATCAGAAAGAGCAGGCACTGGAGTGAGCGTGCAGACCCCACTGCAGGACCAAAGTCACTCACTCCCAACCCTGAGAGGATGCTGCATCTCCACAGAGGACTATCCAGCTACCCTGCCCTGCCTGATTAAAGCAGAAATATGTCAGCATCAAAACACATATTTTGGGGGTGTAGGGCACACTGCAATCAGGTCCCGAGTTAAGGAAACAGGCTGGGATTTACATGACAGGATACCAACACCTAGTTCCCAAATCTCACAGCCGAACAACAGCCCTCGTGGCTCCACCTCATCTTACCCGCAGGAATGAGTCCAGGGCCCCGTTCTCCATGAATTCTGTGATGATCATGACTGGTCGGCTTTTGGTGACCACCCCTTCCAGCCGAATGATGTTGGGGTGGTCAAACTGCCCCATGATGCTGGCCTCGCTCAGGAAATCCCGGCGCTGCTTCTCGGAGTAGCCGGCTTTGAGCGTTTTGATGGCTACGTAGATCTCCCGCTTGCCAGGCAACTTCAGGCGTCCTTTATACACTTCTCCAAACTCCCCTGCAAGTGCAAGAGCATCTACTACCATCTACCTCCTCCACATAAAACAGTGCAAAGAGTAACAGTACCTTGAGCTGCTTGGTCTACAAACCAACTCACTGAGAAATGTCAGACAGTTACCACTTCAGTGATGCTCTCCTCTATAAAACTACTTGCCTGTTCTCTTTAACAGGGGCAATGTCTGCTGCTGAGAATGTGTTTGGGATAGCAACATTCTCTAAGGTGACAGAGCCTACTGCTGACAGAAGCAGAGGCTGGGTCCACGCTTGCAAACCCCTGCAAGAAGGATTTGTGGAGCAAGAGCATCAACATTTAAGGACTACCTCAAATACAAGATGTTGGCATTGATAATCTTGGGTGCCTTTTTGCACATAACTTATCTTGGAATCGAAAATAACTGGGCTGTTTCCATTGCTGCCCTCTGATTTAAAATACAGAGAAAGTGTCCTCTCATTTTCAGCAGGAGAGTTTTTCCTTCACCAAAGCAAAATTTGCCTGTGGAGGAAAAGCCAGGCCCTTTGCCTTGATGTGCAGCAAAGGGTGGCTGATACACCACTAAACTTGATCCCGACCAAACTAGCTCATTGCTTCTTTGCAGCTTCCCCCCTTGACTTCTCACTTTCTCTTCTACGAGTACGATGCAGTTATTTAAAAACGGCAATAAAAGCAGCACAGATGACACACAGATACTTGCATGTGTGTGTACATATACATATGTATGGGAATATGGCGCAGACTAGAGCAAGATCCAACTTTTTCTTGTTATCTCATAGAAAAGCCCAATAGGAAATTCCAAGAAGCCCCACAGTCACCCAGAAAACATGTTCATGGAGCCTCTCCCACCTCAGAGGAACTTTGAGAGTAAAAACTAACCCCATGTCCACCCTAACCCATCACAAACCCAGAAAAGTCTGATGTCCTGAGGTTTCCTTCCTAATGAAGGATCACATGTGCACACCCAGAAATTTGCTCCAGGTGGGTGGCTGACTATGCTGGAGTAGTGGAGAGGGCAGGGAGGGACGGGAGCAGGGGATGGCAAAACCCACCTGCTCCAATGACTTCTTCAATCTTCACAAAGGAAACATCAATCTCCTTGGCGAACTCTCGGACTGCCTCGTTGGGGTCCTCATAAGTGAAGGGGTCAATGTAGATCTTCATCCCTGGAGATCCTTGTTGCAGAAAATATGGGAGCAATGGCAAAAGGGAGAGAAACCAAGAGCAGTTATGCCATGGCCAAGAACTGGAGATGGTCATGCCCTCACACCCTCCATATGCCCGTTAAAATGGCTGTTATCACTGTGCTCACCTCCACGGACCCTCATTGTCCTCTTTGGTCTCCCCACTTCAACCGATCCTCCCCTGTCCATCTCTGTCCTCTGCTCCTCTGCTGTTATCCTTCCTCTTCCACCTCCTCATCAGTGGGGAGCAGTTACACACCTGAACTACAGTAAGCTGGCTTTATGGTGAGAGCTTTATGAGTCTCTGTGAGTTAGCGAAGAAATATTTATTTACCCAAAATGGCTTCTGATAGCTTTGTGATGGCTACTAAACTGACGGAGTGCAGCAATTATAATCGAGAACCTGTGTGGAGCCATAAAATACAGCTTGGCCAGCCTCTGTGACAAGCATGTGGTCCCTTGCACAGGACCAGTGTGAGGCAGCAGGATCTGGCCAGGCTGCAGGGTGATGCAGTAAGTGGGCTCTTGCCCTTTTCAAACAGGGGAAACAGCAAAACAGGCCCTCAAATTCCCCAAATGGGGTCTGCAGACATCATGTTCGGATGCTCTGGGGTTTGCAGAGCTGTTGGGGGACACAGCCACAGGGCAGAGTGTGGCCACTGCTGTCCCCAGGGGTCAGTAGGGCATCAGTGTTATACTATGGTCCCCAAAGGGGAGCCAGAATGGGCTGTAGTCCCCTGGGGGGGTTCACCCCAGCCTCGTGCCATTTCTCACTCAAAAAGAGGACTGGGGATGGTGTAGCAGCCCCAAAGGTCATCTCTGCAGGAGACCAGGAGTGACATCGCTGCCTGGTCCTCCTTCTTGAGGTACACCTCACCCTTACAGTGATTAATAGCATTTGATTATGCCATCAGGGACCTCACTGAGAGCCATGATCCCATCATGTTGGTGCTTCCCAGAGCCAGTGCGTGAACAAAAACATGGACCATGGCATCACCTCTGTGCAGCTCTGCACTAGGAATCTAAACTGGCTCCCAGCTGCTTTGTAAGTTTGCTGGCAAAGTAACTGAGGAGGAGGCACGAAAGCCTCGCAGCAGGGCACCACTGGTGCAAAACCAAGGGAGAACTGCTTGCGGGGCTCCCAGGACTCTGGAGGCACCAGGCAGGGAATATCTTCATCCCCGAAAGGGGCATTTGGGGCAAAAGCTCTGTGCCTCAGAGGCAGCCAGGGAAGGCTGCAATGAAGCCATCTGTGCATCTCCCAGTTCGTAAATCCCTTTACGGCTCTGTCTCATACACTTTAACTGCCCAATAAATTTCTTTACAAGAGCAGCTGATGCTCCAGCCAGGATTACAAAGGGATTTACAGGATCGTAACCAAGACTGACTCACTGATCAAAATATTGAAGTAATAAAGGAGACAATAATGCTGAAGTTTCCTGCCCACTGTTACCACAGGCTGGTTTTCAAACACTCTCTGATGTGCCCTGAGGTCTGCCCATGGGCTCAGTAAACACCAGGCTCAGCTGCCCCCTAATCCCCATCCCATCCAAATGAGTGGGATTAGGGCACCTAAACCCATTACTCATCTCTGCAAACCTCAGCTACCAGTTCATTGTTACCACGCCAGCAAAAGCTGGGCACCAGCGCACAGCATCAAAGGCAACCCATGCTGAGCCTGCCTGCAAAGACAGCTTTGCACTCTTGAAATCACCCCAATACTCCTAGAAACTGCATGAGGCCATTTATCACTACTGCAGACAACGGTGAATTCTTTATCACTCTTCAAAAGTTGAAGTGCTCTGCGCTGTGACTCTGACTTCAGTGTCAGGTCCCTCTGGACATCATTTTTCCTTGGGAATAAATAATGTCAGGACAGAAAAACCCTTGCCTGGCGAACGATCACCGCTTCAGCAGGGCTTTCCTTATTTCCTCTATTTCAAAGCTCATGGTGAAGCAGCAGCAGAGGTAAAGCATGAGAAATTAGAACCTGATAGACCCCATCTCACCCCAAAATCCACACGGGGCAGTCCTTGCCAGCAGCAGGCAGCAGGCGATGCCGGGGCCTCCCAGGAGGGCTGGCAGAGCTGCACCGGGAAGGCTGTAATTGCCGTGCTGCTAAACATGCGGGTGATTTGTTCCGGCAGATGCCCTTGTTACTCCATTAGTCGCTCACCACAAATTTCCCACCTGTTTTGCTTGAGCGTCCGCAATAACCGAGCGCCCGGAGGCCTGCTAACCTTGAAAGGGTTTTGTGTTGCATCCAGGAGTCCCGGCACCCCTGCCTTTCGGACACTGTTCTTCATGCCACCTGGCTTTAAAACCTAAACATGGGCACCCTCTTCATTGCTCTCCTTCCTGGTTTGAGAACCCTGGGGTTTGAGGTGCTTGGGGCAGCTAGGGATGCACACAGGGCAGGGAATGCGTCAAAACGGGGAAAACAGGAAAAAAAGTCCACCTGCAGCCCAATACTTTTAGCCATCAGGCATCAAATCAATCTTCCTCTGTCACCCATGGTGCAGAAACGCAGAGAAAGGACGGAGGAAAAGCACAGGTCCATTGTATTGAAGTATCACTCAATGTTTGGAAAACAGCTTCCCATTTGCTGGGAGGTTTACAGGCCCCCACAGCCCTGCCATCACCTTGCAGGATTCAGTATGAAGCCGAGAAGGTCAAAAAGAGATCTAGCACACTGTTGCTGGCTTGACTGAGCTCTCCTGGCTGCTTCCAAACACTTTCTGTCCCTGTTAGCTCTCTTGTTTTCCTCTGCCAGGATGATCGCTCCATCTCCACCCCTCCCCGATACATCCTGCTCCCCTCATCCTGGGCTGTCCTGCACCCATCCCTGCATCCCACTGCTGTCCCTTTTTCCCAAGCCCGGGACCCTAGGCTGGTTTCTACCCACAAGGCAGCAAAATGCACCTGGGAAGCATCTCTAGGAGAGTGTAAATGGGATTTACACCCTGAGGGAATAGCGCACTGAGCCTGCAGGCACCAGGCAGCGATTCCTCACCCCCTAGGGGCTGCTGCATTACTGCTTTATTACCATTTCCAGTGATCACAACAGCCCACTGGCTGCATTACCAGGAGCTGGAGGGGCACGTGAGTACACATTATACACAACAGACACCTTAAATTTATTCTGGTGCATAGATCCACCAACTGCAAAGGTGTCTTAGGAAAAGGCCCTTCAAGCTCAGGCTCTCCTAGTTGTTTGCCAAGGGGATCAGCAGCCCAAAGCCAGTTAAACCTTCCCAGTCACTGGCTGCACACACTTCCCAGAGCAGGGTGTAGGACAAGCATAAACCGTGTGACCAGACAGCAGCAATGCTGGTCATCAGCCCCAACTCCCCAGCCCCAATCCCAAAATTCACACTCCCTTTTGTGGTAAAAGCATCCCAGCACCAATCCTGGCCCGGGCACAGCCTGTGGCAGGAGATCAAGAGCTCCTCACCACTCCGCACACTGTCTCTCTCCTTCCCTTCCTCCTTTGGGAGTCCTCACAGCAGCCTCTCACCACTAACCACCCCCCGTCCCACCACACCCCCCCCCCCCCCCACCACCCCCCAACCCCCCCAACACCCCTCAACACCCAGCCAACAACCCCAACAGTCTTTGACACCCAGCCAGCAACCCTCAGTGGACACCAACACCCACCTGCCACCCTTCAGCACCCACCC
>WUAM01000431.1:123518495-123531604 GCA_024336885.1 Actenoides hombroni | reverse complement strand
ATCCCCTGTTGCTCTTCCTTTCCCACCCCCAATGTTGCATCACTGCAGAGCCCCCCAGACACCCAGACAAACAGCTGTGGACATCTCTACTCCCACCCTGTGGGCCTCTCCATCTGCCCATGAGGCTTTCATCCCTCCACCGTACACACTCAGAGGTGGAGGAGTGGGGCACACGACGGGTGCAGGTTCAGGACTGTTTCCCCTGCCCGTTTTCCCCGCTCACCTCGCCCGGTGCTGTAATGCTGTAGTTTATCACTGTACACGGCCTCCTTGCTGTAGGCGCGCTTCCTGGGAGAGAAGGGGAGCAAACAGTCAGACTGGAGGGACCAGCGGATCGCAACGGCCCCGACCGCCTCCCCTGCCAGCAAGACTCAGCTGGTGCTCTCTCCAGCTACTGAGGTCCTCCATTCCTCCCCTCCTATGCCAAATCTCTCCCAGCTACATCTCACAACCTCCACCTTCCAGGGACACAGACAGCATCCCCTGGGGACCCACCTGCTGCAGACGATGGAAATGGCCACCAGCGAGACAATGAAGACCACGCCGGCTGCTGCAGACCCTGCAATCAAAGGCAGCTGCTCTCTTAGCTCTGACTTGTAGTCGTCTGCAAGAGAAGAGGGATGGGGTAATTCTCCCTTGTGTGCTCATGGAGTAGGAGCAGCCTCCTGGGGAGGGGTCCCATAACATCCCCCCTGATTCCATGGGTGCTGCTCCCACGAGAGGGTGGTGGAACAAGGGGGTTCCCAGCAGCAGCACTGGTGATGAGCCAGTGCTGCACTGCACAGGGGAGGATTGTCACACTCGGCTCACACATACATTGGGTTAAAAGTATGGAAGAGAAGGTCCTGAGAATGAAGTCAAACCAATGTGCGTGAGCCCAGTTTCCCAAAGAGATGAGGTTCACAAGGTGGCTTTGTCTACACCTCAATAAATTTAAACCTCTTGGCCATTTTGACCAAATTTAACACAGGGTCTCACATATACAAAGTTCCTACAAGTTGCAGGAAAGGAAGAAAAGACCAAACCAAAACAACCGGGGAAGGCTGCACCATGAGTTCACCCATATAAGACACTGGAAATTCTACCATGTAGCAGATAACCTTGAGAGAGACCCAGAAGAACTTGAGTGTCTTCACTGCAGGTCTGCTTGTATGTTTTACATCTTAACAGGTGGCACAAGCCAACTGCTTTTGCAGAGCTGCAGTAACCACTGCACCCCTTCCACACCGAGCATCTCTCAAAACCACTGCATCCCCTTGGCCACCTCCTGTGTCCTTCAGCAGCAGGCTGGAGTGAAAGCTGAGGTGCCACAGGGATGTCTGGACATACCACTTGTCACCTCCATCTGTGTCCCCCAGTTTTCCCCTTCCTCTGCCCTGTGCTGTTAGCAGTGTGGATATCCACAGTGGGCAGTATCTGGCTGACCCTATGCTCCTGGAGGCTTCTGCAACCCTCCACCAACATCCCCCTCTCCAACCATCCCCAGCAAGGTCTGTCAGGCTCTGCCAGCAGCCACAAGCAAGTGTTAAAATAAAATCCACTCCAAAAGAAAGCATTTAGCATCCTTTTACCTGTATTTTTCTACTCCATGGTTAATCACAAGCAACTAGTTTTCTCTCTTGTATGCCACTTAAACACAGAGAAATTCTCATCTAACAATCAATTATTATTTAATAATCTACACTATCCATTCTTATTAAATTTCAATTAATTGCTTATTTGAGGCAGGATTTTTCTTCTCGCTTCTCTAATCCTGCATATTCAAGGCATAGTAGGAGGTTATTACCATGTCCTTCCCTTCGGTTGCCCTGCGTGATTTTCCTCTTTCCACTCCGGCTGGCAGTTGACGTGAGTGCAAGCACAAGGCAACCCGGTTTTAGGAAAGACAGCCAGCAGGACTGGGACCTATGGGTGTCACCTAAGTGAAGCAGGAACCACACCAGCAGCAGCAGGGAAGGGGTCCTCTGCAGGGACTTCAGCTGCCCCAGGGATAGAACCACAAAAGGAGCCTTGCTTCACTCATTGACTTCTAAATTAGTCCTGAAGCTGGGATTAATGAAAAACCCTCCCATGAGTTATTAGTCCCTAAAGGGATCTAGGGTTTGTGGGTGCAGGGAAGGGCTGGGGCCAGAAGAAAGACAGTATGGCTCTGGCACAGAGGCCAGAAGAAGCCAGCGAAGATCATGGGCTAGCCCTTTCTCTTTAGCACACCACCTTGGGGTGGGAAATCAGCTTTCATGGTAACGGGTCTGACCCTTCCAGCTTTGCCCTGATGGCTCCGATGTGTCTCTGAGCATCCCAGAAGAGCATCCCTGGAGAGCATCCCAGAGTCATTCCTCCAGGGGTCTGCAATCCTTCTCTCCTCCCCACCATGCCAGCCTTGCAGCTGATGGCAGGGGGGCTCTGTCACCATGGTCAGAGGCAGGAAAGACAAAACTGCAGCTAAATAGCAAGGGAGAAAACAGAGCTGAGAGATTTAAAGCAGATTACTTCTCCAGCTGGTGATTAATAAGACACCACTGTAAATCACCTGGCTTTTGCCACGCTGCCCACTGGGAGAGAGGTTTGTGGAGACAAGTTCGTTTAATCCAATTAGAGCCCGAAGCTGTCACTGGAAAGACAACCCCCCCCTTACCCCCCTGTACCCCCCCTTCCCAGACTCACCGTCCGTCAGCGTCTGGAAGCACATCTTCCCGCTGTACTTGCCGTAGCCAGCCACGGTGCGGGCTCGCACCTGCACCACGTACACCATGCCAGGACGCAGCCCCTCGATCCTGGCCGTGTTGGTCTGGCTGCGGGCCATCGAGGAGTTGTATTCATTGTGGTCCTGCAGGCACGGCCGAGAGAGATGGTCAGTGGGCATGGGAGAGGGGGACACTGAGTGGGATGATATGCTCTGCAGTTCACCCATTCCCAGGGATTAGGTTCATCTGCAGGGGGATAAAGCAGTGGCCCTGGTTCTGCTCCAGGAGGACAAGTGCCGGAGCCTGGGCAAGGCGGCTTGGATGCTCCTGGTTGCCCTCAACCTCTGACATGGAGGATCCCACAGGAACATGACCCATGAGCTCTGCTTGGCTCCCGAGGAGCTGGGGAGTTCCCCACAGCATGCACCACATGCAGCCCAGCAGCCCTGTGGTTGCACCACAGAGAAGAGCATGGAGCAGCAGGGGGAAACAATAAGAGCACCCAGGGCAAAACCACTTAGGAGTAGCAAATTCCTCCTCTTCAAACCCTTGATGTTCCCTGCACATTTCAGAAACATCATGCAGCTATGGAAACACCCTATCGTGCCCTGTGAGACTCTCTCAAGCAGGTTCAAGGGCAACTCGCCGCTTACAAGAGTCCAAGCCCCCATGGTCCCTGCTCTGCTGGCAGGGGTCCTTGTGCTCAGCCCTGGTGGAAACCTCATGTATCTCAAATCTCCTTTTTTTGCAACATTCCCCGGTGATTTGCTGTAAAGGGGCTGCTGGTGAGATCATCTAATTATTCACATTTCGAGGAATTCATTAAAGCTGGCAAGATGCAGGAGGGATGGAACAGCTTGGGCTCGGCACGGTTCACTGCAAGGGTCGAGAGCACGTCCCCTGCGGTGAGTGACAGCTGCCAGCGAAAGGGCCCAGCGGGAGGCACTGACTCGGGACATGGACAAACCTGACAACCTTCACTGGTCCTTGCTGTCCCCATGCTCCAGGTCCCTCCTCACCCTAGCAGACACCTGAGCCAAGGCAGAAACAGGCACTCACGTGCTGGGGAAAATTCTGCCGCAGGGGAAGGAATCAGCATTTACAGCCACAACATCGCTCCCCTTCCTCTGCTTGCACATCACTACCACCCGCCAGAGCCAGCGTGAGCGACCTGGTACTTGTGCCACCACCTGGACCCTTCCCATCAAAAAGCCTCATTCAGATGTCATCAATGTTCCCCCTCTCCCAGCAAGCTCAGGACCTGAGCAGCCTCCCCAGCAGCATGGCACAAAGCTCCGCGTGCCCCCAGCCCACCCTCTGTTGCAAAGTTTCCACCCAAGCTTACCGATGCCGGCCGGGAGCCCACAGGGTTGCTGACATCAGAGGTGCAGATGCGGCTCACCTTCTCGTAGTAGCGGATCTCATAGTCCAGGATTATGCCATTGGGCTGCTCAGGCTGAGGCCAGGAGAGCGTGATGCTCCTCATTGTAGCACTCACCTGGTGCATGATGGGGACAGTGGAGGGTGCTGCCGAGGAAGCAGGGAGGGAGGGAGTGAAAATTAATGGAGAGCGATAGGACAGACAGCCTAGAGAGGGGGAAAATCTCCTGGGCACATGGAGCATCCCAGATCTCCCACGCCTGCGGTTGTTCTCCCCATGGGACAAGCTCACGCATTAGCAGTGGAAAAAGCAGCATCTCAGCAGCTTACAGGGAGCCAGAGTAGTGAGCCAGCGAGGGGATTCTGGTATTTATTCTTTTTAATTAGGGGCTTAGAAATCCTCGGTGTTCCTTCTCCCTGGGATCGCTTGCTCCAAGGATGTCTCCCACAGTGGGTCAGAGACAGCAAAGCTTTCCCCAGCAGGCACAAACCAGGCTCGCTGACAGTATCCAGCATGCTTGCCCTCTTTTGCCAAAACAGCATCTCTGGGGAAGCCAGCACCCAGCCTCTGCCACACCTGCCACCCCATGTGCTGTCAGTAACAGATGTAGGAGCAAAACTCTGCCCACTCTGAGCACGAGGACAGGAAACACCCCAGCCCAGCAAAGGGACCCCAGGGTGCCAGAGCCTGTAGGACAGCTTTGGTTCAGCCCTGTCCCAGAGGAGCTGCTAGGTCCGCTCTTAGGGGCTCTTAGGGAATGTTCATCCTCAGCTCCCAAACTTGCCTCTCCTGAGAGCTTTATTTCTGAAGCCTAAACACCTGCAGAACAGTCTCAAACCCTCCTTAGCTCCTAGCCTATGCTGGTGCCATGGTGCAAGGGTGCTTGAAAAGCAGCACCTCCATCCCTGGAGCCTCCAATACCTCCAGGCAGCAAACCACAGGGGTCCCAGGCATCTTGTCAGAGCAATCAAGATACTCAGCAGTGGCCAAGCACGCAGTCAGCATCGGGTGTGGGATCAGTGTGGTTCATCTGATGCCCTTCCCTCCCTACCACACATTTCTAATCAGTCCCACCAGCTATGCCACGCACCACGTTGCTCTGCAAAGCAGTTCACAGCATTTCAGTTCATGCACCAGACCAGAGCTAGGAAAGTAGGTTTCCTAAAATAGCTGCCAGGCACTTTGTCCCCTCTGCTACTGCTCCCTGCCCTGCTCTCCACATACACTAGAGCAATCCCAGGGCTGCTCCATGCCTGCTGCGGAGCCATGCACCCCCAGAGCTGAGCATCTCCAGAACCAAGCATCCACAGAGTCAAGCAGCCCTGAAGCTGAGTGTTCCACAGCCAAGCACCATTGGAGCTGAGCACCCCCAGCAGCAGTGACAGCATCCTTCCACCATCAAGGACACCAAGCTACTAAATTAGTCAGAAGCCACTTTTCCAAAGGCTTTTTGTCTTGCAAGTTATACTTGAAAGGGCCAGAGCCTGCCAATACAGCCCTGATTTTGCACTTAATCCCACTAAAAGCCTCCAAGAACGGTAGCTAAGTCTCTCTGCACCCAAAGCAGCACTGACAAGACCAGCTCGCAGGGTCAACTCCCTACATCCTCCTCTTCCTCCTCACCATGCCCAGAATGCAGGCAGTGCTAGGCAGGGAAAATGCCTCCTCTGCATGGGTCTGGAGCAGAGCTTAGCTTAGCACAATCAGCTTAGGGCATGGGATCATGCTGCAGAGGGAATCTGGGGGCAGTGGGAGTCCCACTCCACGTGGCCACACTGGGAGATGTCAATAGTTCGGCACTGCCTTTGTTTACCCAGCATATTTAATCTTTTTTTTTTGTTTCTTTTTTAATCTCTCCACATCCGCTACAAGAAGATGCTCGTGGGCTGAAATTAAACACTTAGCTTGATTGCTGTTCTGTTAATTGCTGCATTCCCCACCCTGTTAAGAGTGGATAGCAGCATGCAAGCGGGTGGGACTGGGAGCAGCCCTGCGGCGTGAGATGCACTAAGTGGCCTGGATCCAGTCACACATGGGGAAAGCAGGTGGGAAATCCCACTGCAAAGCCGAAGGGATTTTGGAGGGACAGCACCAATCCTGCCCTTGACACACCTGATGCATTTCCATCAGGTTACTCCACAGCCCACCCTGTGCCACTGGGAACATTTCCATGTCAATATTCAGCCTTTGCAAGACAAACAGTGAGCACTGGGGTCCAGAGAGACAGTTGTGGGTGCCCTGGCTGTTCCCAGCTCTAGGGAAGCCCCAAGGTGGGAAATGAGCAAAGAAACATCCCAAAATTCCACCCCAGAAAAAAAAAAGGCCTGAAACAAGAGGCAGGTTTGATTGCACACGGTTCGGGAGACAGCGATGCCAGCCAGGCACAAGCATAGGTTAGTATTCCTCAGAGCCAGGAGACTGAAATATTTACACCAGGTTTCTCTGTCGTGCTCTCCTGAGGGAGCAGGTTGGTGAAGGCTGCCTGTTTGGCACAAAGCAGAAATTACCATCCCATTTCTCTGTCCAAAGCAGATGGGTTTCCATCCCCTCCTCTCCTTGTGCTCCTCACTGCAGCCTGGGACCAGGTTCCCACTTTCCATCTGCACACCCAACCCACCAGCATCCCAGCTTGGCCCAGAGCTGCTTGTTCAGCTTCTGTCACCTGATCAGGAAAAGGGAGGGAAAGGGACAGGAGAGCTTGGAAAAGGGGACAAGAGGAAAATGATGGGAAAGGGATGTGTCAGAGGAGATGGAGCCTGAACTCAGCCCTGGGACGCTGCTCCGTCCATGATGCACTGCAGCCAGGCTGGATTTCAAGGCTCGATTCACCCCATCTCCCCACTCCCACCTGAGAAAAAGGGGGAATGGCGATGCTGTTTCATCCCCAAGTAATCTAGAGGGGGATAAAAAGCTGTTACCAGTCCTCACCTCCTTGTCTCCCACGACCTTTGTTGTTCTCTCATGTTCTCACTCTGCCCAGGGTCCAGGCACCCCCTTCACCTCCCCCATCCCTCCCTCTTTTCCTGGCCTTTCTCCCTGCTTCTTGCTTTCCTCCCAGCCCACGCAGGGCTGGGTGCAGGTTTACTGCAGCCATCACACACCACTCACACCCCAGAAGCTTTTTCTTTTGGAGAGCTTGCAACTGGTAGGATACAGCTAAAAATCCCTGGTACCACATGGTCCCAGGACTCACCGGCTTGGTTGGTGGTGATGTTAACTGAGACGTGCTGCGGTGGGAAGGGGCTCTTGTTGGAAACCCCATTGACAGCCTGGATCTCAAAGGTGTAAGGCGTATGTGCCCAGAGGTTGCTGATAAAGACACGGGTCTCCGTTAGCCCCAGCTGCCTGGGGACAAAGTCCACGTTGTCATCACAGCGGGAGCAGGCGCGTCGGTCTGAGCGGCACTTCTTGCAGACGATGTTGTAGGTGACGTCATCCCGACCCCCTGTCTCTCGTGGCGGATGCCACTCCAGGATGATGGACGTCTCATTGACAATGGAGATGACATTGCGGGGGCCAGATGGGACACCTACAGGAAAGGAAAGCACTTGAGACGGGTCCTTGCCCAAAACATTATGCTCAGCCCTACTGGGGCTCAGCAGGAGCCCCAGGGGGCTCCAGCACAGAGGACACTCCACAGCTCCATCTGCCAGTCTACCCATCAGCTCCTGCCTCAGGAGGTCTCCACGGCTTTCCTTGATGCAGGGTCAGGCTTTCCTCATTGGTAATACCAAGCACCCATGCTGCTGGCCACAGAAGGTTTCACAGCTGGGGACGAGGACTCCCATGCCACAAAAGCGCTAAGTCTCCAATGCAGAGTGCACGCAGATCCATCTGCGAAGATGGGCCCATTTTAATAACTGGGAGATGCCAAGATAGCTCCAGTGCTCATGTGGAGAAGCACCTCTAACAGATTATCACAGCAAGAGAAACACCACTTAGCCAGCACCACAGAGAAACAGTGAAGCAGCGGGCAAAGAGAGTCCGAAATGGAAAGTGGTTAGTAATGGTTCAATATTTCAAGTTGGGAGCCCGGGTATTTAACAGCATGGAGGAGAGCTGGCGCTGCTCACTGGCTTGTGAATAGCTCAGATGTTGGACGAGAGATCAAAATTGCACTGATCAAATCTGCTGAGAGACATCACAAATGCTTCGAAGGACAGGAATTGAACACAAGCGCTGCCAGAAAGGGGCCGGAGTCAATATGGAGCAATTCAGAAGGAATCCAGGCAGGATAGCATCACCAAGGCACAGACACACATCTGCCCAGGTCTGGGAAAGGATTTGGGGTTAGCCAGGATGGCTCCGCAGCCAAAACCACAAAATGTGGCTGCTGGGTTATATTAAGTAAGGAAAGCAATTGATTACTTGTGCTGGCTGGGCTCAGTGCTGCGCTTCTGAGGAAGATAAAGGACTTTGCCACCATGGGGGGAGCAATAAAAATGATGGAGAACTTGACCTGAAAGAAAAGGTTAAGAGAGCAAAGCACTCTCTGTCTTGGGGAAAACCATCCCAGGGGAGCCCTCCACATGTGTGTGCTAGGGAACATCATTAGTGGCTGCAGATAAATTAGCCCCATTAGTGGCTGGGGATGGGAAGGGCAGAGGCGGCTTCATCTGCACGAGGGTGACGTGGCTGGTGGGAAGGAAAGGTGATCCTGCATGGAGGACCTCCAGCTGACACCCTGCTCTGGCTGGCCACTGCTGCAGGCCAGCCCAGGGGGACATGGGCGGCCACCTCCACCCAGGTCCCTGCCTGCGCTGCCCTCAACACCTGCTCCCGTAACTGCACCCAGACAGGCACTGTGTGAGCAGCTGCCGCAGATACTGCGGATGGAAACGTTGTGTTAAAAAGCCTAGAAAAATGACAGCCTTGAAAAACAGAAGATTAAAATAAAATAAAAAAAAATAAAAATTCCCCTCTAATTCTTTTCCGCTTTAAGGCAGTAAATGTGCGTGTCAGCGAGCAGCTGCTAGTGCAGCGTACCCGCTGGAAAAGGCCTGCACCAAAGACATCCCACCATGGAGCTCCCCCAGTATCTCATTAGTATGTAGTGGAGATGTCAAAGGGGGTTTTTATGAGAGGTGGTAGGAGACCAGTCACGGGCATGAGCAGGGGGACAGACATCAGTTCCACAGGGAAACCAGACCAGAGGACTCACAAAAATTCGGGACAAGGATTAATAAATACCAAGTTAACTCAAAAAAGCTGCAACCTGTCTCAGGAACCTTAACCCAATCCTGCTCTTCATACCTTAAGCAGACAATATCTTTTCAAGCTTTTCTTCAAGAAAAAGGGAGAAAAACATCCTCTTCCCTGGCCCAGTTGCAAAGCACTGTCTCCCCAAATTCCACCCCCTTCAGTCACAGCCTCTTCCCTCCTCTGCCAGGGGTATGGCGCAGGAACCCCACTCACAGGCACCTTGGGAAGGGCTCTAGTCCAGGGCAGCACCTGCAGCTCCACACTATTATTTACTGCTTTGACATGGAGAAGCTTTGCCGGTGAACAGCTGGCACCTCAAATTAGATCGTTGTAAAATTAAGCATCAGTGAGAAGAAATAAAAATCAGCAAATAGACTTTTCTATATTGTATTCCTATAGCACAAGCAATACTGTAGATCAGCTACATAACAAGACATAATAAAGACATACAGATTATCTGCAGTTGTGCTACCTGCTGACTACCCCTCGTCTTGACAGCTCAAGTGATCCGACAAAACATGCAAATCCTTTCCTCATTTCTGACGTGCATTTGAACACTCCCCAGAACCAAGGGTCTGGAGCATCCCTGTGCTAAAGCTCCCTGATGGGCTGATTCAAGGGCCTGGAACATATTTTGGGGGAGGAGCTGAGATTGAAACTCACATTCCCAGCAGACTGAAGAGCACAGCAGCTCTTCCTTCTCTCCTGGGATCTTTTCTCAACAAAAGGCAGGCTTGAGGCCGCTGCTGCCACCCCAGGCAGTTGAGGCAGACAGCTGAGCAGCAGTGCATCGCATGCAATGCCACACTGAATACCAATGCTTAACGCACCCTTGCCCCCTTAAAAAAATACTCCACATGCAAGATTATGAACAAGACAGCAACAGCAGATGACTCTAACTTCTAATTTGTCCTGGTGACCATCTCTCTGCCATCACTGCTACTGCCAGTGTGAAGTATAAATTCAAATGGCTCCCAGAGAGGTGGGTCCCAGGGCCGTCCCATTGCTTATCACTTGGTCCATGCCACAAGGGCGTCCCAGGACAGCAGAGCAAAGGGTGACACGACATCACCTGCTTATGGCGGTGTGGCAATGGAGAGGTTCGCATCAGCGCAAGGAGCGTTTCCATAGCATGTGGAGGCGGTGCTGTGCCGTGCGGAGAGGGATGGGTATTCGATACAGGTACCCCAGCCCTTTGCAGAACTAAACCCTTGTGACGGGTTGACCTCACCTGGCTGTCAGGACATCCACCCAGCTGCTCTCTCACTCCCCTCCGCAGCAGGATGAGGGGAGAAAATAAGGCAATAAAAAAAGCTCATAGGTTGGGACTTTATGCCTGCTGCTTCCCTGGCATCTGAGGGAGTGAGACCTTGCAGTCCTCCTGACAAGCCAGATCTGTTACTCACTGGTGCAGGCAGCTGCCGGCGGGTCGAAATCCGCCCGGTAGTAGCCATTGCGGCACGTGCAGATTGGAGAGGCCTCGGCGGTGGAGCGGCTGTTGGAGGGGCACGGTGCGCAGACCCCTGCGCCCTGGCTGGCCTTGAACGTCCCCGCTGGGCAGGCTGCAAGAGAAAGGAGAGGAAAACAGTTGGGTGCTGAACAATTCTGCAGCGGGGGCAAAAGCTGGTCCTGTCCTTAAAACAGGTCAGAAAGAAAAAGAAACAATAAGAAAGAAGACGGAGAGAAGCTTCACACCCGTATCAGAGCTAAACAGGGCAGCACCTTCCTACAAAGCTAGGATGGCTATAATTTTCAACGCTGGCCATGAAGTATTTCTGGAGCCGTCAGGAAAACACTGAATTTGCAGAGAGATGACATGGTAATTATGCAGAGCAAGGGTGCTGCTGAAGCCGCTTCACTCCCCATCACTTGTACCCAGGCAGGGGGAAAGCCACGGGCTGGGGATCCCCTTCCTTGGGGACATGGACAGAGGCAGGACAGCATTCCACTTCTGCTGATCCAAAACGTCCCCTTCCACCACCCCAACAGCATGACTCAGGTCTTGCACCTCTTTTTCCGTGCAAATCGTGAATGTTTAATGAAAACGTTGACGCAACACCCATGACAAATGTCTCATGGGTCTATCCCACTAATCCTCCGTGGCCCAGGGCTAACAACCTGCCCGGCCTCTGAGTTCATTCAAGCAGGAAATGACAACTAATTCATAAATGAGAAGATGCTTCAGTTACAGTTACGGCAATGCTTTAATCAGCAACAGGGGAGGTTTCATTAATCAACTGCCTCGCTGCTCTGCGGTTCAACGGTGAAGATGACAAAGATGGGGTCCCTCATTCCTGCCCCACCCCACTGGTCCTCACCTACTAGGCACTGATGTATGGATGTGCACCCATCCTTGATGTCTAGCAAAACCCTCAGGTGACCCCTACAAAACCAAAGGCTGCAGAAAGGAACACCTGTATTTTGGCATGTGTACCAGAAGGACCAAACTTCCATCCAGGTCCACCACTCAGCTGGGGGGAGACTGTTCTTGGCCTCGCACACAGGGTGGTCCCAACTCCATTTGGCTCCTCTGCCCCTGTGATGCTGTCACCTCCAAGGCATGGCTCTGCAGAGAAACACCCTAAGTGCCTCATAAACACAGCGATGATTGAGATAATGGAAAGTGCCTCTTAGCCCCTGTCTGCTGCATCAGGATATGAGGCATCTCCTAGCAGCCATGAAGAGGAAATTAATAGGAGCAAGCAGGAGTAACCACTTTGATGCAATTTCCTTTGGAGATAGTGGACCATCTAATCTTTATTGGAGCCCTTTAACCTGTCATTCAAAACTCATGAAGGCCTCTTGCTCACACAGTCTTTCCAGATATTAAAAGATGATAAAAAAGGATAAATCAAAACAATATTTTACAATTTTATTATTCAGGGGATTTTTTTTCCTCTGCCTGAGGCACACAGCTGCCTGCGGCAAACCACTGCTTTCCAATGCCACTAACTGCTGAGCGGGAACACGGCATCCCAGAGGGACCAGCCACCACCTCACACTGCCCTTCCTCCTCCCCATCCTGGGAGGACTGCCGCGTGCTCTGCATTCTACTGCAGCCATCCCACACGAATGGCCTCTTACAGAAGCACTTAGGGCCATAACCCACCATCTCGTGCAGAAAGGCAGCTAGAGATTCAGGGTCATCATGCTTTGCAGAACACATTGGGGCTTGAGGGGGAAACATCAGGATGCCAGAGCAGAGGGCAGCCTGATGCAGACCCTTCCCTGAGCCACACACACAGCCCTATGCCTCGTAACACCACAAGGAAGCACAGAGTTACACCAGTCACACAAGGCAGGAGACAACCATGTGTGGATGCTAAGACTCTGAGACAGATCTCCATTTCTTCATCTCTTTCTTTCCACCAGCACCTCCCCACAATGTCTCAGCAGCACTATGCTTCTACCAGCAAGCATTAGCATCCATGAGTCATGCAGCAGGCCACTTGTGTGCTCTAGAGCTGGAGGACACGTTCAGAAACATGCCTGAAATGTGCTGGGCTTTTTGGAGGAGCAGGAAGGATGGCAGTGGTACCAGGGAGCGGCCACCTGGAAAGCAGTGGATGTTGTCTACCTTGACTTCAGCAAGGCTTTTGACACTGTCTCCCATAACATTCTTATGGGTAACCTCAGGAAGTGTGGGTTAGAAGAGGGGACAGCGAGATGGGTTAAGAACTGGCTGAACAATAGAGCACAGAGGGTTGTGATCAGTGCCACAGAGTCCAGGTGGCTATCTGTAGCTAGTGGTGTTCCCCAGGGCTCAGTACTGGGTCCAGTCTTATTCAACATCTTCATCAATGACCTGGATGAAGGGATAGAGTGTACTCTCAGCAAGTTTG
>WUAM01000431.1:123468278-123510491 GCA_024336885.1 Actenoides hombroni | reverse complement strand
CCTGTGAGACCCCACCTGGAGTACTGTGTTCAGCTCTTGAATCCTCAGTACAAGAAAGACACTGACCTGTTGGAGTGGGCCCTGAGGAGGACCACAAAAATGATCTGAGGACTGGAACATCTCTGGTGTGCAGAAAGGCTGAGAGAGTGAGAATGTTCAGCTTGGAGAAGAGAAGGCTACAGACTACCTTATTGTGGCCTTTCAATATATAAAGGGGGCATGTAAAAAGATGTAGTGAGACTTTTTACCAAGGTCTGTAATGAGAGGACAAAAGGAATGGTTTTAAACTGAAAGATAGGGTTAGGATGGACATAAGATTATGAGAGTGGTGAGACATTAGAACAGGTTGCATAGAGAAGCTGTGGATGGCTCATCACTGGAAATGCTCAAGTTCAAGTTGTTCGGGGCTTTGAGTAACCTGACCTACCAAAAGATGTCCCTGGAGGAGGGTTGAACAGGGTGATCTCTGAAGGTCCCCTACAGCCAAACCTTTCCATGATTCTATTTTCCTTCCCATGCCACAGCAGGGAGGCAGACAATCTGCTCAAAAGCTCCCAGCCAAGGAAAGGACCTCCTGCAAACAGCATGAACACACTGGCACTGTCCTGGTGCCGCTACCGGGAACAGGAGAGCTGCCCCCAGGTGCATGGTGGGACGATGCCCACAAACCCCACCTCCAAGCACAGCCAGCTTCTCCCTGCCAAAATCCCCACCTGTGTCCCATGCCAGTGGTAGCAACAAGCAGGCAAAAAAAAATAGTAGTCTCCTCCATCCTCAACATCTGTTACACATAAGTCAAAGCCACCCAAGATTGCAGGGATTTACTGTACGTAGGCAGCTCTGGAAGCTTTTCTTAGCTGTGAAACATAATTTGCACCTTGGACTCTCTAAGAACAAGTTGTCTTAAATAATAACACAAGATTAAAAGCTCACGGGTAGATCGGACATGGAGGCAGGAGGTCTGTGACAGCTCCAGGTCTCACCCGTCACCCTCATCCCAGCAGCACCAGCCTGCTGCAAGCACTGGCCCCCCTCACCCAGCATGCTGAAACAGATGCCCATAGCAGACCAGGAGATTTGGGTTTAGCCAGCAGATGACAGTCCCCAGCAACACCCAGACAACCAAAGAACCTTTTTGTCATGCCCAGAACCATTTCAAGCTTTCAGATTTCCCATTTTGCAACAGAGCAAAACCCACAGGCATCCAAGTAGTGCCTGCTCCCAAGGAGGGTGACCTTGGCAGGGATGCTCATGCCAGTGTGCACCAACCAACCCATCCCAAAGCTACATCCAGGGCAGGCTTTTCAAGCAATTGGTTTTAATTGCCTTGGTGACATCACGCCGGGATGCAAACAGATACTATAATACAGGAAAAAAAAAATAAAAAATGTAGACAGCAAAGCCCTCTGCCTCTGGCCTGGCACACGGCCTTGTGCCTTGGGCTTTGCAAGTCTTGCCCAAAAGGATGGAGACAGCATCCCTGTGTGGGTTTGCACATCTTTATTTGAGGTGCCCACAAATGAATCTTTAGCCTGGCTTGATACTCCGACAGACAAGGTGTGGATCTTTTCTTGGCCATGAGTCTGCTGCCCAGGCTGAAGATGGATGGATTTTCCCATGGCTCCTCAGCCCTCCTCCAAAGCCTTGCTTAAGTGCACGAGCAATGTTTTGATTTAATCACCGCACTCCTGCTTTCAACGCATCCTCTGATACACAAGACACCAGGCGTGACAAATGACCACTTCTAACACACTTGGAGCTAACACCCACGGCACCACTCCATTTGTCACCGTCCGGGTGCAGAACAAGCCGAGCAGCAGATGCAGGGGTTTGGAGAGGATAGAAAATTAAAAGCTCAGTAATCTGTGCTGATTATTTTTCCTTTTTCCCTCACCCTAGTGGGCTCCATCCTTCCTCTGCACACACCGACAGTGCTCCAGGCCACAGCTAGCAAGTCCAACCCATGCAAAACTCCTCCAACAGCCAGAGGAAAGCAGGACGAGGTGCAGCAGCATGACTCGCTCCACCTAGTCCATGGCTTTTTCACAGCTTGTGTTCACACAGTGGACCTTTCACTTATTAAAACATCACGGGTGAAGGCCTGTTTAACAAAGCAGAGGTTGCAGACCTTTAAAGCCCAACTGCAACCGCAGGGCACAGCTCCCAAAGGATGCCCTGCACAGGGCAGTGCCAATGAGTTACCTCATGTCTTGGGGGGAAAAGCTTGGTTTATTATTATTACTAGCCACCTAGAGTAGAAAACCTCCTCTTTTAAAAAAATTATCATTACTAGCCAGCTGAGAGAGATGCTGGCTCCTGAAGAGCTTGCCACGGCCTGCACAGCGCAGCACAGCCCCAAACATGGGTGAGATCCCCATCCCCTGGCAAGGAAACTGCAGCAAAATGGCACCGGCTGGAGCCATTCCCAGAAGAGCACTCTCGTGACTTTTAAAACGAAACAAAACAAAACACAACACAAAAAGGGAAAAAAAAAAGTTATAGAAAAGCTTTAAAAGTCCCCAGCTTGAGTCACTGGGTTTGCCAGGTGCTGGGCCGGTGGGAACAATGCGGGTGCCGGACGCGGGCCGGATCCTGCGCTTCCTCGCGGCTCTCCCATTGTCCACGAGAACAATCCCTGCTCCCGACGGAAAGCAAAGGGCCTGCGACACGACGGTGGTGAGGCGAGGGCCGGGTCTCCTGGGACGGTGTAAGCACGTGAGGTTAGGAAAGCCGGGTGGGTTTTGCAGCCCCGCTGTTGGACCCACGCCCATAGCAGCCCCTGAAGGTGCACAAGGAGCTTTGCACCCTGAGCTACCCCAAACAGCTTCCTCACGCAATTCAGCTGCTGCAGAAAGTTTCTTAGATGGACCATTAACAAACCAAGGGTTTGGAAGCAGATTTATGAGCCCATTTGTAAATAGATTCATGAAAAGACCCTTGGAGGAAAAAATATATTTAAAAATATATATATTAAAAAAAAAATCAAGTGGGGAATTTTTCTTCCTCTTTCACGACTGGAATGAATATAACACTCAAAGGTTCTCATTATAGGGAGGGGAAATACATAAACAGCCCATGGTATAATGTGAGGAGGGAAAAAATAAAAACAATGATATGCAGAAAAATAATACCATACATCACAGCTCAGGGGCCATTCCCTAATCCCTCCTACATGGAGCAATGGTCTGGCTAGGGCAGCCCAGCCATGTGATGCTCACCTGGCCTCCACTCATAACTTTCTTGGCTCATTTTTCCAGGTTACTCTTTTATTTCTCCTTTGGAAGGATCTGGATCATCCCTGTGATGGGATGGATCTAGGGACAGAACCCCCGAGCGGTGGCTGTAGTGCCTGAGCCTCCCCACCAGCAGTAGCTAGGACACAGGGTCCTTCCCCATCCCTGTGCCAGGTGAAAGAAAAGGGCCTGAATCCACCAGAGGAACATTTTGGCTAATAATGTCTAATTAAGACTTCCATTAAAACCCATCATACTCATTAGAAAAAAAAATTAACAAGGTATTCCTGGACATTTGCCTTGCAAAATTATTACGGAGGTTAATGGATGCCTTCATTAAGGCATAATTTAAGGAAAAAAACATTAAAAAAAAATCCCACTTTTTTCTTTTTCTTTCTCTCTTTTTGAAGGCACTGTGGTTCAAATGCTTCTCCTCCGCAGCGCGGCCGTGGTAAAACTGGGCTGCCTGTTCCACCCAGCGGCAGAAGCGGGGAGATCGCTGCCAGGCGAAGGCAAAGCCCTCGCAACAAAGGGGAGCATCCCTACAGCCCTCCGGGTTCGGGAAGGGCCGAGAGAGCTGCCACTTCCCGGCACAGCACAGCCCGGGGAACAGCCTGGCCTGAGGCAGGATGGGAGAGAGGGCAGGAAATTGGATGCTGGGGGGGAAAGGAGGAAAAGGCTCATTTTGAGCAGCCAAGGTTTGTGGCTCATCTAAACCCAAAATTAAACACTCCACGGACGTCTCCGCTGCCTTTAGTGGGGGAAGCTGCCCCGGCTGCGTGGAGGCTCTCACTCTCACTCTCTCTCGGGTCTAAAAGCAGCTTTTTAGATGGTTGGTGTCTGCCAGGTGCCCGAGGCCCGTGGGAGCAGAGGCACAGCGAGGGAGGAGGAGACCCACAGCAGGCTGGCCACCCCCTCCCTACGCCACTGAATGAGCTTTTTCAAGCTTTTCAAGGAGAAAAGCATGAAATCCTACTTCCATATCCACAGAGAAACATTTTCCCTGCAAAGTGACCTAAAGCATCACGAGAATCAGCTGCAGCCTCAGAGACTCCCTTGCACCCAAGCTGCTGGGCAGACATCCCACCAGCACACCAATCATGTGTCCACGGGTGCTGATGGAAATGTAAAGGCTTTTAAACAAACTGGTTGACCTCATCCTGGCTACCAGGAAAGAGCCTGAGGACGCAATGATGTTTTTTAAGCCAAATAATTTAAGAGTGCAGGTGGGGGTCTCCGTGGGCCCCCCAGCCCTTAATGCATCTACGCCAAACCAGGATGCTGCCAGCCCCATCACACGTCCTGCCATGGGATAGGGACAGATGCCATCGTGCCATTGCACCCCATGGACACTGGGAGCAACCCTCTGATGCAAAACCCACAGCCACCAGACCAGGGATGGGGAGAGGGATGCACTTTTCAAACAAGCTGAGGAGCCGTGGCTCCACTAAACCAAATCCAAGGGCAGGCAGAAGAAGAGACAAGCAGGGAAAGCACTTTCTTTTCACCTGTTTTCCCCTTTGTTTTGGAGAAGAAAGCATTCAAAAAGGGATCACCTGTTGGTCAAGCAAGCCAGAATAAGATGCAGGAGGTGAAGCTGCAGAGAGGCGAGAGTCAGCACAGAGGCTGGAAAAGAGATGCTTCCCAGCCATAGGGAAATGCACGGACCAGCAGAATGGGGAAAAAAAGGAAAAATAAAACTACCCTAAAAATCTAACAAAAGGACCTTTCTGCAGCTCCTGCAATGCTTGGCATGCTTACCCTGAGCCAGGCACCAGAATGGCTGGGCACAGAGCCACAGCACCCTGGGACAAGTGCACCCCAAAGCATGGGGGAGCAGGTTCCTGTGTCCCCACAACAGTGAGGCAGCCCACAGCCTCCCTCGCTCCCATTCACCATGGGGACAAAACCAATATCCCCTTCCTCACCCCAGAAAATCTCTCCTGGGTGCCCCAACTCAGCACAGGGCACCAGGACAGATCACAGCAGGCAAAAGCACAGAGAGACCAAAAAGACCCAGTTCTCAGAATAAGCAATAATTTGATTGGGAAAACTTGATGTTTTCCTTGCTTTAAGTGTTCGCAAATTATTCTACTATTAATTACAAAACATTTATAATTATTATTAAAAGAAAAATAAATCACTTCATAAATCCCATGCTCTGCTATTGTTTCCAACCTTCTACACTGGCTAAATAGAGGAAATCAATAATTATCACCAGGGCTGCTCGGCAGGAGAGGAGGACAACAGGGGGACAGGCATGGGGCTGCTCACTCCTTCACATTCAATTGGTGGGATGCATCATCCCCCCGCTACCCCTTTCTCAAATCCAGCCCTCCAAGCACAAGGCAGGAGGGAAAGACAAATGGGGAAAGGAGACAAAGAAACCAAAGGGATGAAGATGACCAAAATTAACACAGCTTTGGAAAAGGCTCGGCACAACCTGGTGCATCAGTCAGCAGCTGAAGAAAGGCTGGGGGACCCAGACGTGGATGGGGTAGGGGACCTGTTGCCGTGTGGAAAGCCAGGGATGCCTGGAAGAAAGGAAGCTCGAGGAGCAGCCTCTGCATCACACACATCACAGCTCAGCTTTGTTCTTATTTTGTGGTTTGAGATTTATTTTTTTTTTTTTTTTTTTAAATTTTGCCACCTCTGCTAGCTCAGATTTACAGCTGCTGTGAGCAAGCAGGTCGGTTCATTATCCCCAGCCGTGGCAGCTTGGAGGCTCCCAACCATGCTACAACAGGAATTTACCAGGAGGGGAAAATCGAAAGCAAGACAAGCCTGGGAAGCAGCAGGATAGCTCTTTCACCCCCTCTCCCTTGCTTTATAAATACAAAGCAAAAATTCAGCACAAAGCTGATTTAGATCCATCATTAGGTTTCAGAGTCAAACACCAGCAGAGAAAGGGTTTAGTAATCTTCCCCGAGGAGAACAAGCAAAATCCACCCAGCATGTTCATTCAAGGTCTCAAACGATTTCCCCAGCCTCCCAGTGATCCCTGCTCCTGCTTTTCCTCCCACCTCCTCCCCAGCACGATGATGCATTGCACCTTGACCACGCAAGGAAGCCATAAAGCAACGCTGAGGGATGGGGCAGAACAAGACGAATGGATTTAATATCAACCTGAACGAAGCGTGGGCTATCGCACCAAATGAATTATTCAGTTTGGATTCAATAACAGCCTCCATTTCACATTGACCCACAGCTCTCAGAGGCATGAGGTGCCAAACAGGATGGAGTAGGTAGTCCCATCAGGCTTTTGGGTACAGCATGCCATCACCCAGCTGAAAACAACGTGGCTTTGCACCGGGCAAGGAGGTCTGTAGTGCCAAACCCCAATCAGCCTGGGATGGAAACAAATAAACGACAAAGAAAATTTCCCTTCCTCCCGCCTCCAGCTTAGCCCTGTGGTGGTAATGACCCCCCCCCCATCACTCTGACCCTAAAGCGTGACAATAATCTCTTCGGGACTTAAAATACGCCCGACGAAGATTGCTCTCTGCCTCTGCCTTTCGTGAATGGGTAAGTGCTGATAAAAGCTGGTATTAATGAATCCCTCGGCGGCCCCAAGCTCCGCTGTCAGCACGAAACCACTCCGGTCTAATAGCCCCATGATAGGCACAGCCACTATCCCAGGGGGTGGGAGGGATGAGAGAGGGCTGGGGGAGCTAAACAATTCAACTCTATTTTTGTCCCACTGCTAAGGAATTAAGCCCATTTTCTCAGCTTTGAAATACCAGGGGACTTTCTTTTTTTCTTTTAAATTTTTTTTTTTTGTCTTGGTGACAATTCCCCCAGGCTTGTTAAGTGGCTCATCTCAGGTTGAGCAGATGTCAGGAACACGTGCCTCCTGGGAGCCAGGGTGCAATCCTGGCAGCATCCCCTTGAGGTGAACCCAGCAGGTAAATGATGCAGGGGAATACAACCCCTTCGAGAAGGCATGAAGTCAAACAGAAATTTGATAAATTATTATTTTTAAATTTTGCCATGTGCCATCTCCTGCCTGCCGACCTTTGGGAAGACCAGCAGTGGGCTCAGGTCTTCCTTTGTGGTATCCAAGGTCATGGAGACACATGGAGGAGCTTCACAGCCAAAGGGTACACACAAGCTACCAGAAGCCAGAGTCCAACCAAAGGTCAGATTTTTGCTCAAATGCAGCTAATTTTCCAATAGCCCTAATGTAAGCCCTGGCTCAGGCTTTTAGGGTCAGTTTTAGTGACCTTTCAGGAGGGCCTGGCAGGTTTATGGGTTTTGTGTTCCTTGCCAGCACTAAGCAGGACTTTGAAAAATACAGGTCCCACTCACTATCCCAACCTTTTGCCCTTCCCCACGATGCAGGAACTGAGAATATTAGGACAGGGAAGATATCAGAGCTCTGCTCTGGTGACAGCATCGTACCAGCACCTGACAGCGTGCACAGGATGATCAAAAAAAGCATCATCCCATCATCACACATGTGCTTGGTGCCATTTAAGCACCCGCTTGGTCTGCACCCACAGTGTACTTTGGTGCTTTTCAGGATCCCAAATGCTGCTGGCTGGCCCATAAGGACATTTCAAAACCCTTAGACCTGCCAGGATCCTGAATTTTCCCCTCAAGGAGCCCAAATACAAAGGGTGCTCCCCAAGCAAAGGCAAAACATTGTCTGGGAGCTCCGTGGAGCCCACAGCCAGGTGGCACAAGGGGTTTCTCCTTTGGCATCAGCATTGCTATCAGGAGCGGGAGCACAGCCGGAGACAGATGCTGCAGCACAGAACTCAGCAGATTCCCATTTCACAGGGTTCTGCTTGGTGCAGCTTCAACAGCATGAAAACATCGTGACCATTCTGTGGTTTGCACAAGAAAAGGCAACAAAAACGCCGTGGAGATGGGTCTACTACTCACCCTGGGCAGGTCTGCTCCCATGCTTCCCACCTCTTGCTGTCCTCCAAACTACAAGCACTGGGTACAAACACCACACTCCTCCCAGGGGGTTAGAGGCACTCAAGAGTTCAACCTCCTCCACTGCCCCAGGTGGCAGCAGATAGAAAGGTCAACATCACCAAAACCTACAGCAGTTTTACATTATCATTGTTTTCCTGTATTTCTGGCAAAATGACATGATTTCCCAATTCCAGTCTTTAGCTAAAGTTAGTACTTCTTTTTCCATTATGAGAAAATGTCATTTTGCCACAAAACCATGTGCGCTTTCTGTTTGTTTATTCAATAGCAGAGGAACATCTCGCCAGAAACACTCTGTTTTGCAAAGAACCATCCCTCCAACAGAGAACTTAAGGTCCTCACGAGAATAGACCATCTCCAGGTGGGAACAAAACCATGCTCAGGGTCAACCACGAAACTCAAAGGAATTCACCAGCAATGCTGCTCATTGTGAAAGCAAGGTGTGAGCCCACAGAGTCTGGGGGCCTCCCAGTTGATGAAGCCCTGGCATGGGAAGGCAACACCATCCTCACCTTGGCCTGGTGGGAATGTGTTTTTTCACAGTTCCCAGGTTTAAAGCAAACAAACAAACAAGTTTCTCCACAGCCTGACTCCCAGCTTTGCCATTTTCACATATCTGGCATTACGGGTGGAAAAAAACCACCTCGGTAGCCACTTCAAGGAGCATCACTGCCAAGCCTGGTGCTACATGTGCTGCCATCTGCACAAAGATGTCCAAGTCAGACCTCCTATCATCACCATCTTCCTTAAGACCAGCCTAAAAGCACTCTGACAACTGCCTTTGACCACCTTCTTCACAATCCTTCCTTGACCTGGCGGTGCCCACTTTCTATAAGCTATTTGGAAAGTGGCAATGAAAGAGGGTTAGCTTCTCATGCAAAATGCCCTCTACTCTTTCCTCCTTCCAAGCAGCGTACAAAAACAATACTTCAGTTTGGGAGAGGAGAAGGAAAGGGCATCAAGTAAAGCTAGTAGAACAAAAATAATCCTCCAACAGCATTTGGAAAATATTCATCATAATGGCAAAAGGATATGAAAAGCAGTGAGCACTATTTCCATATTTATAACCCCGTGCTGGGGAGGACTCCAGCAGGCAGCAGTGTGCTGGCAGCGTGGCTGGGGGAACCCAAAACAACCAGCAAAAATTTCCAATTAACGCCGAGAATCAGAGAGGCTTTGCCACGGTCGGGCCCGACAGCGGCTGCCGAGCTCCCGCGGCACTGCCGGGGAAATAACGAGGCAGATGAAAGCGGCTCAGTCGGCGAGCACCGGCCTGAGCGGCACTTTGAAGGAGGAGGATCAGAGAGGCAGCTTCCAGCGGGCTCGCGGCAGCAGCTGCACCGGTGCCCGCATCCTCGCCACGCCGATCACCGAGTCTGGCTGCTGACCAGAGCTCACCAAGAAGCCCCAGGTTGACCGCGACTCCCCAATCCCTGCCTGCCCCCCAGAGCAAAACCACTTGGGGCAGGTAAACGGTGCCAAGCCGATTTCACAACAGACATCACACAAAGCGGTTTGTTTGGGGATTGATATTTTGTTAAGCAAATCTTAAAAATGATAAAAGTGCCCCATTACTCAAGGCCAACCTTACCTTTGCAAGCCACGTTGTTCTCTGGCTCATAACCAGCTTTGCACGTACAGCGGCCGATGGGGACCATCCACTCCCCGTCCCCGTTGCAGTACAGTTTGATGGGCACATCCACCTCCTCAGCATTGGGGATGCAAGTGCCACGGGCAGTCACCAGAGAAGTGCTCTCTGCTCCCGTCATTGTCTCCGGGAAGATGGCAAAGTTCTGCACCACGCTGGGGCATTTCTTGAAGAAAACCCTGACTGACAGCAAAGACATACAAGCCCCATAGTCCTGGAAAGCCAGGTAAAAGCCATTGCGGGTCAGGGGCCCAAAACTTCTTACTTCTGTGTTCACTTTCATCAACCTGCCACCAAAGTCCACCTGGGAAAAGCTCTCGTCAGCAGCAATGGTGTCCACTTTGAGGTAGGGTGCCTCTGTCCAGAAGGCAGACTTCTTGGTGGCAATGACAGAGTCTGTCTCGTAGTAGTAGAGGTTGAAGGTCTCCTTGCAGGAGCCAGGGACATTGGGGAGGCTGCTGCAGTCTCGCACAGTGAAGCGCATCTCGGTGTAGATGCGGTGAGCTCCACGCCGGTTGATGAACGTGGTGAGGAGCCAGTTGTTCTGGTTGGGCTCGAAGACGTTGCACACCTGATACGTACGGATGGTGTTGAGGTTTTCGTCGTAGCCACTGACCTCTTCCCACTGTGGATAGGAGAAGAGAGAAGCAATGATAGGGAGGCAGAGTGACTGGCAGTGGTCCATGAGCCGCAGAGGTGTTGCTCGCCCTGCACAGGGCATGGCAGGGCTGAAGGAGAATCCCAAAGCCCCAGAGGGGACTAGGAACACAGTCGTGGACACATGACATGATGCCTGTGCAGAAACACCACCTGGGCCAGCTCCAGAAGAAATCCTCTCCCTCTTGCCCCTGTGTGCCTGTCCCCAGCACTCCCAGCTGACGCTAAAGCATCTTTTTAGAGGACAACTGCCTCAGCTGCCCCGCAAAGATGTAAAATGGGAAGAAAGACGGTCTAGGCACCTGGAGACAGGAGAGAAAGCAGAACACAAGGCTACCGCTTCATCAAAGCCCAAACTAGCACGTGGGCTGGAGAGCAAGCCTTGACCCCAGGCTCTCAGCACAACAGGATCATTTCCCCCAGCAAAGAAAACCAAATAAAACATTACCACTGTGGAAAGAGAGAATATAGATTTGCAATTCGATTTATAGAAGGGCATTAATATAATCCAGGCTACAATTTCAATTAAGGGACAGCGGCAAACTGTGAATAGCCTACGATGGCATTAGAGTCCTACAGATAGATTTACAACCTCATAATCCATTCATTTTAACTAATCCATGTTTACAGTCTCCTCCTAACAGCATTATTCATACGGCAATCTTTAAGCAGCCCTGCGAATATCCTGCATAATTTCCAGTAGCGATGCAATAGCAGCGCTTGTGTGTCTGCCATTATGGGGGGTCACGGTGGGCAGATGGGTGATGCCGACATGACCTGTCACACCGAGTCTGCCTGAAGAGCTGACCCACCACAACTAACCCTGCAACTTTACAGATTTTGCTCTCTTCCATTTTTCATTAAACAGCCACGTTCCTCATCTGCTCCCCAAGCTTCCCCCTTGTAAATCACAGTGCGGATATAAAAAAAAAACCACAGGGTTTTATTTTGTTTTCAAAGCAGAGTCCTCTACACACTGCCAACAAGCACAGCAGAACATTTGCTCCCAGGTCCACCTACTCGGCTCCGCTGAGTTTAAGCAAAGATCACAGCTCAAGGTTGCACACTGTTGTTAAGCAGTGTTTACCAAACCAGCAATAAAACCTCACGCATCCAGCTGAGCACTCTCCCTTCTTATCCTGCACTGCAAAAGGCCCTTCCACCCTGGACAAGATGTAGAGATTCAATGTCCTTTCATGACCAGACACCTTTTCACACAAGAAAGCTGCAAGGTCCTCCCCAACTGAGGGAGCTGGCATCATGCCCTGTTCCCACCTGGGCTTTGCATCACAGCCCCATCATCCAGTTAACACCAGACAACTGGTTCTCTTCCAGTGCTCACCCAGCAGTGCAACACTGACCCCACTGCTCTGCTGTCTTTGCTGTGGGAATCCTCCTCTTCATCCCACCTGACAGCTCCTGCACCCCAGCCAGATGCACAGGAGGGGACCTGATCCTTTTCTTCACGGTGACTGTCAGAGAGCTGTCTCTCTCACTGGCTCCTTCCCCTGAACATCCCCTGCACTTTCTGCTTTCTTTTGGGGGGGTTGAAAACAGAGCCTCAAGATTCAGAGCCCAAACCTGCTAGTGGACCCTGCCACGCTTCAGGCACCCAACACACAAGGTTGTCTGTAGCTGGGAATGACATCAAATGACACTTGGAAAACCCTCATGAGGGTTTGGGGCCAGATCCTGATGTTTCCTTGAGCATCCCTTGTGTTGAGCACACCTGCAATCAGGCACTGAAGACCAGCAGGTCCCCATGGCTGAAAGCCCCATGGTGCCAGTGACTGTTGCCATCAGTGCTCTAACAGCGACACTATTTTGACAAGATCCCACTAATTAATTCACAGGGAGCCAGGGATTAAGACAGTGTTCTTCTCCGTCTCCCCTGTTATTTAAAACATGTCCATCAGGGAGAGCAGAAGGAGAGACCATGTCCCACTGGAGCCAGCCCCTGCTGCCTGTCTGTCATCTGTGTCCCAGCATTAATGTCAACAGCCCTCCCCACGCCCCAGGATGCATCTGTCAGCTAGGATGAACCATCAGTCTTGGAGCTCAGCATGCCACAGGGGAATGCCACCACCCAAAGGGACTCAAAGCCTGCAAAGAGCCTGTGTCAATGGCAACCCCAGGGTCAGGAAAGGTGGCTCATCAAATCCCTGTACCTCCAGCCCCAAGAGAGATGAGAGGAGCCTGGGAGAAGGAGTGGATGCCCCAGCAGCAGCCAGGATCCCCTCTGCCATCCTCCCATCTACTCCATCCTGCCCCAAGGACAAGAAAGGTCCTCTTTGTACAGATAGCTGTTGCACTTCTCCCTTTTTCTTTGCTTGCCTTTCTGGTTCCTCTCCTTCACTTGGTCCTGAGTTGCTATGGCTTGTTGCTAAGCCCCAAAGTAAGGCTGCCAGTGCACACTCATATTTTGGATGGAAGAAAGCAGGGCAGAGAGGAAGCTTTTGGTCTCTTACCCTGGCTTTCAGCAGTCTGGGCTGAAAAACAGCACAGCCCTAGGGTGGCTGCTTTGGGAAACTGAAGACTAAAAAGGAAAAAAAGACCGACTAAATCTGGGGTCTTCACTGACTCCAACACAAGCAGAAACCTTCATGTGTATCTTAGCACCTCTACGCCAGGCTGCTTAGATGAGTACAGGCTGCAAACCCTCCCTGGCACCCACACTGGACAAGCCTCACCCGAATACTGGCCCTTACCACTGGACAAGCCAAGAAGTGGCACAGATCTGCCCTCAAATATTTGTTTTGAACTGTTAAATGGGACAAACCCCAAAACTCAGTGCTGTAACCAGGCAGCTTGTAAAGACTACTGTATGCCTGGAGTTAGAGGAAGACATTGCTTATTTTCAACTGGTGTCCAACCTACACCAAAAATCTGCCTCAGCTGGGACATGATACATACAGGGGAGTTCATTCTAGGAGTCCAAAATACACCTTAAAGTGCTTTGCATCCAGCCAGCAAAGCATCTGCTGCTTCAAAGAAAAGCCCAGTCCATGAGCAACGGGACTTAGTGGAAGTCACACTCTCCAACACACACTACAGACTGACCCCATGACTTTTAAATAAAAGACTCGGTGTTTCAGAATACTTCGCAGAAGACCCAATAGATGCTCCTGTAAAGACAACTCAACAGTAGCCCTCAGAAGAGCAACAGTCGGATGGATGCAAGGATGCACAGGGAGGGATGCAGGGTTGTGGGCTGGGGAGAGGCTTCGCTCCACAACGGGCAAGACGGCCACGCCTCACGCCGCAAGCTCCCTGCCTGCCTTGCACAAGCTTTCAGCAATAGCAGCTGCAGGCAGTTATTTATATCCTGTCTCCATCACCTGCACTCAGCCCCCCTGCATTTTGCCAGCAATTTATCTGGGCCCAGATTTTTTCCAAAGCAATTCAGTGGCCAAGCCCCATATTTCAAGGGCCCCTGACATGCCTGGAGAGGATTTCATGCCCACTGCACGTGTGGTTCAGCTTTGGTGACGTTGTGCAACCTCACTTCTTTTGAGGACCTGGCCAAGCCAGACACGCCTTAACAAAGACACGGGCTGGCATCTTTTCCCCTTTGGTGCCATGTCCTGGAGGCCCTGGGGACAGACCCTGCTGCTGTACCCATCCCTGCCCAACCAGTGACTGTCCCACCATGATGCCCATCCATCAACTCACATCCCCTCCCACTATCACTCTTCTTCCCCCAGCTCTGTCTCTCACTTTCTCTGCCAGGGACATGTGAGTCAGGTTATTTTATGCTTCCATTCCTCAAAGGCTCGTATTATATAAAAAAGATGTTTTAAGTGCCTCAGGGTGTTTTGTTCCTCATTACTTCATAAAAGTGACATTAATAGCCAGGGAAGAGCACTGCCGAGTGCAATTACAGATGATGTTCCAGGTATGAAAGCTGTTTTGAGCCTGCTAATGTTTCCTAATTACAAGCCTTTTGGCACAGAGAGAAGGGAGGCATGAGCAGGAGATGGAGAGCAGTGACAGGGGTGGACCCTTCACCAGGGAGGAGGACAGGTAGGAGAGGAGAGAGCATGGGGATGAGGAAAAGTCCCATCTTTGTGGAGACCAGCTCAGGGAAGGGATGCTCAGCCCTGGACCCGCCACACAGCTCAACACAACTATGCCCTGGCCATCCCACACCAGCCCAATGGGGCACCCCTGCTCTCACTGAAACTACCCCAGCTCCCCACCAGTGTTTTAAGATAAATGGTGTGAACCCCGTAAGATCAGTGGGAAGCCTGATCTGCCAGGCAGGGCGAACCCAAGGATCAGTTGGGCAAGGGGCACTTACCCCCGAAGGAGGGTTGGCGGTCCAGCCTAGCTCGGCCGTCGCCGTCCGCGTATCCATCAAAGTTTCTGAGGAAACACAAGAAAAGGAAAGCAAACTAGTTACTCCCAAAGGTCTTGATGACATTACGAACGCAGAGCCACAGAAAAACATTTAGTTGCTTGCAGACCATGTGTCTGACCCTTGGAGCCGCTCAAAAATAAAGCGGCAGATGCCCTAATACACCTAATGAACTAAGGGCAGCTTCACTCCAGAGCAAACAATGCAGGACAAGACTCTTTGCAAAGAGTCACAGCCAGAACTGAGCCCACGCTGCCATCTCTGACTCTCCCAAGCCTAGAAAAGGAAAATAATGTTACCTACTAAAAAAAAAATAAATTAAAAATTAAGCAGGACGCTGCATTTTGTGGAGTCATTACATGCATGTACAAAACCCTATCTAAACCCAAGCAGCAAGTTTGCATTAACTCCCTGGAAGCAGCAAGAGGCTGGGGAAAGTCCCCCACCACAGGCAGAGCCCACACTCACCCCCAGTGCCTCCACACAGGCTTTTTGGCAGCTCCCATCCAAGTGACTGGCAGCTACTCGCTTCTCTCCGCCATGCTAGACGTCCTGCTTTATGCACTACATCTGTCTGGTGCCCCGAGTTGTCACTGCACACAGTCATTACTTGCCAGAGTGATTTCAAATACGCAAATAAAAATCACATTGTTGGAGCAGCGCTCCTCTGTTGGGGGTCTTTGGCTGGAGTATTTGGTGGGAAATGCTGAAAAGCTGTAAAACAGCTGACACCTCCCTACTCTTACTCTTTAAAAAAAAACAAAAACAAAACCAAAAACCAACAACCAAATGCAAACCAACAAAACACAAACCAACAAAACACAACAAGAATAATAGTGAGAGCGACAACATATAGAAACAGATGGGAAAAAAATCCTCCAGGTTTTATTTATTTGTTTGCAGCAAGCAGACATGCAGATTAATTTCCTCAGTTCTTGTGCCTCGACCAACTGGGAGGAGGAGCCGGGCTGCTGGCGCTGGCAGAGCTCAACACCCCCCGGGCCTCCCCTCTCCTTTGTGGTCCCAGGTACTCACAGCAGCTTTGCAGCGCCAGGAAAAGGGGTGCAACCAGAGAAATAAGGGTCAGGAAATAAAAATCAGCCCAGGAACAGGAACTGCCACCGGCCTGCTGCTTTTAATCTCTCCACACCCGCTCCAGCAATCACAAGTGGGAAACGAGGCTGCTATTAATCTTCCCACCCCTCCCTTTGCCGGCTGCCCCAGGATGGGAAGCTGGAGAAGCGTGACCAGGAACTCCCCGCCCTGCCTCAAGAGATAAACGTTCCCCGCTCCCAAAATCCCCGCGGGAGCTGCCAGCCCAGCCTGGCTGCCAGAGGGGAGCAGGGCCGTGGAGACACAGAGAGCGAGGCAACCCCCAGAGCAATCAAGCAAAAAGGTGCCTAGGAGCTTGCAAAGCTTCTGCACCCCTGACTGGTCCCAGGATGCTGCTGTGACACCGTCACAGGGGCTTCAAAGCCCACAGTCCACTGCACCCATGCTCTGCACGTACCTCACCTGGTGCCAGCCCGGTCCTGCTCACAGTGCCCTCACCGAGGGGACATTTTGCCCCCAGGCCACGGGGGAAAGAGGAAAGCTTGGTGGCCTTCACACTATAACAGCGGGTCACTTGATACAGTTTCAGTCCCTTTCTGTTTGGCAGAAGCCAGCTAAAAATGATGCATCCCGGCTCCAGCTCCTCCCTGGCCTCACATGGAGCTGGGGGCTTACGCTCCAGACCTCCAGCAAGTTTCTGCCCCCACTGCCCTCTGCCTTCCCATCACCACCAAGCCTTCCTTCCCCTGCAAACAGCCCCACACCTCACTAAGCAGTCACTAATCCTCACTACAGCCTTTCAAATAAGCAGGCAAACGTGTCCATGCGTAAGTGGAAGTGAAAGGCTGTGCAAACATCTCCCAGTCCCCTCTCCCAGCGGGGCTATGCAGGGAGGGATGCTCTGAGAGCCCCTAAAATGCTCAGTATTTTTCCCCTGCAGTACAAAGGGCGTCTGTGCTGTCCAGGAGAAAGTGAGGCAACAGAACCCCGAGTGATGCAGGGAGCATGGCCAGGCTGGGACCCAGACCCAGTTCACCCCCTCTGTGATAAACAAGAACATACTCAGTTATAGGAAAGGCACTTCCCACAAGGGTTTATTCAGAAAGGATTTTCACTCCATCTCCCTTCCTGTTCCATGCACTTACAGCTTCCTTCCCTGGCAAGGGGAAGGATGACACTTTCAGTAGGGTGATGACAGGGGAATGTAGTTTTGATAAAGTACAGTCATGGTGCACGACGGTAGCACACGAGGACCAGCTCTGCTCCGAGGTGACATCCACCAGGATCCCTCCCAGCAGCACCCTCCCAAAAACCCCACCCCTTCCCTCCTGTTCTGTTCCTCCCCAAAAGCTCCACATTTTGGAAAGAAAGCAGGAAGGCACAGCAGCAATGCTGGAGAGGCATGAAGCAGCTCCTGAAGCTGAAAGACTTCAAAATAACTAAATAAATAGAGAAATAAACGAATAAATTGAAAACCACCACAGAGAAGCTTTCACTTTGGAGGCTTCTGCATTCCTAAGGGGACTGTATGGCCTGTGGCCAGGGAGGCTCTGCTCACAAAACTCTCCACCGCAGGTGTATAACTTGCACTTCACCAGCTCTGTCTTTCTAAAGCAATTTGCAAGCCAAAGGAAAAAAAAAAGAGAGCTGAGAGCCACCACTAAAAGCCTGACCCTCTACAGACCACCTCCTGCTCAGACCCTGCTCTAATTCCCAAGGACACTGCCATATTCAAGAAGATCCATAAGCTGGTGAAATAGTTTGGCTGGAGTTTTTGTTTGTTGGTTGGTTTTGTGTTTTGTAACTGGTTTTTGTTTGTTATAATAAAATAAAATCAACTAGTTAAATCACCCCTTTCAGCTCAAGTTTCTGCTGAGCTCACCCAAATCCTGTGATTGCAGAGGTACTGGCACCAGAATGACTCAGTCGAGCAACTTCCCATTGACCTCTCCTATTTCCTCTTGGAGGAAAATTTGGATTTTACTTCATTTTCTGGGACATACAACTGATGCCATGACCCTGGGGGAAATCCTGCAGGGCTGTTTATGGCCAGGCCACTCAGGGCTAAGGCTGCCACACACTTCAACAGGGGGGAGTTTGCAGATGCTGGTGCCTCTTGCCCCAAGTCCTTACAGAGAAAGGGGGGACCGGATGGGGTTCCTTGTGCTCACTTCTCCATCTCTAGGCTACAGAATATTGCTACCAGTGGGGTGACGCAGGGATCATATACATTCCCCACCCCGGCCATGCATCACTTCAGAGTGGGCAAAAGAGAGACAGGCAGTAAGATCCCTTAGCTTTGCCTGCTAATGAGGGGACTACTGCAGACCAGAGCCTGAGCACCATTAATCAGTGGAAAAGCCATGTAGACACCTCACAATTCCCCTCCCGCGCTCCTCTTGCCTATTTCGTCCTGCTGTGAGGACCAGTTCTCATTATTTGGCACTGGGTATCAATTAAATGCTCTCCCCAGGGGTGTCAGTGCAGGGGTACACTCTGGTACACCATCTCTCCATGTCTCCTCCATCTAGCACAGCATCATTAGCCACATCAGGTGAATCATGTGCAGCCTCTCCACCTGCATCAGCCAGTCCCCCCACCTTCACCATGCCAGCAGACAGGCTCAGTGCCCAACAGGCAAACACAGGCAAGATGCTGCCCTCGCCTTGCCTGCTCAAGGGACCACTCCTCCAGCAATTCGTTCCACACCTGATCACCTGCATGTGGGCACAGCAGATGCCCACAGGATGCACTGCCTGGAAGGGAGCTTGACACACTTGCTCAGAGAAGTCTTCAGGACCTGAGCCTCCAGTGAAGGCAGCTGTCTGGGCTGTAATGGCTGAAGCCCTTGTGAGGGAGAGGATGAGCTCTGCCATGGAGAGCTGAGCTCTCTTAGAGTGAAGAATCTTCAGCTGTATACAGTAGATTTTCTTTAATGGACACATTACTTTAAACTAAGCCTTCACCATCTGTTCCAGTCCCTAATTATCAATACAAAAACAAACGTCTACTCACAATTACACTCGTAACGAGTAAAGATGCCAGCAATTAGAATGCACCAGCATCCTTGCCGCCAAGCAGCGCATCCATCTGTGATGGCACTTGTGCGATCCAGGCAGGGAGGACTCGCTGCTGTCCCGGGCTCCTCGCACCCTCCTCCCAGGCAAAATGGTGAGAGATGTGGCCAGAGCTGATACCTGCAGCAGGATAAGCTGCATCTCAGAGGAGCAAAGAGCAGGCTGGCATCATTCAAGCAGTAGAGGCAAGTAAGATATTTAGGGTGAGAGTAGCCAGGCATGGAGCACAGCAGCACAGAAGCCTTCATTTCACACCAGCTGATGCTGCCGTGCCATCAACCCTTCCCAACAGGATTGAAGACCCTTCCAGGAAAACCCTTCTGAACCAGCCTGAAATGAAGCTGAACCTATTTCCTGAAACCCCCACCCTGACACCCATATTTCAGATCTCCCCAGTGTGAAGGGCTCCTGCTGAGTCCCACCTTGAGAAAGCGTGACTTCTCCCTGGCACAGAGCAGGGTCTGGCTATGGGCAGAGAGAGATGGAGGCGGAGAGGCCAACACAACTTGATTGCATTTTGACATTGCCATCTGGAAAGAAAGATATGATGACAAATTTTCTGCTTAGGGAAGCCACAAAGAAACTTCTACAAGTGCTGCACTCCTCAATAGATGCCTTGGGAACACAGTCCCTCTCCCAAAGCAAGAGGCAGCAGCTCGCACTCCTGCAAGATGATAACGGCAGGAACCAGCCTAAGGCACTCGAAAGCAAATGCTTGGGCATATGCAAAGAGATGCAGACATATCTAAGACAACCAAGAGGAAAAAGATAGAAATTAAGCAAAATAAGGAGAGAGGAGGCTTGATAACAACAGATGGGTAGAGGGAGATTTGGAAAGGATGCCAGCTGCTGGAAATAAGCCCCCTGAGATGTGTGGGGAGTGGAGAGGTGCGTGTCAATAGCTGGACTTTCGGAGGGAGAGAGGAGACAGGGGGGCAGCCCTCAAGTGAGGGGCAGGGCACACAGAGCTGTGCAGGGCTCTGGTCTGGAGGAGCAGAGGATTCTCCGTGGGTGGGATCTTTGGAGACTCATCCTGCTATGCCCTTGCAAAGCACAAGTCGAGCCTAAGCAAGCACCAGTGGGGCCAGTGCATGGCCCGGTCCCAGGGCACATCCTCTGCACAGTCCTGGCCCCATAACATGACTTTCTAAAGGGGAACAACAGCTAGATTATTTTTCCATAAGCAAAGCGCTGTATTTTCCCCTCTATTTCATGCTCATAAATGCCAAGCTTTCTTTCTACCCCCTCTTTCTCTCCTGAGAGCTACAGCAAAAATCAGCCCAAGGCAAATGCACAGCTTGGGAAGCTTCTGTCCAAGTTTGGTGACATTACCAGAGAAAGGGAACAATAGAGAAACAGAGCCAAGACACTTTATTACAAAGACTAGTGCTAAATAACATTAACTGCTATGATGCCACAAGCTCTGCCTTCCTGCAGTTGTCGTGACTTCAAGCTGAGCCCAGACTGTACCATGGCTTTCACTGTCGCCACCTATACGCTCGTGGTTTGCATCACAATATCTCCTTGTCAATGGAAAGAAAGTCCCACAGGTGCCGGGAAAACAATTTGAATTTAATTCTCCCTATTCCCCATAGATAAAGGGGTTCAAGCACACACCAGCAGACTGCCTGAGTAATTCCAGGACGCTCTCCATTACTGTGCTCCTGACCACAACATCCCACTGGCATGGCCCAGGTTGGCCCATGCAAGGTTTCAATATATCCTGAACTTTGGACTAAGCTGGGAAAACGCAGGAGCACAAGATCCATTCGGCTCTGCCACAGGGATCTAGGTGCCAAGCTGCCAGGCACACATCCCATCCAAAAAGTCTCTTCTGCAGGGGTGCTCCCTGTCTGGTTCCTGCTCCTAACTGGGAGGGAGCGTCACCGCTCACCCCTCATGCCACTAAGGAGCCAGCAGGTCTGCAGCACAGTAAGAGCAGGATCAGCCTCTCCCCTTCGATAAGCACTGCTCTTCTTAACAGTTTCCCGAGAGCTCCAGCTTCCAAAAGAGCTGCTTACAGTATCTATACACTTTCAATCAAAAATATTACAGCAACAACTAATTACGTCCCATCATTCCCATGGCTCTCTGCCTTTAATGGTGCATTTTGCTGCTACAGAATGACGGTGAAACTGCGCTGGAAGTGCATAACGAGCTCTCCCCATCAATCTCCCGCGGGTTCGTTATGAAGGATTACCCACCAAATAACAAACCCAGTGGAGAAGGGAGAGGATGCTCTAAACAACAACAAAACAAGTCAACGCGAAACATTTTCTGCCTGCATTTTAAAAGGACCCCACCACTGCTTTGGGGTCAGTGTGAACCTCTCAGGAGAGAGGAGCAGCCGTGCCTGCTCTGCGAGACATCTCAGCTGTGACACCACCATCCACAGCCGCCAGCCAGCATGAGATCTGCGGGGGCCAAAAAAAGAAAGCCTGCTTTTGGTTGGAAAGGGAAAGAATTTATATACATCAGCCGAGGACGAGCATGCTGTGTCAATTTGTGACGGGATGCATTAAGCTGCGGCCGCACAGCACAGCCCCGGACCTCCTCCGGGATCTCCCGTCAATGGCATGGATTTCAGTGCGCAATGAAGATGCATCGCAGCAGGGCAGGCTATAACTTAATGAAGCTCAGATTTGGGGGTGTTTGCTCAGCAACTATATAACAACTTTATCAATAAACCACTGCCTGCTGCGACTGCAGGATGAAACACTCTAATTACAAGCCGCAAACACTATCCGTATCAGGATACAGTAAATTGAAATATATTCTGGCTGATGTGTCTGAAAGTGCCCAATAAAATACCTGCTCCAATTTTTGCAAGCATACGTGCGTGCTCACACACGCGGCAAACCCAGCGTATTATGCAAGAGAAAAGCACAGACAAAAATCCCCCTGCCAAGCACCACAGCTAACATAGGCTGAAAGAGTTCAGAAGGTGATGTGAAGTTTGGTAAATAGAACTTGGTCCTTGTGGTCCAACACTCACTCCTCCCTGCAGACCATGCAGAGAAGACCCGGCCCCAGCATCTCCCTCTTGGTTTTTATGCTCCAAAGGGGCTTGACCCAGCATGGGTATGTGGTGTTGGAGAAGCTCAGTCGAAGCCATACAATCCATTTATCATAATCCTACTGAGGAGAGATACAGTAAATCAAAGAGACAACCTGCCTGCAAATAAATTACAAGGGGGAAGAAGGGGGGGGAGGGGGAACAGAGAGGAAAGCAGAGAGAACTGCAGAGGTAGAGATAAGAGAAAGGGAAGGAAACCACAGAGATTTACCAAAAAAAAAAAGCATGCATCACGGGGGGGGGGGAAGAAAACAAAGCAGACCACATCAAATACAAAGATAAGAGAGAAAAGATTGGGCTTTCAATACATTTTGTTTTCCAAAATGTAAACCTATTTTAGAAAATTTGGAAATGAGTTTGAATTCACTGAGCTAAACCCAGACACTGGAGGTGATGGGAAAATCTCAGGATGGCATGTTGCATGTAACCCAGTATTTTCCAAATATAAGGTGCTTATTTGCTCCCATAGAGACAAAATCCGTTGCAAATATCATACTTTTTATAGTTTCACACAGGCCACAGATATAGAAAATCCACACGTGTTATACACAGATCATGGCACACATGGAACCATTTGCAGATGGGTACAGATGCCTTTGGCAGCTCCAAGGCTCAGAGAGCACTTTATTGAATGCTCTGGCCCACCAAGACAGACCCAGTCATCCCAAGAACCCAGCAATTCCCCACACCACTACCAGAGGAGTGATCCAGGGCTGCAAGATGACAAGACTGTCTTTCAGGAGAATGTCTTCCAGAACAATGTCACTATGCAGTTAAATCCTCATTTTTGCTTTCTCAAATCTGGGTTGCCAGCAAGCATCTATGGATGCCGCAGCCTGCCCCAAAAATCACTGTATCTCAAGCTTGGCAGTTACTGATTTCATCCTCCAGAAGGTGGAGAAGAGAAACTCAGCCACCCAGGGATGGGCAGAGGCTTTCCCAGAAACCCTAACCTCCAAAAAGCTTCTGAGGTTGCCCAGGGGAAGTAGCACACTCCAAACTCAAAGTCCAGCTAAGTGGAGTAAGAAAGTCTGGCATGAATGAAGGATTGCTTTAGGTTAGGGAAGTTCAATTGTCTGCTCTTCACCATCCATGCTATCACCACCCAGGAGCACCTGCCAAAGCAGACATAGGCTGAAGCTCAGGTGCCTGAGGACACTCAACACCTTGTCACACAGTTGGGTGGCTTTTGGCACAAGCTGGGCTCAGCAGCCTCACATCAGTGGGCTTCTTGGGCAGAGACCAGCTAACTTGGAAAACCACCTTACAAGCCAAGTGATCAAGGAGGATCCAGTACCCCAACCCATCATACACCCCAGAGGGAGCACACTGCCTTAAAGGATGGCGAGGATAAACCAAACGTCAGATAGCGATGTCAACAACTTCCTATTTTCTGCTACATTTCTTTAGCTTACTTCTTGGTCAACAGTCATGTACCAGCATTGGCTGCTCATGGTGTGCTCCAGCCAGGCTGAATGGAAGCAAGTGAGCTCACCCAAAAGATGGGTATTCTGCTGGGAGCTCTCTTAGAAAGAGAGGACTTCATCTTCATAATACTATGAGAAAGTAACGAACCCAAAGAGAGAAAAGGGAAAAAAAAAAAAAGCCACACAGCATTTGAGATTTCACAGACAAGGGCTATAGAAGCCTAACGAGTTCAGTGGAACTGGTCTCCTTACCAACTGGGATTCCCTTAGAAATGATAGCCTCTAAATACAGAATTAGTTGACTGAGAAGACAGAACAGCCATAAACATCAGTAGCATCTACAGTTAGAGGTGCTGGGATAAATTAAAAGGATGTGCTCTCTTCATGGCTGGATAGACAGGACCCTTGCCTGTGGCACTGCAGGGGAATCTCCCCAGCAGCTTGCTTACACACATCTTACGGCTGCACCGTGCTTGGCCACAAAGTCAGGCTTCACGGCCACCAGCTCAAAAGCAATGCTGGAACAGACGCATTAAGTTTTGCTGTACTAATACTTCAGACCTGTCCCTCCCCTTCCCTGTGTCTCTCCTTCCCCACTGGATTTATTTTGCCTTACTCCGGGATAGCACCGCCTGTGAGGAAAGCTCTAAAAATCAAAACATTTATCCTACATTTCCCTACACGCCATCACTTCTTTAGAGATTCAGGATGAATCATTGTCTTGGACCACGATCTCTAGAAAAGCTGTGCACTCACTACAAAAACACGCGTCTCCTAGAGCCCTAAATCTAAAATGCCAGCCGTGCTGTCAAAGAGCTCTCAGGACAAGAAATGCACCTGGCGTCGTCCAGCTCCTATTTACTAGATCTTATTTTAAAATGTCAAAGGGATTCTGCATGAGCTATGAACATGACAGACTGCTCAGACAGAGAGCAAGCACCATCAGGGGACTCGAGCTTAGCAAACAGCATCTCTTTGCCCATGCGCACCTCCTCCCAACGCAGCCAAGAGCTTGGTGTTTCCCCCAGACACCAAAATCTAAGAGAAAAGCATCCTTTTTCACCTGATAAACCCCCTGGCTGCTAACAGCTAAAGCCAGACTGCTCAGTCGAGCCAGAAACTGAATCCCCCCACCGAAGTTAAAGGCTTGCAAAGAAAAATCCTGGCTCTGGACAAGCGCGCACAGAGTGAGAATGAGGCAAACTTGCTGGCACGGCTCCGGAGCAGAACAACCACTGCCAGAGTGATCCTGTATTTTTTAATGCAGCATCTGACATGTACTATAGCCTTCAGGGAGGCTGGCCAATTATTTTTCAGGTGTAACTAAGAACTGAACAACAAGCAACAGCATTGCTGGTCCAAAGATGCATCCTGAAGATCCCCCACTCGTGCACTGGGGGTCTCGGGGGGGTGAGGAGAGGAGGGAAAGCAGGGGACCGAGACAGGAGATGTGCCGGGATGCTCTGCCTGCCACTGGAGGTAAGAAGCTCAGCCCCAGCTGCCGGAGCACAGCCGTCAAGGGGAGGAGGTGGAAATATTGAACCTCAAACGGAAGAAACTGCAAAAGCTCGTCAGCAAGCGGCTCCCCACACCACCTCCCCTGCCAGCACCGGCCGCTGTGCCGAGCACCGTCTCTCTGGTTTTTACACCATATGGAGTCAGCTCGCGAGTGCAAATGAGGCAAAGAGCGTGAGAGGCAAAGGGAAATAAATCTGTGCCGCCGCGGCAGCGCACCGAGCTGCCGGCAGCGTGGGGAAGCCTCCATCGGGACACAGCCGGGACATGGGAAGTCTGTGCCTGCACCCCCCAGGGATGCCTTGGCAGAGAGCCCCATTGCCTGCCCAGCCCGCCCCGCCAGAAGGCTGCACGTGTGGTCAAGTGGGGAAGGGGATGTGGCAAAGCCAAGAGGTCCCTCACAAAGGGCAAGGCACCTGGTGAGCAGACCCCACTCATTGGTTTCATCTGGCCCCGTGTCCAAACGCCACTTCCCGAAACACCCTGCAAACCCATCCCTGGGCTCTCCCAGCTTTGCCTGTAACTTACTTTTTTCTTCCTTTCTTTTTCCACTTTCAGATTTGGTCAAAACAGCCAATGGCCAGGATCTGTAACCATCCTGCAGCCTCTCCTAAAAAACTTACTCTCAATCTCGGCCATCTTTTGGTACATATGCATATTACAGCCGGTCTGCTGAGTAAACAACAAAATGTATTTGCCAGAATTTCTAAACATCCCTCCGCACAAGGTGCCACACCAGCTCTGATGGGCCTGCGGGGCTATGTTAAACCCTTGCCTGAATATGCCAGTAGCTACCAGTGACTGCTCCTCCCTGCCTCACAGGGCCAGCAATCGCCCCTTTGGATGATGCCCTTCAAAGGTGTGCGCAACAGGGGCTTTGGGATTCCTCTTTGCAAGCTTTTGACAAACTGCTCCCTGCCTGCCCTGGCAGAGGCAGAACCAGGTCCTCCATCCCACTGCATCTCCTTGTGCCAGGAGCCCTGGCACGCGCATTCTGGGAGAAGAAAAGAAAAACAATAGCTGCTCTAAGTTGACCTTAAATCACAATGTTTTGCTCAGGTCTGTGCTTACGCCAAGCTTTTCCTGCAAGCCGCAGCGGCCGGCTGAGCTGCTGAGAGGCCACAGCTCCCACCGTCCCTGGGAGGCAAGGAAGAGGAGAAGGAGGAAGAGGATGCTGGCAGGAGGTGCAATTTGGCAGCCAGCCTGCCCAGCACACCCCTGCCTCCAGCCCCAGCGCCTGCGCAGGTGCAAGCTGGGAAAAGGCTCTAGCATGAGGACAGCCATCTGCATGCTGGGAGCTGTGCCAAGGCCAGTTCTGGGGATTATTTTTCCCCTCCTCACCAGGACAGTTTCCTTCCAGAGTGTACGGGTAGAGCTGACTTACCACAAGAGCAACACCTCACCAAAACACTTGGGCGGGGGATTGCAGGGAGGTAAGCAAGGAGTCCACCCGCAGCAGCCTGCCAGCCCGGTCACCAGCTGACCCCAGGGTGCCTGAGATCCACTGCTGGCAAAGGACGGGCCCAGCACGACTGGCACAGCTCCCTTTCATGCAACACCAGCTCTGCTCATTTTTGAAGTGGCACGAGCTGATGATAAACTTCCCCCTAAACTCATCTCCATACCCACCTCTTCTCCTGATGACACTGACCCATCCTCCCTGATTGTGGTTTCCTTACTGAAATAAATCACTTTCAGTGCACGTTGCGCTCCAACTCTCATTACTGTTCATCACCTTCTGTGCAAGAGCTGTCACATCCTCATAAACTGTCACCACTAGGAGCGATTTGAGAGGGCAGGTAGATGGACAGAAGGCACCCACAGCTCAACAGGGTATCAGGAGCTCTCCAACCCTCACCTCTGCAGCTTTTAGATGGTGGGCCACACGCACCCTTCATGGCACAAAAGCTCAGAAGCACAAAAGCAAGAATGTGCAACACGTGTGCAAGATGGAATCATCACACACGAGTATCCAGAAGATGGAAGGATGACAGGAGCAATGGTAGATGCATCTTCATGGCCAAGTGGGTCTTCCTTCAGCAAGGTATGTCCCTGAAGGGAAATCTCCTCCAGAAGCGGTGGCAGAAACTCCCTCTCCTCCCCACATTTAAAGCAGAAATATCTAAAGGAGGGAAAGAGGAAGACAGGGGCAGCAAGAAGGTCACCAAACCTTCTCCATCATGGATCCTAGGCAGTGCCGCATTCAACTTCTCATCACAGATGGGTGCTTCCAATTCCATAAGGTTCCTCCAGATTAATCCAGAACAGAAAATCACAGTCATGCAGTACACAGTAAATTAAAAGCTCTGTGCCGAAACCCCACGAGGACCATTCAGGCAATAGCAACACAAAGGCATCATTTGCTGTAGAAAGCCAAACACTCAGAAAGAAAGAAAGGGAGCAATTAAGGCTGTCGTTAATCTTGTAGTGTCCACAAAGATGGGTCTGTTGTTTTTTTACTGTGAAGGGAGTGTAAGTGCCACCAGCTTCCAGATGGCCAGCAGCCCTGAGAAGGCCTGGGACCTGCCTGGTATGAAAGACCAACCCCGCCAGCAAGCAGGGAGCCGCTCACCCATCGCCACGCAGCTGACACCTGCATCCCTGAGCATCAGCACAGCTCCCTAGGAAAAGGAGCTGTTTCCTGACGTCGTAGTTGGGAGGGTGCAATGGTTCAGGTTTCCCACCAAGTACATTACACCTATGTATACCCTTGAGCATGGCCATGGAGAAGACATGCTGCTCCCAAGCCTTCCATGAGGACACTAGTGCTTGTGTCTCAGTCTCTCCATTACCCTCATCCCATCACTAGTTCATAGGAAAACACCCCTTGTTACCCTGGTGACTATGGCAGGAGGAGAAGACTTCCAGAGATGCAGGAGGATGCCTCCAGAGATGCATGTGCACCCGAACATCCATCACTGCCAAGCAGGACACCCCAGGTGGTCCCAGAGGCTTCGCTTGGCTCTCCGAGCAACCCACCCCAAAAATCCAACCAGCCTGCTGCAGCCCAGCCCAGAAACCCCACGTGCCCCCCCTCCTTGCCCAAGGCACTCGCACACGTGTTCGCACACGCCGGCACAGAGCGGGGGGGAAGCCGCGGTGCAGAAATAACACAGGCACACAAACAAAAGAGAACAAGCCATTAATCTGGGTGAACTGGAGGAAATGAAATCATTATGTCTGCAGCTACAACATCCCGAAGAACAAATTTCCTGCCTGGATAATAAATGGATTCTTTTGTTTCACGTTGGCCCCAACCACGTGACTATCTTGGCCTATTCCTCATCCAAAACATCTTGCTGTATAAATACCCAGACGGGCTCAGATTTCAGCTGCTAAAAATATGTTTTAATTATAATAAAATATAATAATAATAACAAAAAATATTCTAGATCTACAGGCTCCCCTTGCCTTCTAAGCAAGCTCCGAAGGCTTTCCAGCATGCAGGCAAGCAAATAAAAAGTCCAAAAATTGCCAATTACAGCTGAGCAGCACAAATGCAATCTTTGAAAGAAAGACAGAGGCACCTAAAAGGCAGGCCCTGGGCTAATGCCCACAATAAGTAAGTCCTGACAGAAAGAGAAATGATGGGTGCATGAGCATTTTAAGCACCAATGGCCCAAAAGTACTTTATAAGCATCTCCCTGCAGCAGGATGGGGACCAAAGCCATGTGGCACACTGATGACTGCCCACGACCTCCAAACCTTGGGGCTATGCAGGTTTTCTTCTGACGGCTTTCTGATGCCTCACTAGGGCTTGGGATTTATTTGTTAGATGAATGAGGAATGCAAGTTCTGGCCTCCCCTGGCTTGGCAAGGGTATTTGTTGGCTGTAGGAATGGCTCTGGGGGTCTCAAGAGATACAGATCTCTAGAAGAGTTGCATGAATTACTCGTTTCAACCATTCCTTTAATCTGCAACTCCACTAAGTTACTCAGTTAAAACCATTTTTGCATTTATGTATTTTGCTTCTGATTTCAGCTTCTTTTTGCTTATCTTCCCAGTTTTAAAAACACATAGCAAACACTGTAACTAGCTTCAAAACAAGACATGGTTTTGAATCCAAACATCAAAGCGCCTTGCTGCAAAAAGTCTAAACTGTTTGGATGCCAAAGAGAGACCTCCATGAACAGAAATGAGCTCAAAAAATTCCCCCAGGCTAGCAGGCAGCTAGAGGCAAAAGTTTCATCTAAATCCACCCTGTCTTACTTCAAGTGAAAGATCTCCTTGATGCAGCCCAGAAGTAGTGCTCCAGCTGCCTCCTGGTTTTGGGGAAAGTGTGTTGGGCACAAACCCACCTGCAGCTCCCCCTCCTCAGACACACAAACCCTGGATGGGTTGTCCTTCCTTTCATGCACAAGCATCACCCCAAGTGAGCAGGAGACAGGACAGCAGTTCAAAGCCCTGCTCTCAGCCCACCACCCCATCCTCAACCATAGCTCTTACTGACTTAGCATTGTACTCGTCCTCCATCACCCAGAGCATCCCAGAGCCAGAATCTCAGCTCTTCAACTTCAGACATAACCCTTATTTTGAAAGCCAGCTTGATGCATTGCGTGAGTGAAAGTTCAATTTCATTTTCCTTTGTGGGTCATCTTTAATTTCAATTATATTTTAGATGCTGGGGAAAGTGTCCAAACATAGCTGCTGCCTCATTTCAATTGCTTATTGTTGCTGTTTCTTCAAGGAAGGGGAAAGAAGAAAAAAGAAAAAAGTCCTTGGAAACTAAATATTTACACACTGACGTATGCTACTCCCAACAGATCCAAGGGTGGGAAGCCTATTTAAAAAAACCATCCCTCATTATTTTCCCATTTTAAAGGGAATAATCTGGCGATTAGCTAGGACACTTAAGTAATCACATGTTTTTTTGAAGAGGAATATTCTACCAGCATGTGCGCACACAGGACAGGTTTGACAAACCATTTCTATACGCTTCCCTCACGTCCAGCTGCCGACAGCCAAGCAACACAGAGGAGCCAGAGGCACGGCAGGCAGTCAGGGGGTCATTAAATGCCACTCTTAGGAAGCCACCCCTGGGATGACATCCACCACAGAGGGGGACACCAAAGCCAGCCTGGTGAGTGATGTGCCACCAGTCCCTGGAGTGCACCACAAGGAAACCTCCTTGCTGGAAAAATGGCAACAGAGCTCCAGATGCCTCGGAAGACCATCGGTCACACCGCAACGATGGCCCAGCAAGCACCCACGTCCCTTCCCAGTAGTACCATGAGCAGGGGAGCACAGTGGGTTATTCGTGCAATACGCTGATTTATTGGGAGCATCTTTCAGTCCCTTTTTGCTGATGTATTAACAAAATGTATTCTCGTATCAAACAGTAAGGTGATTTCTTCTGGAAGACAAATCTAACTAATCCAGACCAGGGGATGTATGTAAGGATTTCCAAGGTCCCCCTGCCACAGCAAAGCAAATAGCAGTAATTTGCTAATTAGCAACAGCCGCTGCATTGCTCAAGGAAAGGGCTGAGGCCTTCAGGAGAGGTGAAACTTTGATTATAAGACACGCACGGCAGATCATTTAGAAAGATAAAACCACATTTGCTCTGCTGCAGCCAGCTATTAAAAGTGGAGAATGTTATTTCAGGTAATAAAGAGCAAGACCTGAGGACCAGTCTGGGAATTCAAATTTACAACTTGTATCAAATTCATATGCTGTAAAACTTCACCTAGTTTATAAGTTTCTCGCCAACTTCATAAAACATGTTTTATTATTATTGTTTTCTGACTCTCCTGCCTTAATAAAATTCCTCTCCCAGCCTGTGTGGGTGTTGCATTATAAACATTTGAACTTTGATTCATTCAAGACTGAAGAAAGCTTTCAAGGTAACCTATTAGGAATACTTTAAATGTTTCAAAGACATCCCAGTTTCCCCTGAACATCACAAAGCTTTAAAGAAATAAATAAAAATGTGCCTGACCACAAATCACCTCTAAAAATCTGTTGGGCTGGTGACTCAAGAGATCACATTTAGGAGCAACTGAGTCACATGCCAGTCCAGTGGGGTCCATGCCTGGCATGGGGTGAGAACACACAGGGGTCATCGGGGCACAGGGGGAGGCAGGTGCCCACCCATCACTCCCCAAGCCCCCTCAGCAGGGAGCCCTGGGGATGCTGCCAAGTGAGTCCCACTGGTCAGAGACAGCTGGACTATTTTCTCACAGGTTAAGGACCAGATCATGTGAAAGCAGGGGTTTCCCCATCCTCGGTCAGCCCCAGCAAGCGAAGGCCAGCACTGACACACAAAGCCAGAGCTGGAGTGTGCTCTAAGCAGCATCCTCCTCAAAGCAGCCCATTTGTGTCTGGTCTCGGCCAAAGCCCATTGAAGTTAATGAACGTTTTTGCACAGCCTTCCCCAGGCTTTCAAGCAAGCCTTTCAGCACGGCGCACGCCGTGGTGCCAACCATTTCAGTAATAACCCACACACAGCACAAGGAGGGATAATAAAAGCCAATTTTCAGAAAGATACTGAACACCATTAGCTTGCAACCCTACAATTCCCAGGAGCCTGCATCTACCTCCTCTCCTCCTGAAGGTCAGCTTTTGGCATCTGTGGGTCGGGGGGTGCACCGCCAGCCAACGGACAGAGCTCAGGAGGGCCCTGCTCAAGGTGGGTCTAAGAAAAAGGCACTGGTGCCTTTAATTGCTGCACAGCTGATAACTTTCTCCATTTTACTGAGCAAGATTAAGGCTGCCCCATGCGATCCACATGGTTCAAGGAGCTGCACAGCCCTCCCCAGCAAACATGGCACAGAGCTGATCCTCCTCTAGTTTATTAAACCAGAAATTACCGCTTTACAGCATTGTATCTGGTCCCAATAACATCATTGTCTGCAACTTCACAGTGCCTCTGTTGAGAGCCTGATGGGCTCAAATGACTTAGACCACCACTAGCAATTTCATCTCAAGGTGCAAAGCACAGGCAGCAAAGGCCACACATCTCCAGGGGGCTCACCACTTGCATGAAGCTTCTGGACATCTTCAGCCAAACCACATGTGCTGGGGAGGAGCTCCATGCATCTTGGGCTCACCCACAGCAAGGTCCTGCCTGTAGTTTCCAGCGCTTGATAAAGGATATACAAACCCAGCATCGCTGCTTTGAAAATAACTACAGAAGCAGCACAGGAATGGAGCAGCCATGTGGTGAAGGCATCTCCGTGTTGCTATGCACCACAGACACCACCTAGGGAGCAACCTTGCAGGCACCGTCAGCGTGCTATCCAAGCAAAAGCCCTGAACTAGTTGAAAATATCATAGGAAGTACTTCTGGCAGTATAACGGTGATCTTGAAAAGCCAAATGTTGTTCTCTTTAAACACATTTGTTTCAAATGAAAAGCAGAGCTGACGCTCCATGGTGCACTCTGAGAACATCCCACTCCTGTTCTATCCCTGCGTGTCCATCTCATTCCTCAGGAGCTTGGAAATACAAAGATACAGGTACCAGGTGAAAAAGTAAATAAAAAAATTAAAGTGCTCGGCCACATACAAGGGTCAACCCCCAGTTATTTATTCAGGCCACCTCAACCTGTCCCACTACATAAGGTTGTCCCTCTCCCAGCTCCCTCTGAGCAGAGGGCAGGGAGCTGCCCGGTGGGACCACAGCCTATGCAATTCTCCTCCTGCCTCCCAAGGACAGTATTTCCTTTTCAATTCTTCTGCTGGGTTCCTGCTTTTCCCAGAGATGTAATTCACACCCCTTTGCCTCTTCCGCGGTGATTTAATGTCTTTTGAGCAAAAAGCAATTATCCTCATATCAACAGGACTCTAGCGAGGATGATAATGAGTCGTCTCCGACCCCGCGGCTAAGGAAGCAGCTGAAGCAAGTGGAGGCTTCTAGTAATCAAAGGCCCATCCCCGGCCCCTGATTGCAATAAAGTAAAAAACCTCCATGAAACTTCAATTGTTGCCATTCCCTGCTCCATACCTCCATCTGGAGCATGTAATTTAGCACCAGGAGAAAAGAAACCCAGACCAGCCCCAGGTCCCTCCTGCTTTCCCACCTGGGGCACATGTTGGGTGTTCCTGTTGGCTCACCTGCAGCACCCCACAGAAGGCAGCAGGCACGGGGTGACTGATCTTGTGCTCAAAAACAGACACCACAGCCTTGGTTTTCCAGGTTTTGAGACTCAAGAAGCACCCCCTCATCCAGAGTTGAGCCCAGAATGCAATAGGAAAGCAGCCTGCCCTGCCCCAGGGCTGGGCAAAAAGAGGTGTCCCCACGCTCTGCAAACAGGAAAAAAAAAACAGGCAAAAGGAGGCAAAGATGCAGATGATCCAGTTCACTGGAGGTCAGCAAATGTGACATTCATATACAAGAAGGACCAAAGGAGGATCCAGGGAACTACAGGCCTGCCAGCCTGACCTCAGTACCAAGTAAGGTTACGGAGCAAATCATCTTGAGTGTCATCACATAGCACATAGAGGACAATCAGGTGACCATGCCCAGTCAGCATGAACTCATGAAAGGCAAGTCCTGCTTGACCAACCTGATCTCTTTTACGACAAGGTTACCTGCTTAATGGATGAGGGAAAGACTGGATGCCGTCTAACTGGACTTTAATAAAGCTTTTGAAACTGTTTCCCACAGCATTCTCCCAGAGAAACTGGCTGCTCATGGCTTGGATGGGCGTATGTTCTCATGGGTAAAATACCGGCTGGATGACCAGGCCCAGAGAGTGGTGGTGAATGGAGTGAAATCCAGTTGGTGGCCAGTCACAAATGGTGTTCTCCAGAGCTCAGTACTGGGGCCTGTTCTCTTTAATATCTCTATCAGTGATCTGGATGGGAGGATCAAAGGGACCCTCAGCAAGTTTGCAGATGACACCAAGTTAAGTGGCTGTGTTGATCTCCTCAAAGATGAGGAGGATCTGCAGAGGGATCTAGACAGGCTGGATCGATGGGCTGAAGCCAATGGGATGAGGTTCAACAAGGCCCAGTGCCGGGTCCTGCACTTGGGTCACAACCACCCCAGGCAATGCTACAGGCTTGGGGAAGAGCAGCTGGAAAGCTGCCCAGTGGAAAGGGACTTGGGGGTGTTGGTTGACAGCCAGATGAACATGAACCAGCAGTGTGCCCAGGTGGCCAAGAAAGCGAAGGGCATCCTGATCTGTATCGGAAACAGTGTGGCAGCAGGACTAGGTCAGGGAACATCCCCCTGTGCTTGGCACTGGTGAGGCCACACCTCAAATACTGTGTTCAGTTTTGGGCACCTCACCACAAGGACATTGAGGTGCTGGAGTGTGTCCAAAGAAGGGCAACTATGCTGGCGAAGGGTCTAGAGCAGAAGTCTTGTGAGGAGTGGCTGAGGGAACTGAGGTGGTTTAGTCTGGAGAAAAGGAGGCTCAGGGGAGACCTTCTCACTCTCCACAACTACCTGAAAGGAGGCTGTAGTGAGGTGGGGGTTGGTCTGTTCTCCCAGGTAACAAGCAAAATAGGACAAGAGGAAATGGCCTCAAGTTGTACCAGAGGAGGTTCACATTGAGTATTAGGAAAAGTTTCTTCACAGAAAGGGCTGTCAAGGCCTGCCCAAGGAAGCAGTGGAGTCCCCATCCCTGGAGGTATGTAAAAGACATGTAGATGTGGTGCTAACGTACACGTTTTAGTGGAGACCTGGTAGTGCTGGGTTAACAGTTGGACTTGATGATCTTAAAGGTCTCTTCCAACCAGAACAATTCTATGTGCAACAGGCCTCGGGCTTTGCAGGACTGGAGAGGCTCCCTGGGAGATGGCAGAGCCAGCAATGGAGAACATCCAGTGCTGCCCAACACCGGGACAGTGAGCTGAGCTGCTCTTCCCCTCAAAAAAATAAATATATCGCCAGGTAAAGACCCACCAAAACCTAGTCATGTTCAAAGCAATCCAAGGAAGATGCTAGTTGGGTACAAATAATCCAAAACTTGGTGCCCAGTTGCTGCCAGGATGCGGCACACACGGTACAGGTGCATCAGAGGGGTGGGCAGGATCCAAGGAGGACTTTTCACTTGAAAATATAATGAAACAATCCTTTAAAGTCGTGACAAATCCCCCATCTGGGATAGGAGGAAACAGCCTAAAAGCAAAGATTTCCACAGCCTCTTACCTATTCTCAGCCACCACTTTTACTCACTGCATAACAAATTAAAGTTGAATCAGCTTCGATCACCAGTAACACTGACTGGATGCCTCCCCAGATATTAAAGAGTTTTCCTCACTATACTAACAAGTGCATACCTGAAGCTTTACTAACCCCCAATTACTCAGCATGGCTATTTCCAAATTTAAGGAAAAAATTGTAAAAAACCAAAACAAAATAAACTTTATACTGTATTTGTTTCTTCCTCTCATCTGCAAAGACCTTGAAAGGACTCCATCTGCTTATTAAGTGGAACAACTTAGAAAAGAAAACAAGCAAATTAACATTAATTAACTAAAACCACTCCTAACACTCTCCTCTTCCAGGCAATCACTTGCCATCACCTTCCACCCGCCCCAAAAGTGAATGGCACAGAGGTGTCAACCATGAGGATGCTCTAAGGGCTGCAGGGACCAGATGCTCTCAGGCTCCTCTCTTCCCCCAGGAGCATCTTACCCACCAGGTTTAGATTGGAAGAAGTGAGGCTGAAGGAAAGTAGTCTTCCTCAGCTGGGGCTTGGCAGAGAGCCCTTCCCCTTTGAACTGTTGCCTCTGATTTTTCACTGCAGGGCTCCCAGCAGGAACTTATTAGAGCCAGACCAAAGCACGTATGTTTTAATAGTAATTAGGTCACCGTGGGTTGTGGGCTTAGCAGGCAAAAATATAATTATTTAGAAACATCAAGTTTAAATGCCAAAGAGTCTTAATGGAGCTGAGCTAATTAACAAATTTCAACTGAGAAACTGATTAGCTTAAAAAAAGAAGACGAGAAAAATCAATGATCATAGACAACAACACTTTCTTTTAACAGGTTGTTTTCTTGCAGCAATTCTCAATTGCATAAAAGGAGACCAACAACCTCTGCTAACCAAATATTATTGTAATTAAATATTCAGCAGAAAGCCTCTTCAATTATTCAAAAGACTGATAACACTTGTTTATAATTGGGGTGGTGGGAAAGGTTTCCAGAAGCAGGGATTGTGAACATCACTGGGCTTTGGTCGCAGATGCAAATCCACATGGGTGGAGGGGTTGTGGCATCAGCACACAGTACCAGCTCTGGCCATTGCTCCCATCCCTCCTGCAGAAAGCAAACTTGGGGTATCTGGATGCTTTCCAGCCCAGACATGAGAAAATGGACCATATGGTCCACACGTTTTCTGGATTTTTCTTATTAGACCAGAAATTGAGGGGACTAATGGCCAATTTCCAGGTTTCACACTATTTTCTGATGGTAGCATTATTCCCCCAGCAGAGAACTAGGAGGAAAAGCAGACCCTGGTGTATCATTATAATTCACTAAGCAGCATTACCATAGGAAATTACAAATTAGCTTTTCAGCAAAGGGTACAGGGATATTTAGATTAGCTATAGAGAAACTACACAACCTTTCAGTCCATTTATCAAAGCTCTCGTAGCTCCAACTTCTAGGGAAATGAAACAATAATAAATATTGAACAGGGAAAGTTAATCTCCACTGAACATGCTTTAATAATTCAAAAGTTATAAGAAATAAATAAATAAAGCACAGATCCTTTAGCTCCTACAAACACATGTCCTGCTTTTCTCACTTTGTGGAAAATGGATGGTGACCAAAAAAACAAAACCAACCCCCAAAAACTCAGCTGTGGCTGGGAGTGACTACATCTATAATGGAGGAGGGAGCCCATCCACAACCGACACTTATCTGGAAAGCCACAGAACTGATTTGTGCAAGACCTTGCCCTCATTGTCCCCAAGAAAAGGAAAGGGCTTTATTGCCTCTACCTGCTACTGGATGGCATCTGCAACAGCCCTGTATCCGGTCCCTCCCTTAACTCCCAAGCAGCCTCTCAAGCCACTCAGCTTTGGGAAAGACTAAAAGCTGGACTGTGCAATAACCAGCTTTGTGTCCCAGCTGGCCACCCAAGGTCCCAGCAAACTGAAACTCCTGACATCACTCCATCCCTTTCTGCATGTTTTTGCTCCTGTACCAACCTCTACCAAGAGCAGAAGCAAGGAGGGATGCCGGGGGCTCAGCCGGCAGAAGCACCCTGCATTCACGATGCATCTGAACATCATCTGTTGTTTGCTGTCTCTACCACCCAGCATTACTTTGCAAGTTGCTTTCTGTCACCAGGGGACTCAAACTCCCACTGCATGGGATATTTGCATCACTTCCATCACACTTGCTCCTTCCTAAGGTGGTGCGCGCTCCAGTTTCCCAACATTACAACCCAGCCTGTACCTTTCCAAGTTGCTACCCAGCAGATATCCAAACCTAACAACTGTCTTGCGTGAATATTCACACGTGCAGCTCAAATGTTTGCAGAAAGAGAACGAGGTCAAACTGAAATGTGCTTTCAAATTCTAATGAATATTTGGGGAAAACATTCCTTTCCCCAACTCTATTTACTTAGCCTTGCTGGGCTGCTAAACAACTGCTTATACTGACTGTGTCTATTTAGAGGGAACAGAGTGCTGCAGCACCTTCAGGTGATATCAGACAAGTTTGGGGCTCCTACACGAAGCTGTTTCCATGCCAGGGTACAATGAGCTTGTGTCCACAGCTGGGAAGAGATGCAAGCAGGCTCCTCAAGCTGGGGAGATCTCAGACAGAGCAGCAGTGCGCACACCACAGGCATTACAAAAGCAGTAGCACTCCCCAAGCCTCAGCCTTGCTCTGAGCACCTCTTCCATCAGCCACATCCCACAGTGCTCCAGCTGCACCGGGGACCAGCATCTCTAAGACTTCACTGAACTGATTAGCATTGAGTTAGCCATTGCCCAAGGTATTATTTTCCCCTTTTCACCAAATCCAAGTATTTCTTTAGCTTGCAGAACCTATTGCTACTAGAAGCATGCATTATTCATCACCGTGATCTGGATCTAGAGCAAAATGAACACATTCAGGCTACTTCATTATCAAACATCAATATTTCTTCTGATTTTAACACCAATAGAAGGTTTTTACTCTGTACAGTTGTGTCAAGAGCGGCACCCAGGATGAGCAAGAGGCCACTTTGCAAATCCCCATGGCAGCTCTTGCCACAGCCGACAGGGCAACTAAACACGTGGCAACACAGGGTGGCAACCTAATTGCCATACAGAGACAGTAAGCAGAAAGAGAAGAAAAATAAGTATATTTATCACAGACCCCACTTTCTCCATGTTTGCCTTTCACAAGGCTCCTTCCAGGCCCTTATTTGCATCAACTGCTCCAAGACCATCTTCAGCATCAAATAAATACTAATCATGACAACCCAACAGGCAGGCTTTCCATTTTTCAGTGCTGCTTTTTTTATTTCTCTTCATCATCACCAGCACTCATTTTCATCTCTAATAGGCTTCCTGAGCTGAGCCACCAGAGCACCGTAAGTTATTCACTTTCAGCTGCACTATTTTCAGGAAAAGTGAAATTCAAAGCTTAATTAAAGTGAAAAATAAATCAAGACCTTCACTTTAAGGAAGGAGACCAACATGAAATTGAGATGCCGGTGAAGTTGCCCACAAGACAGGGTCAAGTGGGACTGCCGCCAAACCAGGGACAGCCTTGTAACAGCCATCTCTGCCATGAGTTGAGCTGCATTTATGCATCCCATGAACTAAAATTCCCCTTTCCAGGTTTTCCAGCACTTTGTCACACTGTGTGGTGCGAGTCACTGAGGTCATCTGCACCTTTGGACCAGCAGGACCTTTGGAGACACTGAGACATTGCCTTTCCTTCCCCTCAATCTCTGAGCCCAAAGCATGGGGGAAATGGGAAGGGAGGAGGAAGACTAAGGCAAGGCATAATGAGTCAGTGATAACAGCAATTAGTCAAAAAAAAAAAAGCAAAAAAAAAGCAAAAAAAAGCGACACAAGCATCTGCAGTCTCAGGCCTCTTTTCCATTATTTGACAAAACGTTTTTCCCTTCAGGCTGAACAAGATCTGGGCTCACTCACCATGCCAAGAGTAACTTTTTTCCCCTTAGGGGTTTTTTTCCCCAGATAGTTTGTGAAAAAAAAAAAAGTGTAAGTAAACGGATGGCTTGATACTAGCACTTGCAAATTCCCAAGCAGGATACTAGCACTTGCAAAAATCTCTCTTGAAAGGCTTATTTCTTGCTTCTCCTGGAAAACTGCTCTGCTTGTGGTGAAGCAGCCGGGTCAAAGGTGGAGGCCCACGTGGTGGTGATGGTGGCGATGGCGGTGGCGGCGACGCGAAGGGCGGCACGGTGACCCCCAGCTCACAGCCTGCTTGGCACAGGCACCGCTCTGGCGCCTGGTGGAAGCAGAGGAAACCCAAAGGATGCCTGCAACAGATGTGTGCATCCTGAGCCAAAACAGGAGGAGAGAAGGCTCCCAGGGCAGGCGGCGCACACAGAGTGGGAGCCAGGGACGTTGCTCTCAAAAAAAACTCCATTCCCAGTCCTCTCCCGTGCTGCGGTTTCAAAGGACAGGTGAGCAAGTGAGCATGGGAAGCAAATCTAAGCCAGATCCACCAGTCCCGAGCAGGGCTTTCCACCTCCCTCCCTGTGCTCTGCTTATCATGATGCTGCAAGCAGCAATACAGGAGACAGAGATTAAAAAATGGCTTTTAAAAGAGCAGGCGCGAGGCAGGGAGATGATGGATAGGTAAGCAGGTAGGCAGATTAAACAGCATATGTAGAGAAGCTGCACCAAAACGGACATCAGCCCCATCAACACCTCGAACTCTGACAGCTCCTAAGTTAAAAGGTATAACATCAGCCCATTACCACCGTCTCTATATGCTAAATGTGATTATATTTGGTTCATCTAACACGAGAGAGAGCATGCGAGTGGCTCCTAAGTGATGGCAGGGTGTGGGAGACAGGGAGTATTTTTTCCTGTCATCTTTTTGCATCCCTCTTCCTCTTCACAAGACACAAAAAAAAAATTAAAAAATTACTATAAACATTTGGGTGTCTGACAGAAAATGGTCTGCTAAGCCACAGGATTTAGTAAAAAAAATCAAGTAACCATAAGAAAACTCACATAAACAACCCTACTACCTCCAGGTTCACATGCTGCACAGGCAATGAGTTAGCAAGGTTTTATGGAGAATAACGAGAGATGTTTGCAGGCAGCCCCAGCCCCAACCACATCCGCCTCTCCTTCCAACCAGGTCCAGACCCCAAACATCTCCCCCGCACTGTCCTGGAAAAAAAGACTTTTTGTCTCAATGGCTTACTTGGGATGCAGGGTGCCATCCCTCTCGCAGCTGCTTCTGCAGCCCGTGGTAGAGCCGGCTCCAGCCATGGCTTTGCCTTGTTGCCGGAGAGGGCTGCTGGCAAAACCGGTCTTGCAGCCGCTCCAGGGGGAAAGTCAGACCCCAGAGTAGGTCAGGCTCTAGGAGATGCATCAGCTCAGTTAGCAAAACTCATGTTTTAATCTAGCAAATTCACCCCCTGCACCGCAAGGATCCGTAAGATTTAAATAAGCTTCATGAAAAGGTGTTTTCCTTATACAATCACGCTAGGAAACTGTCGCCTTAACTCCAAATCAGATGCAATTGCTCTGCCTCAGAATTCCCCATCCACAACCTTCCCTTAAATCTGGGATCTCTCCCAGGATACTACTATGCTGTGCAAGTAATTTCCCCAGCAGAGTAGAAATAAAATCACTCTTCAACAGGTTTGGTCCTGGGCAGGGAGGCTGTCTTTGCCAGCCCAGCACATACTCCCAGGTGTGGCTTGGGGCAAGCTGGAGAAGACCCTGCGTGACACATGGATACAACACCCAGAAGAGCTCTCCGACAGTGACCAAGCCGAGGTCTCCCAGCCAGCCGCGATTCCAGCAGTGCCTCAAGCAGCTGACACTGCAAGCGCTGGTTAGCGAAGTGCTGCTACCAGGTCTTGCATTTTCACGTGCGGCTTCTCAACTGAGCAAACGTGCCTCTTTGCATCACGCTTAGGCAAGGCATCAGCATTTCCATCTCAAGTTATTTCTACAGAGATGCAATGAGGGAGGAAGCCCGAGAAATAAGAAAAGCAAACAGCTGGGTCAGCCAAAAGCCAGCAGAAAGCAGATGCCGCAGCAAGTGGGCCTCTTTGCCACAATCTGGCAGGCACACTTGCGAGCAGAGGCCACGACGGCCAACATCACTGCCACCCCACTGGAGACCATCACAGCAGCATTCTGGTTCCTGAACCAGCTCCACACTGCCAGAAGCTGAGATGCTGGTCTGCGGACGGCTCCAGCAGCTTCCAGTTCAGCCCCAAGCCTGCTGACATCAGCTACATCCCTCCAAGGAAGGGCCAAGCCCCATGCCGGCCAGCAGCTCCGTTTGCCCATGAGACCCCATGCAGCAGCTCTCCACAACCACGCATTTCTTGCTGCCAAGAAGCAAGGGGCTGCACCGCATCGCCTACTCGCAGCCTCTGCTCAAGCACTAGGCAACCCCTGCCACAGTCCCTTTCCACGCTCACCGTACCAGGAATAAAGGAGGCAACAACAAAATAGAGAGCAATACAAAAATACAAGTAATACTTCCGAAAGCCATGCCAGTCACAGAGCAGCAATGCACCAACATCAGCCTGGGGTGACCTGGTGGTCCTGCCAGGCCCACCACTCAGAGGCTGGGTTTCGGCTGCAGGCACCACCCCGGTGCACAGCAAGATCCACGACGGGGCAGGTGATGGGAAAAAAAAAAAAAAGGCTTCACCCCAACGGCACAGCCGTCGCTGAAGGGATGGTCACACACCTGCCCCATAGCTCCACCAATGAGTCAAGTATGGTTTGGCCCAGAGCGACCCAAGGGAATGAAACCCCCTGTCCAGACCTCCTGGTGCATTTATCCTCCTCTTCCACAAAACTCCCCTGATCCACGGGTGTCGGGAGACACTGGAGGAAGATGATGGCCGAAGGCAGTCCTCCGCAAAGCCGCTGCCCTTGCAGATGTCCCCCACTGCAACCCTGGGCAGACCCCTGCCAGGGAGGGGATCAGATCCAGAGGGGACCCTAGGGTGTCCCTCTTCGTGACACCAAGCAGGGCTCTGCCAGGGAGGCCGTTCAGAGGAGCTGCCCGTCCCACGCAGATCCAGAGACGGGTTTCCCTGTGCATTCACTGGAGTTTTTTACCTTACAAAATTGGTTCATGTATTTCTGTCTGACAC